>OY856411.1:1150858548-1151328548 GCA_963693085.1 Alisma plantago-aquatica | reverse complement strand
GAACATAGGAAACTACCTACATATAGGTTATATTGTCCATGTAAAAATTATGGTAACAATTTGAAAGTTGATACTGCTGAGGAAATTAAGAATCATGTCATATGTAATGGGATCATACAAGGTTATAATGAATGGTATTGGCATGGAGAGAAATTTAATTATGGATCAGAAAATGTCGATATTAATAGTTGTGGCATAGAATATATAGATAATGATGAACTGATTCAGGATGACCCAATTCAGGATGATATGGTTGATGAGATGCTACGTAGTTGTCGCAATAATGTCATTGATCCACCTTCTTTATTTGCAAACATTGTCCATGATGTTGAAAACCCATTATATAAGGGTTGTACTAAGTTTACGAGGTTGAGTGATGTGATGCGATTATATACTCTTAAAGCTCAAAACCGGTGGAGCGATAAGAGTTTCTCTTCACTGTTGTCTTTGTTAAAGGAAAATTCTTCCAGAAGGCAACGAGCTTCTAATTTCAACATATCAAGCAAAGAAAATAATGTACCCAATGGGAATGGAGGCTAAGAAGATTCATGCATGTCCAAATGATTGTGTATTATTTCAAAAGGACTATAGTAATTTGATAAATTGTCCAAAATGTGGTGCATCAAGGTATAAGACCACAAATTCAGCTAAGGCTAAAAATGGCTCTCCTGTCAAGGTGATGTGGTATCTACCAATAATACCACGATTTCAACGCTTATTTGATAATACAGAAGATGCGCAAAATTTGTCTTGGCATGGGGAGTTAAAGGCCAATGATGATGACGTCCTACGACATGCATTTGATTCACCATAATGGATGAAAATTGATTTATTATACCCTCAATTTGGTAAAGAACCAAGAAACTTAAGACTTAGACTTTGTACAGATGGAATGAATCCCTATGGTACATTAAGCAGCCAACATAGCATGCGGCGCATTATGGTTGTTATATACAATCTTCCTCCTTAGTTGTGTACGAAAAATAAGTATGTGATGTTGTCAATATTGATATCAGGGCCCAAGCAACCTAGAAATGATATTGATGTTTACCTTCAACCTCTAATTGATGACCTAATGAAACTATGGGAAGAAGGTGTTATGACATATGATGCTTCACGTAAAGAGATCTTTAGTTTGTGTGCTATGATATTTTGCACGATTAATGACTTTCCAGCTTATGAAAATTTGTCTGGATATAGCATAAAAGGATACAAAGCATGTCCAGTTTGTGAGGAAAATATTGATTCAATCCAACGGAAACATGGTGGTAAAATCATATATCTTGGTCATCAGAGATTTCTCCCACCAGTGCATCCTTATCGAAGGCAACGCAAAACCTTTAATGGGTCAACTGAGGAACGAAGTGCTCCTAAACCTATACCAGGAAATGTTGTATATGATCGGGTGAAACATATTGTTAATGAATTTGGAAAGAGTTCAAGTAGTCATACTCTCACATGTGACAAATATCTATACAAGAAGAGGTCAATATTCTGGAATCTTCTTTATTGGAGATCTTTGGCAATTAGACACTGCATTGACATCATACATGTTGAAAAAAATGTTTGTGATAGCATCATTGGTACGCTATTGAACATACCAGGAAAGACTGAAGATGGCATCAAATCTAGAAAAGATTTAGAATTAATTGGTATAAGAAAAGAATTATCAGTGGAGATCATGGGTCACCACATATATTTACCACCATCTTGTTGCACTTTGTCAAAGTAGGAGAAAAAGAGTTTCTATGAGTGCTTGTATAATATTAAGGTTCTATAAAGATTCTAATATTTGTAGATTGGTATCAAAGAAGGATCTGAAGTTGATAGGTCTCAAATCTCACGATTGTCACACCTTAATGCAACAAATTTTACCCGATCTATATTTCCGAAGCATGTAAGGTTTGTAATCACAAGACTCTATTTCTTCTTCAATGAAATATGCAACAAAGTGACACATCCTGATACTCTTGATAAATTACAGAAAGTTGTAATTATTACCATGTGTCAGCTTGAAATGTACTTTCCTCCATTTTTTATATCATGGTTCATCTTGTAGTACGTATTACAAGGGAGGTGAAGATGTTGGGTCTAATTTTCTTACACTGGATGTATCCATTTGAATGCTACATGAGTATTTTTAAAGGTGATGTTTAGAATCATTATCGTCCTGAAGGGAGTATTATTGAGGGTTATGTGGCTAAGGAGGTGATGTACTTTTGCAATGATTTTTTGAATTGCAATGAAACTTCTAGCGATCTAAAAAATTCCCATGACACTGAATCTTATTGTGACAAAGGAACTCTGGGAGGACGAGTGAAAGGAATCAGTCGTGAGTTTTGGGAACAAGCACATTTATATATTTTATACAACATCGATGAAGTTAGTAGCTACATCACAGAACACAATGATCTTATCAAGAGAAATCATCCGCGATCCAGTTCAATGTGGCTTGCAAGAGAGCATAATTGAACACTTATTATGTGGTTTGAAGAGAAAGTCTTTAATCAACTATCTGAATCACCGAATAATGTTGTTGAGAACATAAAATGGCTTGCCTTTAAGCCAAAAATGGATGTCATGTCATATGAAGGTTATGACATAAATGGATTTTCATACTACACAAAGCGTCAAGATGAAATTAGTGTAGTTCAAAATAGTGGGGTCATTTTTCAAGCTTGTTCATTGTATTTTGCTAGTGTCAAAGATAAAAGACCACGTGAAGATGAGATGTCATATTACGGCATCATTGAGGACATATGGGAATTGGACTATACAAATTTTAGAGTTCCTATCTTTAGGTGTAATTGGGTTGACAACAACAAAGGAGTTTTAGTGGATGAGTTGGGTTTCAAATTGGTGAATTTTGAAAATATTGGTGAGAAATATGAGCCATTCATCATGGCAGACCAAGCAAAACAAGTATTCTATATTGATGACCTGGAAAATAAAAATTGGTCTATGGTTCTTCATGGAAAAAGATAGTTTACTGTAGATCCTATAAATGAAGAAGAATACCATGAAAAGTATGATGATTTCAACCCATTCTTAGTTGGTTTGCCAAGTGTAAATGTTGAAGATAACACTGATGAATATTATAAACGTCAAGACCATGTTGAAGGAATTTTACTTGACTAACAACTCAACCAATACTAGAGGCATGTATTCTTTGAATTATGTATTTTATTATCATTCAAACACGTAATATTTTAAATATACATCATATATCATGTATTTTCATGTATACTTTTATCACTTGTGCTTTTATTATCACTTATGTTTCTTTTATCATGTATACTTGCAGGTTCTAAAATGGTGAGTGAAGATGAACATTCTGAGCATGAGCACCATGAGGATGGTAGTGGTGATGCTAAGAAAAGTAGAGGTCCCACACTAATGTGTAGGTTGCAGGAGCTCAGGGCCAAAGGAGAGAAATTAGCAGTCCAGTTTGATGTCACAGGAGCACCTATTGGGGAACATGCCAGTACTTTCAAGCATTACATAGGGGCGACCACACACAGTAAGGTGCCAATAGATATAGAAAATTGGCATGATGTTTCTAATTCCTTAAAAGGCCTCCTATGAAAAGATATATCTATGAGTGGAAGTGATATCATTTTAATATGTTTTTGTTTATTGATTCTAATTTAGTTTTCTTGGAAAGACATATCCTTTTTAAGACAACATTATTGCTTCCTTTGCATGTATAGGGTGTTTTTCATCTAAATGAAAAAGATCACAAGAAAAAAGTGCTACAACGTTGTGGTGTACGATGGAGGGCTTTTAAGACATATCTCAAAAGGGAATTTATAGATAATCCTAAATAAAAGAAAAAAGCAACAGATATGTATATTTTTATAGATCCTGAGGTGTGGGAAAGATTTGTTGTAGCTAGGAACACAAAAGAGTTTCAGGTAATAAAGATTGTGATGTATTGTATGAATCTTTAATTTTATACAATTAAGGAGGTGAATCCTTTTATATATGTTTGCCAAGTCTAAATTGTAATACCTCATTTTAAATGATCAGGCTATTCACGAGGCTCAAAAGGAAAGACGGGCCAAAAATGTGCATGACCATCGCTTGGGGCCCGGTGGTTATGCCTTCAGCCGCCAACTACAAGAGAAGAAACTCTCTTCTAGAGAAGAGTCTAGTACAACTCAAGCTGAGCGTCCACCCTGGCACTTGCAGTGGATTGATGCTAGAAAGAATCGAGCAGGTGAAATTGTCAACTATGTAACTAAGGAGGTGGCACAAAAGATGGTAGGTTTATCCCAACTAAGTAAAGAGTAACTCCCACAAACTTAGATTTATTTATATCTAATTGATATTGTGATTTAATATTTTTATTAACTATGAATAGATTGATCTCCACGAGCAAAGGAAAGAAGGAAAGTTCATCCCAACTGGCCACATGGATGAACTATCAGTTGCTCTTGGTACGAAGGAGCATCCTGGATGTGTTAGGGGATTAGGAGATGGCATAGGATTCAAGTATTATTTTGGCCCTTCGCAATCTAAAAGAGGTCGTACAGGAGGTCTTACACAAGAGGAGGTTGAAACATTAGTAGCACAGAAAGTAAAAGAAATAATGTCTTCATTTCAGCCTACTCAACCTTCTCAACCTATTCATATTGTGTGTCTCTCAAGTGATGAGGTACAAGCCCATGCTCCAGTTGTAGAAGGTCATGGGAGCATTCCCAATAACCCACCACAACAATCTACAGTAAGTTTTTGTTCTATATGTTGTGTTATTAGTATGATATATATATATATATATATATATATATTTATATATATATAGTTATAATAGGTATCTGGTTTACCGCTTCGTATATAACTTATATTATTTTAATTCTAGGTTGGTATGAACTGTAAACTTGCAGTGGAGGTTCTAGAATATAATGTTTTGGCAGCAAGTAAGGTATACAACCTTGGTGGTACATTGCATTGCCAACAAATTATTGATGACATTTGTCGTGTGTCCATCCATCTTGTGTATGACGGAATGGGGGACAAACCACTACCCATACCTAATCCTGAATATAGTACAGTTGAAGAAGTTGAGGGTTCTATGGTAGGTTGGCCTAGACACTTGGTTATCAATGACAAGGTATACCTTAATTCTACCATATTTTTCATATTTGACTGCATATATGAACTCGTGTAATATAAGTATGTAATTTAATTAACAGGTTTGCAAACTAAAAAGTAAAAATTCTACTAGTCATCCTCCTATGCCCAAGCCATCTTTTATTCTAGAATCCACATTTGATGAGTTGGGAAGTAAATGTAAATGTTTGTGTCGATACTTAGCCAATCAAAGCTCTGGATTACAAATGTTGATCAATTTAACAGAAGATGCAACTGGGAGGGACTTTGACAGTTATATTTTTCTTGATGATATTATAGAGTTGTTCCGGTATGATTGGATGAATACTTCGATAATAGAAGTATGGATAAGGTAAGGATATATCAATATAGAAAAGTGTAATACATATTTTTAGCTTATTTCTATATATGGAAATAATTACAAATGTTTTACATCCATTTATATACCGAGACTACAAACTTTGATATAAGAAATGTTAGATTCTTAATTCCTTCAATCACTAGTCAAGTGGAGACACATATTGAGGATGTGAATGAGTACTTCTCTACTGCATTCAAATATTTTGCTAGTGAGGGGAAGGAAATTATCCTAATTCCTTTTAACGTCCAGTAAGTATTATTATTCAATATAAATTTAATAATAAATAAAATTATTTATTTTAATGTTTGTTTTATTCTTACTCAGAGCTAGACATTGGGAATTAGTGGTGATTGTCCCAAAATTGATGACTCTTTATTATCTTGACCCAATGGGTAAAACAACAAGGGGTCACAAACTGAAATTGTCAGCTATGGAGTGAGCATAAATTTAGTCATTGCTTCAACATGATATTTCTATTCAGAATTTCTATTTTACGAACTATCATTTAATTGATAGGGATCTAAAGGCTTTTTGTGAAGCTGGGGGACAAATACCCACAAAATTAAAGACATTGACTTTGAAAAATGTCAAGGTAGCTACTTTGACAACTGCTTAGTCTTATATGTATTGATTTTCAACTCTTATAGTCTTATCTCAACTCCTGTTTATAGTAGTTTACTAACATTAAGTATAATTCGTTATTTGTAGTGTCTTATACAAAATAATGATTGGGCTTGTGATTTGTGGCTACTATGTAATGAAATATATGCAAGCTATTGTCAAACAAGCATCACATGACATTCAGACTATAGATTAGATAATAAAGAATAACATCATAAATTTACAAGTGATTGTAGTCATTTTATAAAATATTAGCATGTGCATTTTCTATTACATATCTTTACAACTCAGTCTTACACACGTGAGGACTTAAATGAATTCCGAGAAGAGTGGTCAGATGTTTTTCTAAATGAAGTCAATATAGCATTGGATTAAATATGTTAGCTCCATTTATGTATGTGGTTTTAGTACTCTTTCATATTTACTTTTGTATCTGACATTTAATATCATCTCAGACTTGCAATCTATCATTTTGTAAATTAAAATGTGATTATGTGTAGCTCAACTGAATATATGAATCATTTTTGTTATGAATGTGTAGTTTGGAATGGTGACGGTTGAGCATCAATGCTCCCATCTCCCATATCCTGGTTCTTTTTGTTCTTTTGTTCTGTTTCTGCATAATTTTAAAAAAAATTGTACCCTGTAGGGTCGGTTATCTTAAAAAACCGACCTTATAGGTATCTCGGTCGTGCCGCGTAGCACGGCCGTGTTGCAGCATAGAACGGCCGTGTCGCATAGCATGGCCGTGTTGGGTGTGGTAGAACGGTCGTGTCGCGTAGCACGGCCGTGCTACCATATCCCAACACTGTCGTACTACGTGGCACGGCCGTTCTACCATATCCCAACACGGATGTAGACTCTATTGACTCGGTTTTCTTCATATAACCGTCCTTACAGAGCATCTTTAGGGTCAGTTATTAAGAACCGACCTTACAGGGTCTGGTTATCAGCAAGCTCAATCTATAGACTCTTTTGAGTCGATTTTCTTCATATAACCGTCCTTACGGAGCATCTCTAGGGTCGGTTATTAACAAAAACCGACCTTATAGGGTTCAGGTACAGTTTTTTTTCTCATTTGGGGTTAGTTTTTGACAGCCTCTTAGGTCGGGTTTTACTATATAAGGTCAATTTTCTTTGGTAAAAAAAACTGACCCTATAGAACAATTTCTCTAGCGACGGCCACTTAGGCGTCGGCTGAAAAGTGACGCTATAGGCTTAAAAAAATCGACGATATAGACCATTATTGTATATATATATATATATATATATATATATATATATATATATATATATATATATATATATATATATGGGATTAAGAGAGAAAGATTTCTTCCCCCCTCTCCCATATGAGGTAGGGCACCAATGGTTGTTTGTATTAGTATATAGCTCATTGTATGCAGATTCTTATGCACAAAGCAAAAGAGTGGGTGGTATATATATATATATATATATATATATATATATATATATATATATATATATATATATATATATATATATATATATATATATATATATATATATATATATATATATATATATATATATATATATAGTCAGGCTAGAATACACTCTGAGTGTATCCGGAGCGGAATACGCTCAAGTAGTTTTTCATGATGTAATATTTTTTTTGAAAATCTAATCCGTTGATCTTCTTAAACATCTTGTGAACAACTCATACGCAAAATTTGAGCACATTTGGATATGTATAGCTCATGTTATGAAGACCGCAAAAATTATGCATTTCAAATTAGTTTCGCGCGTTGATTTTGTTGCCCTTGGATGAGTGACTTACACTCATCCAAATGGGTTCAAAATTTGTATGTAGCCTAGTTATAGTATGACAGTGAAGATCAATGGTTTACATTTTGCAAAAAATAGTCTTGATATGCAAACACACTTGAGTGTATTTGTGCGATCCGTACACTCGAGTGTATTCTAATCTGACTATATATATATGTGTGTGTGTGTGTGTGTGTGTGTGTGTTGGGGGGGGGGGGGGGGGGCGGTTTGGATGTATGAAACGAGCGTAAACAACCCAGGAGTGTGGCAAAAATTAAACCTAGAACAAACTACCAGCTGTACATAATTTATGGGCAAGTCCAGACACAGATCGGTTCATGGAAGGAATAAACGGAGGACAAGCACAAGGACACCCGCAAATCATGCATGCGTGTTCATGTAATGAAGTCTAACTCTTGGTGATTTACTTAGACCAATCCAAGAGCATTACAGCAAGGTGGTTTACACCAATCAGACGACATTGGACCAAAACAGACGACTTAGCGGATACACTTTTGTGTCTGTTGAACGTCTATCGGATACACTTTTGTGTCCATCACCTGGTCTCGCAATGACTGCCCGTTTCGACCGAATCGGACGACATTGGACCAAAACAACCGACTTAGCGGGGACAGATAGATACATCTTCAGTCAGAACATCAAGAGTGATTACGGAAGCATTTGTTTAGCAAAGACACTTCTTAATCTTGGTTACCCCGTTATACAACCAAAATATTTCAAACTATCCATATGAGTCTCCTCCCAAATATTTCAAACTAGCCATATGAGTCTCCTCCCCGCATCATGTTTTTTGTGAAGTTGCAATGGAATCAAATCGGCCGTTTTCTCACTCCTCATCTACTTGAGTGCACCTTGAACTCTACTGGACTCTCCATTTGCATAAGAATTGACAGGTACGTCTAAACAATTACTTACTGTTGAGCCTCGTTCAAATTTGGGGATCGGCTGGGACCGTCTATACAATATTACGAATGGATATTCTAATGTTACACGTCGACCTATCTCAATAATTACCAGAGAGTTAAAAAAAATCAATCATGCCCAGAAACAGTTAAGAAATTAATGTCAGTGGAATTTAACTTCATATTTGAAGTTGAAACCCACGTTATCAACTCAACCAGTTTCACTATAGATATACACGAATGAATCAATGATCTTACATTGTAGGCCTTCGAGCTAGAGTTGCCAAAAGGTGCCTAAATCGTCAAAAGGAAAAACAAGAAACGTCGGTTCTACAGTGTCACTACAATGTTCCCTTTACAAATAAAATCCCTATTAGCATCTCCAGTATTCTTTGTACTGCTGCTAGCAGATTGATTTCGCAACCATAGCTGAATTCAGTGCGACTGTTCTATCCAGAGACCACAATTTGTTCTTCTAAATTCGCATTAGATCTTTATACAGTGGAATCACTTCTTCCCAGCAAGGAATCTGATGGACCAAGCTCAAACATGCAACAAATGGTGATCAACTACCTGAAGCATGTCTCTCTTTGGAGTAGCGAACATGTTCTTCTCGGAAGACTTCAATTATACCCTCTTCAAGACCTTCAAATTCGTTTGATTCCTGTAGCCGCGAGAAGTGAGGTGCTAAGCAGCTTGCCACAGCTTTGACTATCTTCCACTGGCACAGGTTAGCGGCAACTTGAATTGCTTGAACAGGGAAGCTCGAAGTCAGACTTAAACATGAAAGTAGCACTTCACTGCATTTCTCCGGAACTTCATCTAGCAACCAATATTCAGCCAGCCAACAAAGCTCTATATACGCTGAAAGCTCGTCTGATTGGGCATCTTTTTTCATGTTAATCCATGGACAATTAAATTCAAGAATTGGCAATTCACCAGTGTAGAACCAATGAAGTAATTTGGTTAGTGCTTTCCAAGAAACCGGGACTTTGATTGTTCTTGAAGAACTGAAAATGAATCCCCGTATTAAGAAATCAGAAATATAGCAAAGTAATAATAGAAGACTGCGAAGAAAACTTATAAAAAGAAAAATGGAGAATCAAAGCCATAGGCACGTCAGACACATAATTAATGCCTCGCTAAAGCGCATATTTTGGCATCAAAGTTGCACGTCCATTCTTCATGTCAAATAAACAGAAAATGGGATGTGGGCTGCCCACACAGGAGCTCACTGGATGTGTGATGAATTAGCGGACGATTATTACGATAAATGATGACAAAAAGATAAATGTTGCAGCAAGTGAACCACGTCATTTCCTATGAAATTGTCAAAAGCCAAAAACGAAATTGTATCATACAAGGGTCATCTTTGTTAGTAAAAGAAACATGAACATATCTTGAAAATGAGGTTACCATTGGAGTGCATTTGGTACAAAAAAAATTCACCTAATAACACCAGCTAACAATATTCAAATATATCTCAGAAAAAGGTTCATTTCTTTTACATCTGTCTTCCACCTTCTCCCCAAACACTAATATAAAGGACACTCTATCCGTATAGGACAGTATCACTGATGCTTCAAAAGAATATCTAAAAATTTATCCCACTTGATTATATATCCTAATTTCCATCATATAAAGCTAGACCTTTCAAAAGGTGGGTGGGTCAGCATGGATTAAGTAATTGCGAGTGTGGATCAAATTACCTAGTTTTAGATAAGTGTAAAGAATTATAACCCATATCTGATAGGGCAGGTCCTTGGTCAACCAGCATGTACATTTCTAAGATTTTATATTCATAAGACAGTTCCAAAGTACAAATTTGTAATGTATTCGTTAAAGAATATACACAATAATAAACTATTACAACTCGAAATGAAAACGTATGACAGTGCAATTTATGAACATAAAAAAATGGCTGTTCAGGTTTGCAACATTACAAATTAAAAAAAAGAAAATAAACAAAAATGAATAACGTGAATTTAAGAAATGAATATTTAGCAAAAGTAAACACGGTTATCTGAGAATTCTTAATTGTCTAGTTGTAAATAGCCCTGGGGCTATTTACTTTACAAGGGATTATCCCGGATCTACGCCAGGTATTGACGTGACGTGACGGTGATTCTCAAATATCACATAACAGAATGTGATACAACGGGATAGAATGCAATAGAAACAAAGACAGGGAACGGGTTACTTATTCTTAACTCCTAATGGCCAAAGCGAGCCCTTTCAATCAATTCTTAATTAAAAAATTAAGAATTAATCAAATCTCCCCAAGTAGGATTCGAACCTATGACCAATCGGTTAACAGCCGACTGCTAATCCAGGAAAAGATTCTTCTGTGATAGAATTCTTGTATTTTTCGAATCCTAACTATTTTTTTATAGAGTAGAAACAAATGTGTATAAGAAAGAGTATATTAATAAATAAATTCATTCCAAACAATTCCTATTTATATATTTATATAACAATTCAAATTCAATATGGATAACAATTCAAACTAATTACATTAAAATGAATTGAAAATGTCCCCTCTTTTTTCAATAGATCCATAGAATAGATTAGAATTAATATAACGAACAGTTTTTCAATTTCTATCTAAAATTTTTCTTAATGACATAAGAAAACAAAAATGATTTATAACTAATCAAATGATTTTCAATAATCAATCTTTTTGCAATTATAACAATAATTATGTATATATGTAAACCCTAGAACAGAAATTGTTATACGGGTCCCGAGTTAAGTATTTAATTCATCAAAAAGCAGTACTTTTTACATATTGTTATAGCTCTGCTTTTTTTTTGTGGGGGGGGGGGGGGGGGGGGGGGGGGGCTTTTATTCACTAAAATATAACATTGTTGCCATTACTGAAACACCAGGGTGAAAATTGTAAATCTATCAAGTAAATGTAGAAAGTAATCCTCATTCTCAATAATCTTAATGATAATAGGATCGAGGGGAGTAATTTCACCAATTTTGGCGATTAACGTGCAAAAGAATTGAAAAATACCGATAATTGTGCCCTATATGATAATTGATTATTTGTCTATGAAATCGTGGAATTGGGTGTTGGATTATGTTAATTGGATCAGGAAGATGTATGGCGCAATTTTGAGGAGTTTTGGAATTGAATTGTTAAATATAGAAAAATAGAAAGGATAATGCGTTAAGTTATTTTGTTATGTGAGGCAAACAAAACGTGTGTTTTATCACTCGAGATCTAGTGTTCAATTAAGGTGATATTTTGTAGGGAATGAGATAAGATGGATTTTTAGCTCTAAGAATTTGATTGGGATGTTGGAACATTCTTAATTGAGTTCTTGGGGGAGATACAAAAAGAAATGTGTGTGCACCGTTAAATTACTTATTAGAGAAGTGTGAGAAATAATTTTGATTGTATATTGAGTTCATTCAATGAATAAAAGACGTACACCCCTGTCCTATACATAGGAGCAAGGGAGAAACATTGAGACTTGGGACAAAGTAATCTAGACGGGCCGAGACACTAAAGGCCCACTAACTAATTAACCTATTAACTAAACAGGCTAATATGTACTCTCTAACACTCCCCCTCAAGCATGAGCATGGGTGAAACACGTCCAAGCTTGGAGTTACAGGACTCGATAAAAAGATAAACGATAGAAATGAAAAAGATAAATGTTACTCCCCATATAAAATTCGTTACTCCCCCTTAAACAATACTCTCCCTAAATCATATGACGACGACACCTCTTTTCAGTTGTATTTTGCAGGCTAGAGATCCTCGAGCTTTGAAGAAGGTCCTTTGGAGTGCATTTGGAAGAAAGAACATTTGATGCATGGAACTTGAATGTTGCAACAAAAATTCGCCACTTTGGAGCAGACGATCATCAATACCATGACTAAGTCATCTTCACTGAAATACGTACTTAACGTGGCACGAAAGCGGATACAATGTCTATATAGCAGTAGTGGAATCTTCAAATTATCTGACAAACATGCATAACGTGGCATGAACACGAACGGGCGATGTGTTGATGATATGATGCAGGTACCATAACTCTGATGCATGAACCTTGGGGGCTTGATGGGAAAGGAGATCATCCATCAAGAAAGGCCCAAGTAGATCAGCAGAATGTGATGATAAACAACATATTCAGCTCAAAGAAGACGTGATGAAAGCAGCTCAGTGAAGATAAAACTGGACAAACTATTATAGAGGGAAAAGGAGTTGTTTATTCAGTGAGTAAAAAAAGGGTACAGGGTACTCTCTTATATAGCTATCGAGAGTTGAGACACACAAGCAGGCAATATGGGACTAATACAATAGAGCAGTATAAGAGAACACAGCAGAAACAGAAAATAACACAGCATTTCTATACTCCCCCTCAAGCTGGAGCGTAGATGTCGAATAAGCCCAGCTTGTCAATCAGAGTTTGGAAGCGAGCTTTAGGTAGAACTTTGGTGAAGATATCTGCAAGCAGCTTCTCAGTGCTAAGATATGGAGTTGAGATGTGTCCAGATAGAACTTTCTCCTGAACAAAGTGGCAATCAACCTCAATATGTTTTGTTCTTTCATGAAAGGTGGGGTTGCTCGCAATGAAAATGGACGCCTTATTATCGCAGAACATAGGAATGGGGCTAGAAGAAGTGATATCAAACTCGTTCAGAAGACCTCAGACCCACAGGAGCTCACACGCAGTATGAGCCATGGCTCTATATTCTGCCTCTGCACTAGATCGGGCAACAACTGTCTGTTTTTTGCTGCGCCAAGTAACCAGATTTCCTCCCACAAAAGTGCAATATCCAGATGTAGATTTCCTGTCAGATCGACTTCCTGCATAGTCAGAATCAGAAAATCCAGATAAATTGCAATGGCCATCCTTTTTGTACAGAAGACCTTACCCTGGAGAGCTTTTGAGATATCGTAAGATGTGACAAATAGCATCCCAGTGGCATTGTCGGGGTTTATCAAGATACCGGCTTATGAATCCTACAACAGCTGCCAGGTCATCTCTAGTAACAGTCAAATAGATAAGCTTGCCAACCAGTCTCCTGAACTGGTGACGATCAGCATAAGGAGGAGAAGTATCATTATCCCAATCCATATTGGGATCTAGAGGAGTGTTGGTTGGTTTGCAGCCCAACATGCATGTTTCTTGTAAAAGATCAAGAACATATTTTCTCTGTGACAGGCATAGTCCTACTGAAGATCTAGCAACCTCAATACCGAGAAAATATCGTAGTTTCCCTAGGTCTTTGGTGATGAAGTGTTGTGCTAAATACTTTTTGGTTGCCTGTATTCCTGCACTGTCACTGCCAGATAAGACAATATCATCAACATATACAATAAGGATGACAAGTCCTGCTGCAGTTTTATGAATAAATACAGAATGATTGGATTGTGAACGCCGAAAGCCAAAGGTAAGTAAGATCTGACTAAGCTTGTCAAATCATGCATGTGGGCTTTGTTTCAGACCATAGATTGCCTTTCTGAGTTTACAGATTTTAGAAGCAGACTCCCCCTAAGCAACAAATCCCGAAGGTTACTCCATGTAGACCTCCTCCTGTAGATCTCCATATAGAAAAGCATTTTTGACATCAAGTTGAAACAAAGGTCAGTCTTTATTCACAACAATAGATATCAGAATACGAACAGAATTTAAGCGTGCGACAGGAGAAAAGGTTTCAAAATAATCAACTCCATACGTCTGAGTATATCCATTCGCAACTAATCGGGCTTTCAGGCATTCAATGGTACCATCCGGTTGATATTTAATAGTAAATATCCAGCGGCATCCAACAGTATGGCATGAAGAGGGACGATCAACAAGATCCCATGTCTTACGTTCATAGAGTGCATTCATTTCCTGCTCCATAGCATGTTTCCAGGCAGGATTGCGAAGGGCCTCTTCGGATGATTTAGGAATTGTCACAGCAGACAACACAGAATTGAAGCAAGCAAAGCTACCACAGAGATTGTCAGATGAACAGAAATTACTGATAGGATGTTGAGTACATGATCGAACACCTTTTCTTAAACTGATAGGAAGATCCAAGTCAGAAAATACCTCAGTGGATGTTGGATCAACCGCAGACGCAGGAGTTGGTTCGGTTGGGACTGCAGAAGTATTGATGGTCTTTGACCGGCGCCGATAGACTTGCAATGGGCGTTCTGTAGGCACATCAGATGCTGGTAATTCCTCAACAACCAATGGTAACGGTGTGGTAGCCATAATATCAGCCGACAATTTTTCGCCATCAGTGGAATAATAAGGCATATGTTCAAAAAAGGTGACATCCGAACTAACAAACCACTGTCTTTTAACAGGATCAAAACAGCGGTAGCCTTTCTGTGTACGGGAATATCCCAGAAAAACACATTTGACTGAGCGAGCATCAAGTTTGGTGAGGCCAGGACGAAGATTTTTCACAAAACAAGTACTCCCAAAAATGCGAGAGGGTAGAGAGAATAAGGGTTTATCAGGAAACAAAATGGCGTACGGGACCTGATTTTTCAAAACAGAGGAAGGCATGCGATTGATGAGATAGCACGCCGTAGAGACAACTTCAGGCCAGAAGTGATGGGGTACTTTGTAGTGTATGAGAAGGGTGCGAGCAACCTCAAGTAGGTGGCGATTTTTCCTTTCAGCGACGCCATTTTGTTGAGTGTAAGGGCAGGAGGTTTGGTGTATGGTTCCTCGGGCAGCACAAAAAAATGTAACAGATTGTTGCATGAACTCCAGGGCATTATCAGTACGAAAAATTTTAATAGGTCGATTAAATTGAGTGTGAATTTCAGCAAAGAAGGTGTGAATAGTGTCTAACACAGTATCTTGACCTTTTAGTAAAAACCATGTGGCATGGTTGTCAAGGCGGCTAGGCGGTCAGCATTTCCCAAGGGGCGCCTAGCCCGCCTAGGCGGGCGCCTAGGCTGTTCTGGGCGTTTTTTATATTTTGTATTTTTTCAGTATGTTAATTTGATTCTTATTATACATATATACTACATATAATACCATATAGGAAACATAAAAAGAGGGCAGAATGAGGTTATGACAGCAGTAGCAGGAGATGGGAATAGGAAGAAAAAGGGGAAGTAATATCAACAAGCCTGCAACAACAATTGGAGCAGGAGACTTAGAAAAGAAAGCAGGGAAAAAGGGTGATGTAAAAGAGGAAAGTAGAAAGTACAACATCATCAACATTACGAAGCATAGGTGATGTAAAAGAGGATTTGAAGAAAACAGAATAAAAAAAAAACACAGCAGTAGTAGGATTTCGGAGTAGGAGGGGATATAGGAGGAATAACTCAAAAAAAAACGCAGCAGCAGTAGGATTAAGGACTAAAATGCAGGAGAAAGGATAAAAAAGAAAAGAAAAAGAAGCAAGAACAACAAACATATGAGGAAGTGATTTTATGACTTACCAATTTGGCCCAAATCAAACATGTTTTCCCTAATTTTCCAAAATTTGGCCTGATTTTGCCTAAATCAAACCTATTTCAGCCATAAATTGACTCAAGCTAATCTAATTCGACCAAATCAAGACTTGATTCATGCTAATTTATCCTTTAAATGACTTAATTTAGGCTTAAAAGGCCTTACACACCCATATAATGCACATACTGGGCTGGGCGCCTAGTTTGGGCAGCCTTGCCTAGCGCCTAGGACGCCTAGGCGCCGCCTAGGCGGGTGCCTTGACAACACTGCCATGTGGTGCGTGAATAGTCATCAATAAAGGTCATAAAATATTTCACACCTGAGTGACTTGATACGGAACACGGTCCCCAAATATCAGCATGAACAAGATCAAAAAATTCTTTAGAAGAAATAACTTTCTTAGCAGGAAAAACATATTGAGTTTGTTTGCCTAAAACACAAGTTTCACAGGAAAAATTGTGCTCAGATAAAGTAGGAAATAAGTGTTTTAATTTAGCAGCAGAGGGATGGCCCAGTCGAAAGTGCCACTGTAGTCCCGTCACTGAAGTATATAGCATGGCAGCAGCAGTAGGAGGTCCATCCAGATAATACAGCCCATCTGGTCCTTCACGGCCCGAACCAATCCTCGTCTTCGTGCGGAGATCCTTCAAAACACAGCCAGAAGGATCAAATTTAATAGAGCAGTTGAGTTGTTTTGTCATCTTACTGACTGACAGCAGATTAACAGGAAACTTTGGAATATATAAAACAGAATGCAACTGCAATTTTGGTGAAAGATGAACTGTGCCAGTGCCGTGAACTGCAGTTTTGGATCCATTTGCAACAGTAACAGATGATATAGTAGCAATTTTATTGAGAACAGAAAAAAGACGAAGATCATCAGCCATATGAGTGGATGCACCCGAGTTAATGCACCATTGTTTGTTACCAGATGATGGAGAGGCGAGCATGGCAGAGGGTCCTGGTGTAGACGAGGATGGCATCTGGGCGAGACGTTCCTGGAACATCTTCTCAAACTCAGACCGTAACCAGTCCGTGTTCGCAGGAGCAGCAGGCGCATCAACGGTAGAGTCAGTAGTAGTTTCTGTAGCAGCCTGGTTAGCCCAAGCGGGCTTGCCATGCTTAATCCAACAGCGATCTTCAGTATGATTGTCCCGGCCACACCAGTTGCAATAGCGAGAGCCAGGAGGAGCACCGCGTCCAGGAGTAGATGAGCCGTGACCTCCCGAGAGAGGAGGGCGACCACCACGACCACGACCGCGGCCACGGCCACAGCCAGAATCAGCAGAGCAAGCAATAAGCACAGGGTGCTCAACAACAGGAGTAGGGGTCATAGACGGCAGGCGTTGGACTCTTTTTAGAACATCCCGAAGGGTTGGCAGCAGATCACTTGACAGGATATGGTCAACCACGCCAGAAAAGGAGGCAGGAAGTGCAGCCAAGAACTACACCAGTTGTAGTTCGTTGCGCTGTTTCTGAGCAATTTTGATATCCGTCGTCAAGGGGTGGTAGAGTTCAAACTCATTTCACAGAGCCGAGCATTGATTGTAGAAATCCTCAATGGAAGTGTCAGTAGAGAACTCCTTTTTTGCCAAAGTTTTTAAATTTCAAAGACACGCTTTGGATTCTCCTGATGAGAGTAGATGTGGGACAGTTGATCCCACATAGCCTTAGCATCATGAAGGCAGAGAAGAGATTGGCTAATTCGAGGCTCAATACTATTGAGGATCCAAGACATGACGCTGGAGTCATCCTTAGACCATTGCACATAGCTTTGTCTGGTTTTGTCATCCGAATCAGCGGTAGGAACAGGAGGAGGCTCAGTCGTAAGATGGTGATACTGGCCTTGTGCTTTAACATATAGAACAAAGGACGCCGACCAGAGATGGTAGTTAGAGCCACCGTCGAGTTTCACCGTGGTGACACGCAAAGATCGGGGAGGCTCAGGAAAGAAGCAGTAGTCGGCACAGTAGCGGATTAGAGTAGAGACCCACAAAGGACAGATAACAGCAGCAGGGATCTGACGTGTCAGATCAGAAAACCGGTATCGGGCAGAATATGCATAGAGAAACCTATGTCGTCATGAGGAAAATTCAACGTTCCGTCATGAGGCGCGGGTAGATAGGACGGTGAGACGAAAAGATCCTCAACTTAGCCGGCCAGCGGTTGTCCGAACGTAGATTCGAAGAGCACCTGAACGTAGAGGGAGAAGGGAGGTAAAAACTAGTGGCAGTCGGCCGAAAGGATAGAAGCCTGGAGGAGGAAGAAGGTTGCGGGTGGGGTTGTTTGTTGGGGAGAGGAGGCGGCGGTGGGAGGAGAGGTGGCGGTGGGGAGGGAGGGTGGAAGGAGGAGGGTGGCGGCAGGTGGATGGAAGGAGGAGGAAGGGGTGGTGGCGGGTGGCAGGGAGGGGGTTAGGCGGCGGCGGGTGAGGGTGGAGGGGAGAGGAGGGTGGCGGCCGGGGGAGAGAGGGAGGGCAAGGCGGCGGGCAGGGAGGGTGGAGGAGGGATCGGCGGCGCCGGGTGGGGGGGCGGCGGGCGGCCCGGGGGAGGATTTACGTCATGGGTGGGTTGATGGGTAGGGAAATGGAGAACCTGCTCTCGATACCATATAGAGGGAAAAGGAGTTGTTTATTCAGTGAGTAAAAAAAGGGTACAGGGTACTCTCTTATATAGCTATCGAGAGTTGAGACACACACAAGCAGGCAATATGGGACTAATACAATAGAGCAGTATAAAAGATAACACAGCAGAAATAGAAAATAACACAGTATTTCTATAACTATCAACCTTGCCGATGTAGACTTGGCAGGCTTGAAATTGTTGAGCTTCTAAGAAGTCTGAAGAAGCACCCATCCGTCTCTCAAGAGTGCAGCAAGAGTGATCAACTGAACCACCATTAACACTAAAGGAAGAGGAAACAAGAGGGCTGAAATATGCATAGCAAACTCTTGTCCTGACGTACATAATGCGGTACAAACATGAGAAGCTCAGTGTCACTGCTGCAATGAAGATCCTGCAAAGTTGTCTGGAAGTGGAGAACAGATGTGTTAAACAATGCAAAGCTCCATGAAGATAACCTAGAATATAAAACTGGATGAACTCTCTTCATCTCTCCTCATACTCTCTCTCTCTCTCTTCTCATACTCTTCCTCTCCTCTCTAACCCCCCCCCCTGCACACCAAATACGACGAGAGTGAGTATATGGTGTAGAGAAATGGATATAGGACCCCCCTCCCACACGGGGAAAAGGGGATACACACATGATGGGTGGGAGGGTGGGAAGGGAATTGGTGGAATTGAGAGGAATTTGTGATATGGAGATGTATTGTATGTAGAGAATGGAAACCAATAACTGAGAGAAGATGCTAAATGGGTCAATGTAAGATCCGCGTAGAAAAATTAAATGGATCTAATCCCGGCCTGAAAAGGACATATGTCCGGCCCTTATGAATAAAATTTTGGAGGACGTCAGGAACTTGGGAGAAGACTGACTGACTCGGGAGTGATGGTGGAGTTTAACGTTTGTTGTTGATGATGGTTGGCGGACAGCAGAGTCAATGAGTAAAGATAATAGGCGGCGGCAGCAATGTGGCGCAGGGTGGAGCAGCGGTGGGATGGAGTCTGGATGATGGCGACGACGATTGTTTGTTGTGGTTGATGGATTACAACGGAGACTTGACGACGACCGACTTCCGTATGACTAGGCCATAGATGAGGAGATGATAGCGGGCTCCTGTGCGACTCTAGAGATGTTACAAGCCATGAGGCTGCGAGCGGAGCCAAGTGCGGAGCTTCTCTATAAGTGACAGCGAAGGCTAGATAGACGATGATAGCAGTGGTGATGATGGCAGTGATTGCTGCGGCTGGTGGTGGCGTGATGTGGCAGCGACATGATGTTGTTGTGACGTTGATGGTTGTCGCTGGCTACGGTTGTAGCAGTTGATTTGTGTCGTCTTCTGTTGTTTGTTGGATTAGGCATAGGTGGCATTGTTGTTGTTCGGTGATCTGCGGAGGCGACTATGATGCTGGTCGGCGATGGATGTCGTTGTTGTTGACGACGACGCCATGTTGTAGGTGGCCGGTGGGGATTGCTATTGACTGATAATGGCCCTGATAGTTGTCGACATGCAGGTTTGATTGCGCGGGATAGGGGTGCGGCGGAAGCAAGGGACTGGTGCGGCGGCGACTAGAGTGTGATGGATGAAGATGATAGCGTCGGGAAGGAGATTGTCGACGTACGGCAAGAAGATCACTATTATGAATTGAGAATAGAGATGACTATGGAGGCTTGAATATGCCTAGCGGCCGACCGGCCTAAACCATGGTTGTGGCGGCCACCGCCCGCAGGCAGAGGCAGAGCCTCTATTGCTCTCTCTTGGAGAGAGAAGCGGCAGCTGCTAAGGTTGCATGCGCGGAAGGGAGAGGGAAGCGGATGAGGGCGGCTAGGGTCCCTACTAGGAGAGAACTTGCTTTGATACCATGTGAGAAATAGTATTGATTGTATATTGAGTTGATTCAATGAATAAAAGACGTACACCCCTATCCTATATATAGGAGCAAGGGAGAAACCCTGAGACTTAGGACACAAGTAATCTAGACGGGTCGAGACACTAAAGGTCCACTAACTAATTAACCTATTAACTAAATAAGCTAATATGTACTCTCTAACAAGAAGAGATGAGAGGAGTTCAAAGTAAATATGGCAACTTGAAGTCTTGATCTAAGGGGAGCAAAAGTTGTGTTTTTCAGAGCTTAGATGATGGTAAAAAATATAGTAAAGAGTGGGTTAGCAACAACGAGTTTGAGTTGCTATTAAGCAAACGAATGGATCTTATTGCTTCATCTTTCACGCCTCCCAAATCCAACCAGGATTGTGAACAATGGTTGCCAAAATCGTGGATGAATCCAGGGCGCTCGTAACACTTGTCTAGGGGGCTAGGTGGTCCTTCCCTCCCACGAGGAGTCAGGCATTCCTAGGCAATTTTTTATTTCTTTTATTTTTACATATAGAGTTTGAAATGTACATATATATTTAGCTATATTCAAATATATCCATCACTTATATTGGTTATCCTTAAGCTTAATCAACCATAATTTGACCTACATCACACCTAACATGACCTAAAGTAGACCCAATTGGCCCTTTGAGCTATCTTGATCCAAGTTAGACCTAATTTGGCGACCGAACCTAATTTCCACAAATCAGACCTAATTTATCACCAAATTAGATCTACTTAGCCCAAATTGGGCCTAATTGACCTAAATCAGACCTATTTCCACCCTAAAATGACCAAACTTGATCTAATTAGACCAAATTCATGCTAACTTGGCATTTAAGTGGCTTAATCTGAGCCTTAAAGGCCGAAGATTCCAATTTCAGTCACATGACGGCCGCGCCTAGTTTAAGGTGCCCCACTGAGAACCTACGGGTGCAAGGCAGGAGCCTTGATAACTAAGGCACTCGTACAGATAAATTGTAAATCTAGTTGAGGGTTTGGTTTGCGACAATTCCCCTGGAGGTGAGGAAGAATTTGTTGAAAAGAGATAGGAATTGAGAGGGAAAAATGAAAGACGGTCATACCAGTGCAAGAAGAGGTAGAATTGAGGAAAGCAAGAAGAGATCGCGAGGAGGGGCATCAACATGTTTGGGTGCGATAGGAAGTTAGGTATGAGCACCAGGCTAGGTCAACCGGGTTTTTTGCCTATCTCGCACCTAAACTCGTATTGTTAAACTCATTGCAGGCTGAGTTTAGGACCAAATAATATTTCATAAAAGTGGGGCCATACCAGACCTGCTCAACAGAGTTGGGTTTCGTATCGGGTTTGGGCCGGCCCGAATGACATATTAAAATGAAGATATTTTCAAACACATACGTATAACTAACATATCAATAGAGTTTTAGACATGTGTACATACCTATGCATGTAACCTATATGTATCATCCTTAATTCTACTAACAACTTGTACAGAAAATCAAATGGATGACAAGAATATTGTTTAGATTAGACATAAAAAATTATAATCATGTCTTATGTATTCATGTGCAGTGTTTTAAAAAGCGTCCTAGGCGGCCGCTTAAGCGCCACAAGGTGTTGTCTGCCTAAAAACACCCTTAAGCGCCGCTTAACAAATTTTGAGAAAAGCGGTTTCTTTTTGCCCGCTTAACCCGCTTTATCCCGTTTTTTCCCCGCTTTTTTTTTAACTGATGTAAGCATATAACATTAAGTACATTATATACCTCGATTAGTATTGACTATAATATATTAAACTAGCATAAATGTTCTATGATATACCTAGTTCTAATTTAGAATGCATACTTTGTATGTGATGTATCCAAGTAAATTATAGGTAACTATTATCTAATTTAGCATGCATAGTTTGATTAAATGTACTGTTGTAATGTATGACTATTTGATGATGTGCAAATGTAATAATATGTTTGTAAGCTAGCTATGATAGGTCTGTTGTTTACTGTTTAGCTATGTAAACATGTGATACAAAATTGTTGTTGCATCTTGTATATAAATGTATTCTTTTATGTGCAGGGTGCTTTATCTATGACAAGTTTACTATATTATATAAATACAATCATCGTTGTATAGTTGTGTTATAAACTATTTGAGTGTTTTATATTGTCTTGTACAATGTTTAGATATGTATAGAAATTTCCAAAATATAGCATTTATATACATATGTATGTAATTTTGCATAAAAGTTTATAGGAATTGGAAATCCGCTTTTCTAAAAAGTGCCCGCTTAATCGCCCGCCTGGCGATTAATCGGCTACAAGGTCCCGTCTGCACGCTTCCCTCTTCGCGCTTTTTAAAACCTTGTTCATGTGATATACTTGACAAATCATACAACCCTTTGTCAAACATATGCAGCTAACAATTGATTAGAATATGCCTATTTCATTTCAATGAATGATCAAGAGATGTCAGATCAAGATGATTTTTGAAACACATTTAACGTAAGTTGTATACATCCAATCTATAAGGTTATATCATGTTGTAGATTATTGCAAATATGTTACACAATAAATGGGTGCATATAATTCTAATGTACTCTATTACATTAATCTTTTACTTTCATAAATGCAACCGACTAAATATAATTAGATCAAATATAATTTAGAAAATATGTAGCCAAATATATAACACTTAAAGACACATTATTATATAAACATCTAGTTATATACATGGTGACAAGTTTGGGATTCGGCAATTTTTCGGCTAGCCGAAAAAACCGATCACTTTAGGTCAAAGTACGGTCAACCATTGGGAAATAATTGCTAATAAGTCATATATATATATATATATATATATATATATATATATATATATATATATATATCGCATGCATGTAACTATTAAGGTCCCCATATATACAATCTAAAAGTAGGAAAAGATAACAAGAAGTTGAAAAATAGCAAGGGGTAAAACAATTTGAAAGAAACATTTATAGGTCAACGAAAGCATACATGATATAGTAATGACAAATAAGAGGTAAATAAGAAAAAAAATGAAAATTACGAGGATTGCCTATTTGTTGATCAAGGAGAGGAATATTGAGTCGAGGATGTAAACAAAACATCAAAGTAGAAGGGGAGGAAGGGAAAAAAGGTTGACGCAACAATATGGACTGTCGGGAGAGTGGGTATTGGGGGTTTAGCCTATATCATGAGTTCTTTGTAGAGTAAGCAACTTAACAGAGAAAAATCATGAGACATGAAATATCGTGAAGTCATGAAAAATCGACAACCCACATATCGATCGTGTTGAATGATTAGGTACTTCTAGATCACAAACAATCGTCGATTTTGCGTCAAGTCGGAGACTCTTGTTACAAAGATTATATAGTATACATGTTTATGCAATGAATCTACATATCTGGATTTTTGGGCCAGAGTTTACCTTGGCCCTAGCCCAAATCCTATAAAATTTTGGGTTAATACTTTAGGCCCAGTCCACTCATGTAAATTATATGGACTGGGTCTGGATCGGGTTATGTAGGTCAGGATATGAGTTCAATCCAATGGCCCAGATCAGATGTTCATCTATGAGCAGGATTTCCTATAGAAAGAGATCTTGAAGGAGTTGCTCCTATCGTGACAGTGTAGTCGTTCACATAGCCACTAGATGTCAGGCAGGAGAGAACCCACCAAATCAATAGTCATTTTCCTTGGAAAAAGGTAAAAATACAATATTTTTTCTCTATTCTTTACAAACCCAAATAGGTCATATACTATACCACCCAAAAGCAATTTCAATGTACAATTTCACAAAATATTTGTAAGAAATATTATTGGTATTTATTAGTTATTATTTTACAAAGCGGTAAAACTAGTCTAAATCAATATTTTGATAATTAAAAATAGAAGATAATTGAATCCTAGTAGTCTATTTTGATATATCACACACTATGAATTTCATTAAATAATACCACTTTGACCTGACCTTCAAAGGGTGTGGTTGGTATTAAAATTAGTAAAACAATAAAGTAAAACATTGGGAAATTCACAATATACCTACTTTTTATGTATGTAACCCTAATTCAATGTTGGTTTTGAATTTTGATAGATTTGAACATATATCAAGGCTACTGTTTTGAGAAACTAGGATAATGCATCTAGTCGGTGAGTTCTTTAATAAAAAATGATGAAAGTCTAATCAATATGTTAGTGCATATATGAACCCTAATTACCATTTGGTATGAATTGTTTTTGAAAAATATATATAATTATAAGCTCATTTTGCTAAACCTAATGCCACCTACTTATTTGATATATACATCATATGAACATTCTTGTATTTAGATTAAATACATATATTTATATTTTGAATACATGATTATGACTATGAAGGGTCGTACATTTGTTATTTTTTAGGGCGAAACAGATTGTATTGTGTAATGAAAGCAATACGACATCTACAAACAGATCTGTAGTGACACCAGATCGAGAAAGAGGGAACATACACAACGGAATGATGAGAATGGAAATAGATAAAGCGCTTCAGCTCGGATTCCTAGTTGTTTGCTCAAAGGCAGCTTGTCGATAAAATCCCTCCTCAAACATAGTCGTCATCTATGTAGAAAGAACCCTAATAACCCGCACATAAACTGGAACCACAAACCCATTAGCTTCAACCATGGACTTTCTCTTATTTGTAGCATTGTGTTTGAAAACAATCATCCAATAACCATAATGAGAGGTCACAAGGCAAGGATCTAGGGGAAACCTAGAGCATGTTCACCTCCATATACGGAGGAGAACCCCGTCATAAAGATGGGAGATAAAGTCGTTGAGTGGTGAGCAAAACAGGGCAACAAACTGCCGAGAAAGAGCAAAGCAAAAGAAAGAGGCGGAAAATAAACTAAACCGAAAGGGGAAAACATAAAGCAAAAGAAGAAAGGGGGTAAAGGAGAACCATGATCCTGTGAAGGAAACTTGCAAGGAAGCAGGTAGACCACCGTGGGGGCAAGGCACCGGACTCCAAGGAGAGACAACACCTTGAGCCACCACGCTAATCCGCTGGACGCTGTTATAGACGCACAGCCGCCAGATCCATATTACAGCCCCAGATGAAGACAACTAGGCAGCACCGCAGCAGAGAGACAGCCACCTTCGCGTGCAGGCGCCGAAGTAGAAACGGGATGATGTTGAGCCCAGGGGGAGATAGACAAGGCACGCCAGCCGCCACCTTCTCCCCCGAGGCGGAAGGGAGCTCGCAGACGCTCGAGCGCGATTGCAATTGCCATAGTCGGCCCAACCCTAGAGACATTTATTTTATTGTTATTCTTAGTTTATAAGTATATGAAGTAGATTGTAGGTGTATGTATGGAGATTAACCTAGGTATGATAGTATTAAGAGATACTATTGTATTTACTGTTTAAGTGTATTTATGTTTAAGTTCTTTCTTTGGTTTGTAGCATGGGCCCTTGTATAAAGTGGCCCATTAGGGTCCTCAGTTCGCTTCCTTGTACACTCTCCTATTAATAGGAGAGAGTTTTCTCTTTAGTTTATAAGTATATAAACTAGATTCGAGGTGTATGTATGGAGATTAACCTAGGTATGATAGTATTGAGAGATACTACTGTATTTACTGTTTAAGTGTATTTCTATTTAAGTTCTTTCTTTAGTCTGTAACATGGGCCCTTGTATAAAGTGGCCCATTAGGGTTTTTAGTTCGCTTCCTTGTACAGCCGCCTCTTATTTATAGGAGTGAGTTTTCTCTTTTGTAAATATAGAAACACGACCGCTTTCCACATGGTATCAGAGTAGGATACCTAGTCCTGATCTCCAACAGTTGTCGCCTTCTCCCTCTCTCTCTTTCCCTCCATCAGCCACCGCCGCCACATCCTCCATCTTCACCGTCACTGTTGATTACGCCTAAGGGGATTTACTTCTCCTTCTAGCCCTATCCTCTTTTCCAACAAGAGGATGTAGGGACATGGCCGCCGACGGTCCTTCCAATGTTCTTATGCCCTGAAGAACTGTTATTTGGAAGAACCGTTCGACAAATCTGGGGTCATTCATGACCACCTATTCTAGGGCTCTGTCTACTCTATTATCGGTATGATAGGGTATATCGAACATACCACCCTTCTTCTTGGGAAATCATAGCATTTGCAACTTATTATGGGTCTCTTTTGACATAATTCTGTTGCATTCGCCATTTCTGCTCCTGATCCGCTGCTGCCCCGACCTTTGACACAATCTGTCCCCGCCAGACACGTTGTGTCCCAAACCGGCGAATCATCTGCTCCTAATCTGCTGCTACCCCAACCTTTGACACACTGTGTCTTATTTTTGACACGATGTGTCTCTTTCTAAGAGACTATCAGCTGCTTTCTAACACGATGTCTTATTTTTGACACGCCGTGTCTCTTTCCAGGAGACTATTTGTTGTTGGCTGACACATCGTGTCTTATTTTTGACATGTCATGTCTCTTTCCAGGAGACTATCTGTTGTTGTCTGACACGATGTGTTGTTTCCTGACACGTCGTGACCCTTGCCTCTGAAGAAGTTTGTCCTCTCTTGACACCGTGTCATTTTCTAGACACGCCATGTTGCTGCCTTTGGAGATTCTTTGGCTATAACTATTGCTCTATGGCTTCGTCTTCTTCTGAGATCATGGAGACACATGCTAGATGTGTCACTTCTGTCAAATTCAATGGATCCAACTACATTTTGTGGGCACGATCCTTTCTAATTTATGCTCATTCTGCGGGCAAGCTTGAGCATCTAACTGAACTACCTCCTACCAAAAATGAAATGAATGACAAGAAGAAAGTCGAGTATAAGAAATGGGTAGAATGTGATTCTCAAGTCCTGTCTTGAATTCTAAATAGTTATGAATCCCATGTATCCACCAATCTCATGTTTATTGATACTGCCAAGGAAGCCTAGGACCATATTGCTCAGATCCATTCCAGTAAGGGAAATGCCTCCCGAGTTTTTGAACTTTATAAACACATGCATTCTCTAAGACTTGACGAAGCTACATCGTTTGCTTCACATTTTGGTACCTTCAAAGGTATTTGGGGAGAACTCAAACTCCACCATCCATTATCTAGTGATCTAAATAAACTAAAAAAACAAGATGAAGTCCAGTTATGCCAGTTCTTGCCATCCTTGCCCCCCCCAGCTATGAAGTTGTCTGTCAACAAATCCTTGTATCCGAACCATTACCCATGTTGGACGATGTTTATCTTCGATTATCTCGCTCCGTGTCTTCTACTACCAAAGAGGAGCATATTGCCCTGGTTGTTGTTGGACAAGGACGTGGTAACTCTACGCATGGACAAGGCAGAGGTCTTAACAATTATGGCATAGGGCCTCCTCCACCTCAGTCCCCTGGAAGATGGTCTTCTCTTCAGCCTCGGTATTGCAACTTCTGTAAATTGACTAATCATACCGAGGACAAATGCTGGAAGAAACATGAAAAGCCCGAATGGGCAAATCAAGTCTCCACTAATGAAGTTGAAGAAGAGTCTCCTAGTGTTGCTACTCAGATGGTAACATTAAGTTCGTCTGACCTTGACAAGCTAATCAAAGTTGATTCTGCACTTACTACCACACCTCAGGCGAACATTACTCAACACTCAAGTGATCCTTCTTGTCTTCAAGCTTCTTCTTCGACAAAGACGATTGGATTGTTGATTCTAGTGCCACAACACATGACTGGTAATATAAATCTTTTTACTCATTTCAAGAAATCTACATTTCATCGTCAGCTGTGTTTGGCAGATGGATCTACTTCTCCGGTCACTAGAATAGGGGATGTTAACAACAATCTCCTTAAATCTGTCATATTTGTGCCCAGATTTCCTTTGAACTTGATGTTTGTTAGTAAAATTGCCAAATCTTTAAATTGCAGCGTAACCTTCTTTCCTTACACTGTCTCCATGCAGGATCTCAGGACGAAGAAGACGATTGGTGGGGGATATGAAGGTGGAGATGGTTTTACTATCTACAGACCTCATCAAATTTGCCTGCTACTGCTCTTATGGCCCACTCTACATCTTTGTATCAATGGCACCTACGGCTTGGTCACCTTTAGCCAATAAGTTGAAATCCTTATTTCCTAGCTAGTCTTCTGAAAAATTTACATGTGAATCTTGTCAACTTGGAAAACATCACCGCTCTGTGTATTCTCCTCATTGTGATAACAAGAGTCCTAGTTTGTTTAACTTAATTCATTCTGATATCTGTAGACCCTGTCGTATTGGTAATAGTACTGGTATGCGATATTTTGTATCTTTTATTGACGATTGGTCTTGTGCCACTTGGCTTTATCTTTTAAAAGATAGCTCTAAAATTTTAGATGTTTTCTCCAAGTTCTTGAATGAAATAAAAAGTCCATTTTCTGCTGCTACTAAATTTGTCCACACTGATAATGCTTCTAAGTACGTGCAACATGGTTTTCAGAAAATTTGTATCTCCAAAGGAATTGTCCATCAAACCTCATGTGCCTATAGTCCACAACAAAATGGTGTTGTTGAAAGGAAAAATAGACACCTTGATGTTGCTCGAACTCTCCTCATTGAAATGAAGGTTCCCAAATCCTATTGGCATGATGCCATTCTGTTAGCCAACTACCTCATCAACCGCATGCCTTCGTCCATCCTACAAAATAAAAGTCCCTACCAAATTCTCTACCCACATGAACCTATTTTTGCCCTACCACCAAAAGTTTTTGGCTGCCTTTGTTTCGTCCACAATCACCAACCTGGACTTGATAAATTGTCTCCATGAGTTGTTCGTTGTTGTTTTCTTGGATACTCTCGAACACAAAAGTGGTACAAGTGTTTTGATCTTGTTGCACGCCAAATGTATGTTAATGCGGATGTAACCTTTTTTGAAGATACTTCACTCTTTTCTGAACCAAGTCAACAGGTGTTTTCTCCTAATGTACCGCTTTCTAATGTACCTCTTTCTACTGTCTAGTCCGTCGACGAGTCTTCCACCCCTATTTTGAAAGTATATGAGCGGCGGAGCAAAATACTTCTACCTGAAGTATCCCCTGCTACGACCTCTTCGGAGACTAATGATCCACTACCAGATCATGGTAATTCTACTGACTCTAGTCAAGTTTCTGAGTTGGACATGTCTATTGCCTTACATAAAGGATAGCGATCTAGTGCAAAATATTGCATTTCTAAACATGTTTCTACAGATCATCTAAATGCCTCCATGGCTAAATTTACTGTTGCAATGTTTGCTCTATCTGTTCCAAAGACTGTTCGAGAAGCACTTCTCCATCCTGGATGGAAGAAGGCTACGGATGAGGAGATGGATGCTCTTCGATCACGTGGGACATGGGTCCTTGTTGATCTTCCTTCAGGAAGCAATCCTGTTGGATGTCGCTAGGTATATATTGTTAAATATTTGCCAGATGGAACAATTGAACACTTAAAAGCTAGATTGGTTGCCAAAGGATACACGTAGGAATCTGGAGTTGATTATTTTGAAACTTTTTCCCCTGTCGCCCGTCTTAATTCTGTGTATTCTTATTTCTGTTGTTGTCAATCAAGGATGGCGTCTGCATCAACTAGATGTCAAAAATGCCTTTCTATATGGTGACTTGTAGGAAATTGTCTACATGTCCCACCCTCCAGGTTATGTTGCTGAGGGGGAGTATTTCGGGAAAGTTTGTCTTCTTAAGAAGGCTATTTATGGTCTTAAGCAGAGCCCTCGAGCATGGTTTGACAAATTCTCTCTTATACTACAACACTTTAACTTCACAAGGTCTCAGTGTGATCATTTTGTTTTTATTAAGACCACCACTTCTGAAATGATTATTCTTATTGTATATGTGGATGATATCATTATATCCGGTAGTGATACCATAGGGATTGTTGATACAAAGAAATGTCTTATGAAGCACTTTGTAACCAAAGGCCTTGGACGTCTTCGGTACTTTCTTGGCATTGAGGTAGCATGTAACAATAATGGAGTATCTCTATCATAGAGGAAGTATACTCTAGACTTATTATCTGAAACTGGAATGTTGGGTTGTCGACCTGCTGTCTCACCTATGGATCGGACACATGATCTATGGGCTGAGTTCACTCATCTTTTGAAAGATAAATATTGCTACAAGTGACTAGTTGTAGTTGGCAAATTTTTGTATCTCACTGTTACCATATTAGATATATGCTTTGCCGTAGGAGTTCTTAGTCAATTTATGGATTTCCCTCGGCAATGTCATTGGGAGGCTGCTTGTCGTGTCCTGAAATATTTGAAAAACGCACCTGGACAGGGGTTATTTTATAAAAGAAATGAACATCTTGATGCTCTCAGATATTCTGATGTTGACTATGCAAGATGTAAGTCTAACAGGAGATCCACTTCTGGTTATTGTACCTCTGTAGGAGGTAATTTGGTTACTTGGAGGAGCAAGAAATAAAATGTAATTGACAGATCTAGTGTTGGGTCTGAGTATCGTGCAATGGCACATACTACTTGTGAACCGTTATGGATTAGATCTATTCTTGCAGACTTTGGGTTCCCTATCACCAACGCTATCCCGATGTATTGTGATAATCGTATTTCTACCTTCATTGCTAGCAATCATGTATTCCATGAGAGGATCAAGCATATTGAAGTCGACTGCTATTTTCTTCTAGATGTACTGGATAAGAAGATTACTACTCCTTTCCTGCCATCACATGAGCAAATTGCAAACATATTTACTAAGCCTCTCTCTGGCCAGCGAGTTGAGGAACTATGTTGCAAGTTGAGCATGATTGACCTCTATGCTCCAACTTGAGGGGGAGTATTGAGAGATACTATTGTATTTACTGTTTAAGTGTATTTATGTTTAAGTTCTTTCTTCAGTCTGTAACATGGGCCCTTGTATAAAGTGGCCCATTAGGGTTTCGCTTCATTGTACAGCCTCCTATTTATAGGAGTGGGTTTTCTCTTTTGTGAATATAGAAATACGGCCGCTTTCCACAGACGGAAAAATATGATTTATATGGTGATAATATGGTATAAAGGGGTAAATGAATTTAAAGCGGTAGTAAGGGTAATTTTTGTAGTTGAATAAGGTAATATGGATAAAATCACTAGTCCTAAGATTATATAATCTTTAGGGCTATAAGGAGTGATGGAAAAATCATTAAGACACTAAGATCTTATAACCCTAATTTGGACTCAAAGCCCTAGTAACCTAGCCCTAACCTAGTTCTAATGTGTTGAACAAAGATGGGACAAGGGTATGGTTTGTTGGTTGTTTTTACATGAAATCATATCTTAAATCAAGATTGTTAAGGATCCTACTTATACTCTAGGTTTGTGGGGCATGCACATTGAGCATATGTAATGGATGAAATTTCATATATGTTGTATGATTGAATCATTCATGCCATGATATGGCTATATAGTCATATTTCGAAAGAGTTATGAAATGAACACACTATGATGAAATAATTATGTTTCTCCTACTTCATGACTAATTCTATGCATCATTTTCATGCTTAACATCATATTGGGAATGATCCCTCAAGTATTAAGATTTTAAGAATCACGATTTATCATGTTTAATAATTATCCCATTATGTTTTGAGTGGAAGAGTACATAGAAGGCTAATCGATATATTTGTTAAGAGAAACCCCCCCTCCTATATATAAGAGAAGGGGGAAGTGTACAGACTCGGACAGAACCTAATGGGCCAAGACACACTTGGGCCCATATACAAATATACTCAAATAACTTAATTAACTAAATAATAAGACTCTTTAACACTCCCCCTCAAGCTGAAGCTTGGGAGAATCCCAAGTCAGCTTGCAAAAAGACAAGCATACTAAAAAATAAATAACTAGGAAAAAAAGATAAACCAAGCCCATAAAAGTATCCCCCCTTAAATATCGCAATAAAGCACTCATCACTAAGATACTCCCCTTCAAGGAAGAAAATGTCCGACAACGTTTCGGTAGCCATAGAAACAGACAAATTTGGATAGATGCATTCCTGGTGTTTTGACGACCAAATGATCGAATTATTTAACAAAATTTTACCACAACAACCTGCTAGTGTAGATCTATTCAAATATGCAATAATATTTTGTATTGGATATGTGAGGGGGTGGGGCTCCTCATGTGTGAATGAAGCAGAACAATTTCGATGGGGATTTTGAGGCCAATTAAATGATGAAATGAATGAATTAAGCCATTATAGTTAGCAAGCACAATATATAGACCTAAAGACACAAGTTTATGGAAACACAACATGATCTAGGATGGTAGGACCTCTAGGTAGGATGACACGATGATAGTACATAAACAAGTCGCGGTGGCATGTGAGTGAGTATTGAGGAAGCATGAGACAACTATGGTTTATGTATAAAGTTGAACCGTGATGGTTGACATCCTCCTAGTTGATTATGCCTATCAACATATTGGCTCCAGTTTATTTTGTTTTATACAAGCATAGATGTGTCTCACTGTTAATCTCCATATGCCTACTAGTGACAAAATGCATACTCATGGATTAACTCAAGCATTGTTCTTGGTCATGTGCTTTTGTAGCTAGAGCCTATAGGAGGCAACCATGTAGTTAGAGGTGTGATTGATAATGGCATATATACAAAATATCTCTATATCATGCTAATTTTGCGCACTATTAAATAGATCATGTGATCTCAAAAATGAAAGTTAGCGGGTCATCATAGCCATAGTGTCACTCCTACACCCATTTTTATATATTTCCTTTGTAGATCTTTATAGAAGTGGGAGAAATAGGAGAGAGGGGTAGAATCAGGCTAGTAATAGAAGAAACATAACTTAGATTGCCCCTAACAAGCCCAAGGAATCATATAGTAAAATATGTAGACATCGTACCCCGTTTCTCGAAATAATACATGTGTTTCTCAAAGTTTTGTCGAAATGCAAACGAAATGGGCCTTTTTCATCAAAAATTTACCTAATTTCGTTGAAATTTGAAAAAAAAATGTCAATATTTAATTCAATGGTTGTTGACATCGAAAAAAATGTCAAGATTTAATCCAATGGCAAAATTCCCTAAGTACAGACATGTAAGACCATTTCTACGTCCGATAGTTGTCGACATCAAAATAATTAGCGAAATTTCACCAATTTCGATAAAATTTTGAACATTGCTCCCCCTTAAGTAGATAATCCAAAAGCAACAGGTACGCAAGCAGACAACTTTAGCTTCTCAATCAAAAGGAAGTAGCATTTGGAGTAGTAGTAAACAACAGCAAGAAGGCACCAGGGTCTTCATCACAGTCGCTATCATCTCAACCCAGTGCTGGATCACAGTTCCCAGAGAGTGTTGGGTCACAACAGCAGTGACCGACGTGAAACAAAGCACGGCCAGGTCAACGTGCAAACAGAGCACAAACTAGCCAAAGAGTGTTGGCACACAACAGTATAAAGTCGACGTGCACAAGACACAGACTAAGTCAATGTGCAAATAAAGCACTGACAAATAACATATAATATAGAGATGATGTAGCTGGATAGAATACCATCAACGCAAATCAATACTAGCAAACAACTTCAAGATGTAGTAGTAGAAATTAAAGCTCCAAAAAGCCACACAAATATATAGAGCAGTAGGAAGAAAGTCATAGATAGAAATAAAAATAAATATCCTCACTTCATCTTTTTCTCTCTTCTCTCTTCTATTTCTCCCCCTCACATCAACCACAGAGAACAACAGTGGTTGGGGTGGACAACGGTAAGAGGAACATAGAAAAACGACCATAGCGTTGTTGGTTCTGGAGGGGCTGGCCTCCCAGTGAGTCTATGATGACATATAATAATCTCCTCAAAGTTGCAGCAACAGATAACACAAAATAAAATGTTGCAAGTAATTATTACTTGAAGTTCACTAGAGTAAAGAAAGAACCCAACTGAGAAAAAGATGGGCGTATTGAATGCCTTTCCCTCAATTTTTAATGGACCAAACTTCCTCCTCTTCACCTAACATTTACACGAGATCAGCAAAAGCAGCCACCGAAATACATGTGTCAAATTGAGCAGCCATTGTAGACATCCCTCAATCCTAATGTGGTTATACAGTTATATTGCAGCAGTCAGACCAAGCAAGAGTTTGTGAGGTCGTAGCAGTAGCCGTCAAGCAGGTGGAATAACAAAATCATCCAAATAGATGCGTACTGCGCTAAACAAAAGAAGCAAAACAACTAAATTGGAAGTATTTCCTTCTAGGCGATCATAACCAAACCAAAGTGCACGGGACGGTGTAGTAGAGCAGTGGCTTTACCGACAATCTAGAAAAAACAACAATGATAAATAACTTGATTCTGAAGTCAGTCTCTCGCTTGACCAGATGTTTTTTTAACTACAAGTATAGCACCTAATATTGTCTCTCGAGCTATGGCAATTGCAAATTCCAGTCCGCTACCATCGCAAAAGAAATTGCAAATCACCAATCGAGCCAGGTATAGTGTAAGCTCACAGGCAGGGGGATTGTGACGAAGGGAAGAGGGGTTGTTAGTAGTGGCGGGTTACAACTAGAAGCAAAAGGGTCTTGCGAGTGGCAATAGGCGTGGTTGGACAGGATGGAGTTTGTGGTCGGGGTGATAGTAAAAAAGGAAGGCGGGGTGGTGGTAGAAGATGACGACAAGAGTGGAGTGGTAATCTAGTTGGGTGTTGGGGAAACACGATTAACAGCGGGGTTTACACAACAAGGGGATGGGGAGTGAGCAGTAAGGCAATGGGCTTTCTGACCGATAATGGTCTGGTTGCAACTTACAGACGGGGAAGGAAAGAAGAGTAATTTGGAGGCCCGTGAGCAGAAAAGAAAAGGAACTCGTGCGACGAAAATTGGAAAGTAGGTAAGCAAGATCTAAAGCGGTGGGGGGGTTTTGCGACAAGTTTTTTGATAGTTGAAGGGTTAACTAGTGACGAAAGGGAGTTTTTACGAGAGTGGACGGATGGTTGAGACGACGGGTAGGGTAGTGGGGGCGGCGTTAGGGAGGATGCTATTGCTAGGGGTGACAAGATTAAGAGAGGAGCAACGGGTCATGGTGGCATACGGATAGGGAGTATCTTGGGGAAGATGGTTTTGTTTCATCTCCAGAGGAAAAGATGCATGGTGGGCAGCCAAGCCAGGAGTGGTGGTCGCCCGTACGCAGAAGTTCTTTTTCCCTCCCTTTAGATTGGGGTTTTAGGATCTCTACTCTGATACTGTATGGAAGAGATAAAAAAGAAGGCTAATCGACATATTTTATAAGAGAAACCCCCCTCCTATATATAAAGGGGGAAGCGTACAGACTCAGACAGAACCCTAATGGGCAAGGCACACGGGCCTATATACAAATGGACTCGAATAACGTAATTAAGTAAATAATAAGACTCTAACAAGCACTCTGGTGCCTTACGATCACATCTAGATGCAATCATGTGCGCTTTGGTGCAAATAAAATTGGCATGTTATGTGCCTTATGCTCACCTTGGGGTGAAATCATGTTAGAGGGCAATTACTCGATTCAGGTAATAGAAACAAAATAAAAAAAATATGATTTGTTACTTTAAGGTTTTCATATGTGCATGCATACATATATGTGTGTGTATGTATATTTATTCATGCATGCATACGTTGATACATGTGTATAACATATATATAAGCATATGTATGTATATATACTATCTTAATGTGTGCATACATGTTTATATATATATATATATATATATATATATATATATACTACTTTGTTTAGAAAATATATATATACTTAAAAAATTATATTAATACATAAGTATGTGTTTGCATGATAATATCGTCTATATTATACAATTTTTGATAACTATAATTATTAGTAAATTTGTGTGTGTATACATGTTTGTTTATGTCACATATTAAAGCTAGTTCATAAATATTATATAAATGTTAACATACCTTTTCGATAGAATATATTGACATTTTCATGATCAAAGACAAAACAATGATGTGTACTAAATAAAAAAATGACATCGCAATATCAAGCATATTTGGTTACCTTATTGTTAAAAGTTACAAACTTCATTTTATTTTATTTTTCATAAAAGTATTAATTATTGCATAATGTAGATGACATAACTGACTGTTGGTGTGATGGTAAATTTTTCACAATAGGTTATAATGGACCCGGGTTCATGTTTCTTTGTTGACATATTTATGTATATTTGAGAAGCATGGAAGTAGGCATGACAAGTTGGTTTGGTTCGGTCTGGTTCACCGGTTCCAACCAGTCGAACTGTGGTTTCCAATAGTTCAGTATTAACATCAAAATCTAATCAGTTTTTAGATCTTCCGGACCGGTCAAGCACCAGTTCACTGGTCGACCGGTCCGACAGGCCGATCGGATTCGGTTCCACAAACATTGGTGGACCGTTGCTGATGGAAAACCCAAACAACGAGGCCCAATGAGCTTGATGCAAGGATCAGAAGCGTGAGATCGAGCAATTCAATCCAAATATGTATGATGAAGATCACCGACGTAGCAAGCATGCAACCATTTATAGTGGTTCAGCAAATTGCCAATGTGGGAACCTACATCCACTGGCGGAGATGATATTATTATAGAGAGGATGATTACATAAGAGAGAAGAACTCAACCCTATCTACACCCGAAAGACAACCATGGAAGAAGACGGTCGCTTAGAAAGGAGCTCTTAGAGACTTGAAACCCTAAGGAAAACCCTATGTTTGTCCTTGGCTTCAGGTGTTCAAAAATGACATCTCTTGATGTCTCTTAGTTTCTCTTCATGTTTGGTATGAGTTGGGGGTCTATTTATAAAAATAGGACCTATGGGCAAAGTCCCAAAATCACTTAGATTTTTCCAGGTTGTGATTACGGTCTGGCTAGACTATTTATGGCCACTAGATGGACCATTAATCGCATTGCACGCCAAATTACGATCCAGTTGAGCCATATACAGTCTGGCCTAGATTGTAAATGCCAATTTTACTGCCCGTTCCCAAATATGGTCCATGGGGACTATATATAGTTGGTTGACCGTAAATCCATCTGTAGATGCTCAAAATGCACCTGAAATGTCGAGGCTCAGACATCTAGTTCATCAACAAGCTCCACCTTGTCTTCAACTCAAAAAAATAGACGTAAATAAAAGCACTCGCAATCTTCTCCGATATTAGAAACTGAATAAGAATACCATCTCCTCCACATGCCCTTCATAGGTAAAGTTCGGATAGAAAGAAGAGTAGAAGACCAACTAATTTTGAGCAAAACTCAAACTTATCTAACGAAAGAGTCTTCTTCATTATGTCGAACAGATTCTCATGCATTACAAATCTTCTTTATTTGAATCTGGCCTTTAGTTGTGACTTTCCTAACGAATGCTACTTGATATCAATGTGCTTTGTTCCCTCATGGAACATTTGATCTTATACTAAAATGTATGGCACTTTGACTGTCACAATGACCAATGGCTTGTTCTTGATCCAAGCCTAATTGATTCATCAATCATAAAGCCTCCTTCACGGCTTCTGTTGCCGCCATGTATTATGCTTTAGTAGTGGACAATGTATTAGAAAGCGGGAAGCGGGAGGCGTGCGGACGGCACCCTGTAACCGATTAAGCGGTAGACGGGCGATTAAGCGGGCGATTTTTGAAAAAGCGGGTGTCTAAATTTTATATATTTTTATACAAAATTACATGTATGTGTATACAAAAAATATATTTATAAGGAACTTCTATACATATCTAATCAGCAAATCAGTAATTAACTAAGTATTCATCAATACTTACTATTAATCAGCATCTCTAATCACTAAAATCAGCAAGCAGATCAGTAATTGTATATAACAAACTATGAATTATTGAATTAAAGTAATCACTAAAGTAATACTAACCAGCAGTACCAATCATTAATCACTGAAAGCAGCAAGGAAATCAGTAAAACTAATCATGCATTACTAGTATAATAGAGCAATAGGATATTTACTTAGATGCATTACAGCAGTACCCAATTATTACAGCTTACACACAAAGTATGCATTCTAAATAAGGACTAGCTATATCATAGAACATTTAATGTATACAAGTTTTGTATATTATAGTCAATAGTACTTGGCTATGTAATTAATTAATGTTAGATGCTTACATTAGGATTTTTAAACAAAAGCGGGAAAAAGCGGGAAAAAAGCGGGCAAAAAAGCGGGAAAAAAGCGGGAAAAAGCGGGTGAGGCAGGCAAAAAGCGGGCGATTTTGTTCAAAATGATTAAGCGGGCGATTAATGGCAAAATTAAGCGGCTGGGGGTCATGGGCGCTTAAGCGGCCCGCCTGGCCGTTTTTTATTTCACTGGTAGTGGATAGAGCAATAGTAATTTGTATAGTGACTTTCCAACTAATAGATGTTGATCCCATTATGAGCATGCAACCTGTAAGAGATCTCCTCTTGTCGAGGTTGCCTACATAATTTGAGTCTGCGTCCTTGTTTTGATGATGGCTCAACTATTTTGAGAAAGGTTGTGCCTATCCAATACATTGACCTAATTAAAGACACGTATGATGGCTCAAGTGCAAGTATTAGGACTCTTGGAGGAGAGACACAAACTTTTCCTATCACCATTGGTGTACATCAAGGATTGGCACTCAACCCATATCTATTTGTTCTGATTATGGATGAGTTGACGAAGCATGTTCAAGATAATATCCTTTGGTGCATGTTATTTGTTGATGATATTGTGTTGATTGATGAAAGAAAAGAAATATTGAATGATAAAGTTGAACTTTGGAGAAATGAAATGGAATCTAATGGGTTTATGATTAGTAGAAGCAGAAGTAAATATATGTGTTGCAATTTAAGCCAATCCAGAATTGCGAAAGGTGGGGTCAAGTTGGATGGAATGGATGCACCAATATGTGATAAGTTTTGTTACTTAGGTTCTATTGAAAGGGAGGGTGAGGTTCACGATGGTATTTGTCACAGGACAACAGCAAGATGGTTGAAGTGGAGTGCAACTAGAGTAGTTTGTGACAAAAAGATCCCTCTCAGATGAAAAAGCAAGTTTAAAGAACTATATGGCTCACTGTGCTATATGGGAGTGAATGTCGAACAGTGAAGAAACAAGGTTTCAACAAGATGAATGTGGCTGAAATGTGTATGCTGAGATGGATGTGTGGGAAAATAAGAAAAGATCGTTTGAGGAATGACCATATCAGGAGCAAAGTAGGAGTGGTAAGCATGGACAACAAGTTGTGTGAAGGTCGTCTAAGATGGTATGGACATGTACAACGTCGACTGACAAATGCACCTATTCAAAGCAAGGTTATTGACTCAAGCGCACAATTAAAAGAAGAGGCATGCCTAAATTAGCTTTGGAAGAGCTTATAAAGGGAGATTTTGATTCTTTACATCTTGATCAGACTTCAGAGTATGACCCATAACATGGCTAATTGGAAAAGAAGGATCCATGTAGCCGACCCCAACATGGTTGGGATTGAGGCTTAGATGATGATGATGATGATACCCTATCGCGATGACTTGAACTCCACAAAAGACTAAGCAATTCGTTTAACTGTTTGCCAATGTGCCTTGCCAGGATGAGCCATATAACGACAAACCACACTGAATGCACAAGTGATGTTTGGCCTAGTGCAGACTATAGCATACATGATGCTACCAATGGCGCTGGAGTAAGGTACGTGCATCATTCCTTTATCTTCTTCATTGGAATGTAGAGATTGCAAAGCTAGTAAGTGAGCAGCCAATGGAGTTGATACAATTTCGCATCTAACATGTGGAACCCATGAAGAACCTTCTCTATGTACTTCTCCAACATCAGGATAAGTCTTCTATCTTTTCGGTCCCTTTGAATCTCCAAGCCAAGAATCTTCTTAACTTCACCAAAGTCTTTCATATCGAATTTTCCACCTAGAAGAGATTTCACCATGACAATATCAGATGCATGTCTAGAAGTGGTCGTCATATCAGCAACATATAGCAGTGGGTGAACAAAAAAATTGTCATCCAGCCCTTTGTAGGAGACACAAGCGTCTTAGCTACTCCTCGAAAATCCATTGTGTGTCTGATAGAGTTATACGTCAAGTACTATTATCCAGGAGATTGCTTCAACCCATTAAGAGAACTTGAGCAAGCACACATGGTTCTTTGTCTTCAAAACTCTCCGACTTTTGCATGTAGATCTTTTCTTCTAGTTCACAGTGCAGAAAAGCTATCTTTACGTCGAGCTCCTGCAGTTGTAGGTCTTCAATGTCTACCAAAGAAAGAAGCCCGTATGTAACTATGCTTAATAACGAGTGAGAAGACTTCATTATAATCTAGGAAGCACGGACACTTCAAAACATGTGCCGTACCCGTGTCTGACACGTATTGGGCACCCGTACTCCGTGGACACGCCTAAATACGTATTGGACACTTCCCCAGCCGTGTCCAACATTTTTTTTTGTTTTTTATAGGTGGACACGGCCTGGACACGGCCAGGCCCATTTACAGCCCAAAACAGGCTTGCCTTTCCACTAACATAGTCACATAACTAGGCAGCTAAACATGTCTCTGATAGATCAAATCCAGCTCAGTTCGCAAGAGGGTGGCAGTTGTATTCTTGCTATTCTTATCACATATCTAAGTCCAGAGCAGCAACAACTGTCTCCCTATTCTTGTTTTTATATAATCTCTCGACTCATTCATCTATTCTTGGGCTTGGGGCCTCTCTCTAGTTCTGGAAAACTGATTAACTGAGGGAAACTATCAACCTTTATCCATTGTTTCCTTGTTCTATCAATGTTTCTATGTTTATCACTTTCTTGAATATTCAGTTGTGTATTTATATTAATTGCTGCTGTGTATGTAAATAAATTCCTTATGAACAGTCTCAAAATTTATATGACATCTACATTTACTGAATACTAGGTATTGACTTAAAGGCTCTTATGTATGTCTAATGGTCAATATTCCGAAATTCAGCAGCGTGGCACATCATGGGACTGAATCCATGAAGTCTATTCTTAGACTAGGCTACTGGAATTGCAAAAAATGCTTACTCTTTATTAAAATTTCCTATCTTTTTGTCTTTTGATTCTTTTAGACTTCAAAATACACAACTTCAGTTCTTGGGGTTTCTTTACATCATTTCATATGAGTCTCATCATACACATTAAAATCTTGAAATTGAATTCCACTTTTTCATGTTTCGATCTCTCTTATTTAATCTACCGGTCTCTCCTCTTCTTTTTAATTTTTATATCTCGTCATGTTTTGGGTATTACACATTGAATACGAATGGAAGTAAAATTGTCTTTTTTTTAACTTGTATTTGACATAAAAATGAAAAGACCTCTTTTATGGATAATTCTACTTCAATGTTTCAATGTTGTGGTTATACAAACGCCAATTGGTTTCATTTTTTAGCTTTATCTTAAATTAAGTTATATTGTCTAATTATCTATTTTTTTATTTCTTGTGTTATATATATATATATATATATATATATATATAGTTTAATTTTTTAAAAATGACGTGTCCATAGCTGTGTCCGTGTCCTATGTTTTCCAAAATCGCCGTGTCCCGTGTCTGTGTCCACGGTCGTGTCCATGTCTGTGTCCGCTTATGTGCTTCCTTGATTATAATCAATGCCTTCAAGATGACTATAGTCTTTTGTAACGAGTGAGAAAACTTCGTTATAATCAATGCCTTCAAGCTGACTATAGCCTTTTGTAATAAGGTGTGCCTTGTATCTATCAGCTTCTTTCTTCTTATTACCCACTGGCAGCCCCCTACTTTCTTGCCTTTGGGAGATACCGCCAACTCCCAAGTTTGATTCTTGTGAAGAGATTCCATTTCTTTCTTCATTGCAGCAATTCACTATTCAGCATCATCCTAAACTATGACTGCATCACGCAAAATGGTGGGCCCATCGCTAATATCCACATCAAAGGTGTTGGAAAGGGCATAGGCCACCATAGAGTCACCAAAGCCATAAAGTTGGAGTGGTGTCGCATTTTGTTTGCCTTTGCCTTTGGCTACACTTTAAGAATCTCTAGAATCTCCTCTTTGTCTTCAGTAGGCACTAAATCGCCTGCATAGAAGAGGGACCTTGTTCATCAACATATGACCACCATCTTGTTTGGTCTCGACTAGTTTTGAGACGCCTTGTAGGGAACTTGTAGGAGAGCTACTTGTGTCTTTTATAGTAGACATCATGGCAGATTCATTGAAAGTAATCTTGCACTCTACCGAGAAACATGGTGAAGAAGGATTCTTGCATCAAACCGGTGTCCTTTCACCCCAAAATCATAACCAAGGAATATGCATTTATAGCTCGAGCCTCGAGGTTCTATTTTGCCAGTATCAGTTGCATAAGTAGGACAACTGAATATATGTAGATTCAAATAATCAACAAGTTTACCAGCCCAAGCTTCATCAAGAGTCTTTAATTGATGTTAATAAAAAATGGTAGAGAATGCTTCACCAAATAACACCAGGTTGATATAGCTTCAGCCTAGACTGATCTATCCAAGCTTGTATTGAGAAGCATGCATCTGGCCTTTTCCGACAATGTTGTGTTCGTTCTTCGTGCTATAGGGCCTACATCGTTCTATTGAAAAGTCTTTATGGACTTGTCTATTTGATTCTCAACAAGAGCCTTCCACTGCCTGAAAGTAGAGAACGCCTCGACTTTTCTCTTAAGAAAACAAACTCAAACCTTTCTTGTGCAATCATCAATGAAGGTCAGCATGTATTTAGCAAAATCTTTGGAAGGAACACGAGAAGGGCTCAATAGATTAGAATGAACATAATCTAGATTGGAAGAGTAAATTGACATGTCAAAGCTATTGCATTTGGCCTTCGCCGTTACACAATGCTCACAAAAATATAATTTTTTTATGTTTTCACCACACAACTCTCCTTTTCAGAAGCATCATCCCTTTATCGAACATGTATCCCAAACGCACATGCCAAAGCCTTCTGGTGTCTTTAGATGAAATTGTAATCGTTGTAGAGTCAAGATTTTGGAACCATACAAGATGTACAGTTTGTGTAAATTTCTAACCCCCTTCATGGAACACCGATCACATGTCGGCTGCAAGATGCAGCAAACGTGAGTAGGGCTTGAGCCTACACACTTGTATATATATATTAGGGTAAGTACATGAGGTACAAAGAGAGAAAAAGAATAAAAACTAAATTTTATAAGCAAAATAGATCTGTCGCTGGCTTTCCGTTCCGCCGTTGTGCCGGTGTCGATACCATCGACTTGAGTGTCGATGGTATCGACGGAATATTGTCTTGCGCCTGAACCAATCTCAATACTATCGACATGTGTGTCGATAGTATCGACCGGGATGCAGCTTGCTTCAACTTGAACCTGAACTGATCTCGATACTATCGACAGAATGTCGATAGTATCGACCGGGATGCAGGTTGCTTCACACTCCCCCTCAAGCTGGAGAGTACACATCGTTTATGCCCAGCTTGCCGCAGAGTCTCTGAAAGATTGCTGAACCCAAAGGCTTCGTCAGAATATCTGCTAGTTGATCTTCAGACCTGACATATGGAGTCACAATAGTGCCGTCTTTTATTTGATCACGAATAAAATGGCAATCAACCTCTATGTGTTTTGTACGCTCATGAAAGATAGGATTTCTGGCAATGTGCATAGCAGATTGATTGTCACACTTGAGCTCCATAGAAGGTAGAAGAAAAATTTGCAATTCAGATAAAACAGATTTGACCCATTTTAATTCACAGCATGCATGGGCCATAGCACGGTATTCAGCCTCAATGCTAGATCTAGCAACCACATGTTGCTTCTTACTTTTCCATGTGACAAGATGATCACCTAGAAAGGTACAATAGCCTGATGTAGATCTCCTATCAGTATGATCACCAGCCCAGTCAGCATCTGAATATCCTGTGAGAGACAGAGTAGATGGAGGTGCCTTTGGTCTAGAATATGTGATACCCTTACCGGGAGCATTTTTCAGATACCTCAGAATTCTGCAGACTGCTGCCCAGTGTGATTGTCGCGGAGAATGCATATGTTGGCTGACCACGCCCACAGCAAATGAAATATCAGGTCGGGTGACTGTTAGATATATTAGCTTACCCACTATTCTCCTGTAATATTCTAGATCTTTATACTCAGCATCATCAACCATCTCTTTGATGTGATAATCCATTGGTGTAGATACGGGTTTAGATTCAGCCATGCATGTCTCCTGTAACAAATCAAGCACATATTTTCTCTGAGATAAATTGACATCTGCATGAGACCTAAGCACTTCAATGCCTAGAAAGTATCTTAGTTTGCCCAGATCATTTGTATGGAAGTGTTTTTGCAAACCCTCTTTGACACGAGATATTCCCATGGTGTCACTGCCAGTAATTACTATGTCATCAACATAGACAAGAAGAATAATGGATCCACGGGAAGAGTTGGAGTAAAATAAGGAATGATCAGTCTTGGAGCGAGAAAAACCCATCTGAAGAATAACTTCACTGAACTTGTCAAACCAAGCTCTAGGTGACTGTTTCAGCCCATAAATAGCCTTTTTTAATTTGCATACTTTCTGACACTCCCCCTGAGCAACAAACCCAGGAGGTTGCTCCATATATACTTCTTCCTGTAGATCACCATGGAGAAAAGCATTCTTTAAATCCAGCTGAAATAGTGGTCAATCAAAGGTAGTAGCAAGAGAAATAATGATCCGCACAGAATTCAGGCGAGCAACAGGAGAAAATGTTTCAAAGAAGTCAACACCATAGGTTTGGGTGTAGCCCTTTGCAACCAATCGGGCTTTCAACCTTTCAACTGATCCATTCGGATTGTGTTTAATAGTGAAAACCCATCTACAGCCTACTACTTTCTTTCCTGCAGGAAGATCAACCAGATCCCAAGTACCATTATTTAAGAGAGCTGACATTTCAAGTTGCATAGCCTGTGTCCAGCCACTGTTCTTCATAGCATCATAATGGTTTCTTGGTATAGACACAGAATCAATCCCAATAGAGAATGCACGAGCCTGCTTAGACAGATGAGACAGGCAACATACATTTGTAATAGGGTGTTTAATAGTACAGGACCTAGTACCTTTCCGAACAGCAATAAGAAGGTTGAGATCTAATGTCTCTGTAGGATTCTCTTGAGTAGAAGGCGATGATGAGGGCTAAGGGACTGGTGCCGCTACTTCTTCTGGATCCTACCTGCCTCGCCTATGGTATACATGTGTATAATGCTCAATGGCGGGTCTATCTCCTGCTTGTTCATCCGGAATAGAAGTAAAATCCGGAATGATAGGTGGCACTCCCTCACTCTGCACCGATGGTGCCAGTCTCTCATTTTGTATTTTTGGTGGCTCTCCCTCTCTCAACAGCTCCCCCTTGCTCATAGCATTGGAGAAATATGGAGTGGTCTCATGGAAAGTGACATCCCTAGACACAAACATGCGGCGAAGACTAGGACAGTAACACTTGTATCCTTTGCTCGTAGTAGAGTAACCCAGGAACAGTGTTTTAATAGACCTAGGAGACAGCTTGTCGGTCTTAGGGTCAAAGTTATGGACAAAGGAAGTGCAACCAAAAACTCTAAGAGGAATAGGATAAGGAGAGTCCTTGGGACGCAAAACAAAAAAAGGAGTCTGTCCTTGAAGAACAGAAGAAGGTTGCCTATTAATCAAGAAACAAGCAGTTAAAAGAGCTTCAGACCAAAACTTCTTGGGCACATTAGATTGAAACATAATAGATCGAGCAATATCAAGAAGATGGCGATTCTTCCTCTCTGCCACCCCATTTTGCTGAGGGGTGTGAGGACAAGATGTGCGGTGAATCATACCAACCGAGCTACAAAAATCAGACATAGCCTTTTGAACATACTCCAAAGCATTATCAGACTGAAGAATTTTTATATTGCAATCAAACTGGACTTTAATTTCAGTATGAAAATGTTTCACAATAGACAACACGGACTCTCTACTTTTAAGAAGGTAGATCCATGTCATGCGTGAGAAATCATCGACAAAGGAGATAAAATAACGAAAACCATTATAACTCTGGTCTTTTACAGGACCCCACACATCACTATGCACTAACTCAAAGGGACAAGAGGCCCGCTTATTGACTCGACTGGGATAGGATAACCTATGGTGTTTTCCCAGTTGACATGACTGACACTCTAAGGAAGATAATTGGGACAAATTTGGTTCCAACTTCCGCAGATTCTCCAAAGAAGGATGTCCATATCGGCAATGCCATAGTAAGGGGGAACCACTCAACAGGATAGATGGAGCAGGAGCAGGCATTTGGCGAGGTAGACTGTCACCGTTGAAAAGGTAGAGATCACCTTTCCTAGGCCCCCCACCAATCGTCTTCATACTCTTGAGATCCTGTAATATAAAACAAGAAGGTCCAAATATTACCCAACATTTTAGAGTGTCAATCAGTTTTGCAACAGAAAGAAGATTATAAGGAAATTCAGGCACAAAGTGAACTGATTTAAGATCAATCTTGGGTGTTAGGGAGACAGATCCACTAGCTAAAACTCTTTTCACTGAACCATCTGCCAGTGTAACAGATTGGTGAGGAATAGATGAGTCAATAGTGTGGAGCAATCTCCTCATACCCGTCATATGCTGTGAGGCGTCAGAATCAACCACCCAAGATGAGGATGAGCCAGATGCTATGAGAGATGTAGCCTGATTACCAGTTGTAGATGCCAGATTTGCCGATGAAGAAGATGATGATGACCCCATACTCATGTGTTGTGTCGCCTGAATGAACCGATCATATTCTTCTTGAGTGAGAGTGATGCCGGTTCCAGAGGTAGTACCCACAGTTGTAGAGGATGAGGATCCTGTAGTGGTGGCACAATGTGCTGCCCCCACAGGTGGTGCAGCAAGTCTTCCATGTTTCTTCCAACACTTCTCCACTGTATGTCCCGGTTTGTCACAAAAGGTACATTTCGGACGTGTCCCACGCCCTCTAACCATACTTGGGCGTCCTCCTCGTACCGCAGCAGCAACAGACGCATGAGATTCTCCAGAAGGTATATCAGGAACAAAGGAAGCAGACTCAAACAGAGATTGCTGGATCATTGAATAAGCCTCCACAAGACTGGGTAGTTTATCAGTAGCCAAGATAACGCTCCGAGCGGAGCTACAAGTCGAGTTAAGCCCAGATAAGAATTTGGCTGTAACCAGATCATCTCTATCCTTTATCTGTTCTGCAACACTCACAGGATGATAATAACTTAGCTCTTGAGCAAGAGCCTGAATCGCCCCAAAATACTCCTCAAGAGATCGGTCACCCTGTTTTTCAGCAAACAGACGATCATAGATCATAAACTGACGGAGAGCATTCTTCTCTTGAGAGTAATGTTGCTTCACTACGTCCCATATTTCCTTGGCCGTAGAGTAGAACATGAACCGTGCGGCGATTGCAGATTCCATACTATTCCACAGCCAAGTCTTCACAAGACTGTCATGTCGCTTCCATTCAGCATACCCTTCATCAGTAGATGCCTTGGGACCCGAGTCAACATGCCTTGCTCTGTCACGAGCCTCCAAGACGGTGTGGATGGCGTTCATCCATAGAAGATAATTTTTCCCGTTGAGTTTGATGGAGGCGATAGGTGACACCTCGTTGTAGATCATAGGTGTCTTGATATCCTTCATTGTAGAACGGAATATATGACGGATTGATACACGTCAAAGAAGATGTGCTGACGAAGAGATACACGTCACACACAGAAGAAAAACAAGGAGAAATGCGTTACTGACGCATTCACAGCCTCCAAATGATATTCCTAATCACACATGGAGGAGGTGTGACTAGGATGATGATTGAGACAAAACTAGTCCTCCGGTGGTGTTTTTAGATGATCGTTGGATCACCTGGAGATCCTCAACCGCTTTGTGATAGTGGCTACGGTAGAATTAAAGATCTACCGCAAACCCAGATTAGCCAACGGTGGTTCTTCGCAGCAGATGGATTATGCCAAGCTGACGGGTGGGAAGCAGCCGGCCGTCAAGGAGAGAGAGACCTGGAGAGATCCTCCGGAGAGAGAAAGGAGAAGCCCTAGATCGATCTCCGCTCTGATACCATGTAAGAAGAAATGAAGGAGGAAGAAGACGGGAACACCGATCACATGTCGGCTGTAAGATGCAGCAAACGTGAGTAGGGCTTGAGCCTACACACTTGTATATGTATATTAGGGTAAGTACATGAGGTACAAAGAGAGAAAAAGAATAAAAACTAAATTTTATAAGCAAAATAGATCTGCCGCTGGCTTTTCGTTCCGCCGTTGTGCCGGTGTCGATACCATCGACTTGAGTGTCGATGGTATCGACGGAATATTGTCTTGCGCCTGAACCAATCTCGATACTATCGACATGTGTGTCGATAGTATCGACTGGGATGCAGCTTGCTTCAACTTGAACCTGAACTGATCTCGATACTATCGACAGAATGTCGATAGTATCGACCGGGATGCAGGTTGCTTCACATATATATATATATATATATATATATATATAGTGTACACTCGAGTGTATCGGAGGCACTGTACACCTCTGTCATTTTTAAAGATGCAGTAACTTTTTGAAAATTCTAAACCATTGATCTTCTTAAATATCTTAAGGACATACTATATAATAAATTTTAGCTCATTTGGATACTTATAGGTCGTGCATCTAAATGAGGCAAGAATCAAGCATTTCAAATTAGTTTTGTGCGTCAATTTTGTTGACCTTGGATGAGTGACTTATACTCATCCAAATGAGCTCAAATTTTGTATGTGGCCTATTATTATTGTAACCATGAAGATCAATGGATTGGATTTTGGAAAGACAAGGTCTAGATAGACAAACACCATTAAGGTGTACGGCGTAATCTGTACACTCGAGTGTATTTTAGCCTGACTCTCTCTCTCTCTCTCTCTCTCTCTCTCTCTCTCTCTCTATATATATATATATATATATATATATATATATATATATATATATATATTCAACTTTTTTTATCTAATTTCGACTGTTGTCGGCGTTTTATGTATTATTTTCATATTAAAAAGATTATGATTCAGACAAATTCACTTTTGAGATTTGTGCCTCACCCATTATGCAATTTTGGCTCCGCCACTAAACAACGATGAAGCAAGAACACAGTCATCTTCTTCAGAACCTCCATGAGCCACCTTTGCATGAGTTGCAGCATCATTTGATTTCTCATGCTTGCTTGTTTTGCAATTTGTAGAATTCATCCCAAATATGACATGTCTTCTTGCAATAGTTGCACAGCTTTGATTGCTTGACCTTCAATTGTTCTTCTTTTGCTTTGAACTTTCAGTGTCTTTGTTAGGTGGATGCTCCCGTCTTCTAGCAGCAAATACTTCACCTACTACTTTCGATGAAGCAAGATCCTCCTCTTACTTTTATGGAGACGTCAAGACCATTTTAACTTCATGGAGTGAGATAGTCTTTGACTATCGAACTATCATCATATCTCAATTATTTTTGTAGGACAGTGGAAGGGTACAAAGCAACAAAATTGCTTGATCCTTGTCCTCTATCTTCACATCAATCTGCCCAAGGGTGTGGATGATTTCATTGAGCTCATCGAGAAGTGCCTTTACATATCCTTTTTTTCCGTGTGAAGCATGAATAGGCATTTCTTTAGCGTAAGCTCATTGGTGGACTTCTTCATGTAAAGTGGTTCAAATTCATCCGAAACTTCTTTGGTGGTCTTCAGATGGACGACCTCGCGGAGGACTTCATGTTTCAAACAGAAGAAGAAGCATATACTAGCTTTTTGATCAATCTCCTCCAACTAGTCATCCATCATGGATTGCGGTTTCTTCTCCTTTCCAAGAAGAGATTCTCCTTGCGTGAGGAAAGATTTGCACTTGACTTGCCAGAGAGAGAAGCTCTTCAAGTGATCGAACTTCTTATTGTTGCACTTACACGCCATGGTGGAGATCCGGTGTAAAATTTTCTTTAATACCACTTGTTGGGATATGGTTGTGATGGGAACCCAAACAACAAGGACCGACGAGCTTGTTGCGAAGAAGTAGAAGCGTGAGATTGAGCAGTCCAATCCAAATATGCATGGTGAAGGTCAATGTCGTAGCAAGCAAGCAACCACAAAGACAAGATTTATAGTGGTTCGGCGAATTCCCAACATGGGAGCTTATATCCACTGACAGAGGGAATGATTGCAGAAGAGAAAAGAACCCAATCCCCATTTACACCTAAAAGCCAACCGTGGAAGAAGACGGATTCTTGGACAGAAGTTCTTGGAGGTTTGAAACCCTAAGGGAAGCCCTAGGTCAGTCCTTGGCTTTGGGTCTTCAAAAAACGTATCTTGATGTCTCTTTGTTTCTCTTCATGTTTGAAACAAGTTGAGGGTCTAAGTATAAAAATGGGATAGTGGCCAAAGTCCCAAAGTCACCCGGGTTTGTTTGAGCCGCTATTATGGTTTGGCTGGACCGTATATGGTTACTAGTTGAACCGTAAATCGCATTGCAAGCCATATTATGGTCTGGCCTAGACTATAAATGTTGCTTCTACTGTGCTTTCCCAGATATGGTCCATGCGGACCGTATATGTCAGTTGGCTGACCGTAAATCCATCAGTAGATGCCGGAAACGCATCCTAACGATGTCTAGGCTCGGTGTAGAAATCGAGTTCATCAAATAAGCTTTTCTAGAGAGTTTAAGACACTCTCAACAAATGGGTCTGATCCTCCGGTGATTTAAATGTGTTCCTACTTCCTCCACCTGAACCCGATTTAAGCAAACGCACCAGGTGAATGACCAATTTCAAAGTTGCTCAACAAAAACCAAGCATAATAGCAACATATATCAATAGGTTCATGACCATTATAAAGGCATCAAGAAAAAATCACCTCTCTTGCATTCCAGACAGTAGCATTGCCTGCATGTAAGTACTGTTTGAGCATAGCACCATCTTGTGAGCATGTGCATGTGGTACTTGCAGATGACATGAATTGCAACCCCAACCTGCAACGGTTTCTTTTGCTTCTAAAATGATGTCCCTGAAACAATAAATCTTGTATTAGACAATAGGCATAATTCGATACTCTAGCATATGAGAACGCTTTAGAAATGAAACTGACAACAGATAAGAAGACCATACGAGATGAGATGTCCGGGGGGACTAAGTGCTGAGGTCAAGTCATATCTTGGCAATGGAGAACCACATCTTGGATATTCCATTTGGAGCATAGATAACAGAACGTTCAGGTGACAGTGTTTACACAAAACCCTCAACTTTTTAAGATGACCGGCATCTACCTGGCAAAACCCCATATAAATATACTCCAATAGCTTTTCCAGAATATCTTTTTCAACAAAACGTGACAACTGAATTTCATTCTCCATTTTTATTTTGCAAGCTGTAAGATCTTGTTCATTTACGGAAGCACTCCCTGTTTCATTCAGGCAAGATGTTTCATAAGATAAAAGAGAGAAACATCTAGCCAATAGAATAATACGATGAACAAGCACAGACTTGCTGCCAGATAATTTCAGAGTAAGGTCTTTAAATTCAATCTCTTCTAGTGCCTTTTTCATTTTCCCTCCAATCTTACTGGGAAAACCATATATGCCCAAGAAGCCTAAGCAATATACAGCATACCATTTGATACTCCGGCAGAATTTCTTATCAAATATGAGCATGAGATCTTTCGTCAAAGAGAGCTTATCAAAATCTACAGCCAAAGATGCTTCTTTTAAGAATAAACGATGCCGGTCATCTGTAAAACAAGATAGCAGGCCACTAAGTGCCTGAAGTGTGTAAAGCAAGATAACATGTTCAACATTCTCCTCTTTATTGTGATTTGAGCAGCATGTCCTTGGAATAGGACAAGGTTGTACACGTGGAGCAAGAGCTAGCCTGCTAAGATGGTGGTTGTTGTTTAAACATTTTCCAACAATGCTGGTTGCTATATGTAAGCCTCCTCTTTGAAGGATCAAAGATGTATATTCAGTCAAACTAGAAAAGCATGCCAAAGCCATCAAGCTTAGATTCAGTTGAGATTTATCTGGCACTACTACATGCTTGTCATCAGCGTACAAACTTAGGCATTCTAGAATCTGTTCCAAGTATTCATTATCTTTATCAGTCAACTGGTCTGAAAAACTGATTCTAGCGGATGATGAGATGTACTTTGAAGGGGAAAAAATCATCATCATAGATGCCCTCAGTACAGGTTCGATCTCACATTGACCGAGTAATCTATAAGAATCGTGTAGAATGGAATTTTTCCTGAGCATCTCATCCACAGATGTAGAGCTATCCAATGAAAACATTATACACAAAGTTAACTTGGCAATAAAACAAGTATCATTGGTTGAACCAAAGATGAATTATGCGGATAGGGCCCTAATTATTTTACAAGAATGAAAAGTTGAAGACATAAAGAAGATGCAATACCATGCATACAAAATAAGCTCATCCAAGGAAGTCCTTTTTGATGTAATTGTAGCATCAAATTCTCCAAAATTCATTGAAAGCCATCCAATTATATCCCAAACAAGGCTCCTTAACTCTCTAACATTATCGCCTGAAGTAGAACCTTGAGCTGTAGATTTTTTAAGCAGATCAAGAAGAAGATTGTCAATACCTAACTTCCAAAAGTAGCTGTGATGCCTCCCAGGCCACTGTGTAAATTGTGCAGTACGACAAGCCTCAATTATTAAAGGCATCTGAGACAGAGGAATCCTGTTTACATCAGTGGACCTCCAATCACCCATCGCTTTCATTATTCCTTTCACAAGGGAATGGCAGCACATGTTCGTCAAAAATAAACATCCCTTCTCAGATCTCTAGAGAGAGATGAATATGGAAATGTTACAATGCATTTATATAAATATAATTTTAGGTAAAAATATATAAACAAGCATACCGTTAGATGCTGGAAAAGAATCAGAATCTCTATTCTCAAGTTCAAATATTCAGAGCTTTGCAAGAGCAACACTAGATTTGATATAAAAGAAGCTTTACTTTGTAGAATCTCATATGCTACTCCATCACAAAGAGCTGTATGTGACGCCGTTGTAAGAGTTGTTCAGCAATTATCATACAAAGGGGAGACACAATCAGGCATTTCAACTTATAAGTGGCAGAACAAAACATTTGACAAGTAGATACCTAAAACAGAGTATAGCCGTACGATAGCTGTTGATACGGTATGATCTTGAGTTTCATATAGTGTTCCAAGCTTATCCATTAATTTGCTGTCTTTCCAAACTGGATACCTAAATTGAGGCGCAATCCACAGTATTTCTCTTAGAAGAGATGAGAACTCTATGATAAAACCACCTGGGTGCATTCGAATTTCATATTGCCGCAACACATTAGTGATCTTATCAATTGCCTCAGTTTCTATCAATATATTCCAAATTTCCTTGTTTTTGAGTTTCAATTTGGTATCATTCACCAAGATACACTTCAAACTCACTGCACTGGACTTTGCAATATCTACATGATGAGAGGACAATAACTGGAATAGGTAAGAAACCACCCCAAGAAGGTCATATTTGTAGAGGGATTTTCCCAAGCATGCGAACAATCTTGCAGCACAAAGCGTTGCGGGTCTCAAAACTGCTTCAATTTCATATTGCAGAATCCCTTCCAGGGCAACAAACATCATTGAGATTGATTCCTGGGTCAAATTAAGAACAACATAATTCCCTGATAAAGGATGGAAAAATAAATCTAATATAAATAAATTCATCTTAAATATTACCAAAATTTAAACAAGGAGAGCTATAGGCATAAATGAACGATTTAAGAATAGCTATATCACCATAAATTACCTAATGCGCATCCAAAATGCAATTTCAGACATAGAAAACTAAGAAAATTCCTGTTTTGCTAAGAGATGTACTGTGTGGAAAGACAGGCTGTACCAAACAATTTTTTCATGTTTCTTTAAGTATGCCTTCCGAAATTACCATGGCACAATAAGTACACAAAGCCATCATTGTCCATGAATTATATTGATAACCTTTTTCACAAGATTTACCTTGGTTTCCCACAAGATATACATATAGTAGATAATTCTCTACTTTTGGCAAGGCCTAAGGTTCAACTTAACTTTTGATTTTTTTGTTCTAGCCTTCTAGGCAGTCCTAGGTTTTTCCCCGCAGAAATTTCAATCGCTTTAAAGTTTAAAGTATCCTACGCCATAGGTTTCACTCAATAGACCAGATATGTGTAATGTGTTATAAAACTATATTGTATTGTTCCTTAATGTATTCATGGTGTTTTTTAGATTTTTTTTTTATCATTGTCTAACTTTTTCATTATCTTGTGCAGAAGGGTGTAACCCTTTGATATAATGGGTATATTCCTTTCTATTTAGTACAATTATTGCAAGTGTTTTCTATTTCTACATAGTACCATAGCAGTGATCCTCAGGAACATGGTTTTAAAACCCGACCGACCTAGAAGGTTTAATTGGTTGACCCGCCACCGATAGCGGGGCAGTTGGTCTAGCAAGTCGGGTGGGGATGAAATTGAATTTTGGCCAAGACCCGACTTTGATCGGGACCCGGGTAATTCAACCATCTTCCCATTGGCATGGCCTCGAGTCAAAGACCAACTGGGTTTTGTTGATTTCATTCAATCCCCTTCTCAACCCTAATATTCCATATATGGAGATATTCACAAACTAAGTTATTTCTAACTTCGTTTTGTGCATTTCAAAACGGTTGATTGTGTGTTTATGAATTTAATGACTAACTTTTATCATTTGATGTTCCCAATACGACCGAATTGATGATAGATCCACCAACTTCTTCGCGATGAGCCTAAGACTAAAAACAACCAACATGTCAAGATCTAAAATTCAAATTTCTTGCTCTTTGCCAAAGACCATTGTGTTCGTGGTAATACATCTTATCTTGGTTTCATATAGTGGATCATATAAATATATACACGCATACATAACATGAAAAACTATATATACAATATGTATAGATACACGCATAGTAACAAAAGTCTCCGAATTTTACAAAAAATCAGCGATTTTTCACGATTTTGTAGGCTCCCAAAAATTCACTACCATTAATACGTCGATCACCGATTTTTCCTGCTTTTTCACGATTTTCTCGATTTTTCACGATTCTTCATGACTTTTCATGTCTTTTTCACAATTTTTCTCTTTAAGTCATTTGCTCTTTTTTTACCAAACCATGTACACAAAACTTCTTATATACACTAAACATTCAACCGCCCACCTCCTGATAGTCCATTGTTATTATTCAACTATTCTTTACCTTCTTTTTTTGGTCAATAAGATTGCAAGTCTAGTGACCTTAATAGTTACAATTGTATCTGATATGCATGTATATACTATATATACATATATATAGATAGATATATATGTGTGTATATATATACATACATATATATCATATATGTATAGTATATATATGTATATATATACATATATGCATATATATACATATATGTATATATATACATATATGGTATATATGTATGTATATGTGTATATATAAGTACATATGTACGTAAATATAGCCGACTTATTCTCGATTTTTTCCGAATAGTTGACCGAACTTTGACTGATATATGTCAATTCTTTCACGATCTTTTCCGATTTTTTCCGAATTCCGATTTTTTCTGGCCAGCCAAAAAGTTGTCGAATCCCGGATTTGTCACTATGGATACACGCATATATGCATAGACACTTGTGTGTATATTATGTTATAGGCATTGTGTCATGTCGGCATCATCGGGTCAACTTGGTCAATTCGACCATGAACCGGAGATGCTTGACATGTCGCTTCTTCGAATCAACCTCCCAATCCGGTCTACAAATCTTGCTTAGGAAACCCAGTGCTCACCCCAATTATATCCAAAACAACATTGCAACTATGGCCATAGTAGCATTGATGCCCACCCTTCTAAATGCCATAACGTCTTCCATCTAAATATTGGGAAAATATAGTGAGGGACCAAATGCCATCTCCTTTTGGTTAATCAAAACTCATGGTGATTTTTTTATTTCTATATGTTTAGTATATACAAGCGCACTATACAAAGGGACTATATAACCATACACGTGTAAAGGAGTGGAAGACATGAGGCTAAGAACAAGCCAAAAATAGAGAATTAGTTACAACCATCGCTAATAAACCAGGTTTGTTACCCTATTAATGTACAAAAAGATTGATATCTATGTTGTGAATCTATGTAATTATCTCGACCCTTGAACATAAGGTGAGTTATTGTCTATACAAAAGGTGAGGCATTTATTTAAGTGTATGCACTATACAAGCTATGCTAGTAGGTGCGCTATGTCTATGATCCCTATTTAATAGCACCCATCTACGTGACTGTAACACTTTATGGATGGTGCTTGCCACTACCCTTCCATTTCAAGGGGATAGAGGACATGTTAGTAGTGTATGTGGTCACAGTGTTTTGAAAACATCGTGCGCGACCAAAAGCCAAGATGAGAGTTCATCTCCAATGTTGTTTGAAAAGCGGCAGATTTCTCTAGTAATGTCCATGAGGCCCATATGCCTATTCACCTTAAGTCCACATCATGTGGATGTGGTTCCATACCTAAAGCGAGAAGTCACATTAAATAAAGACATGATTAACATCCTGCCTCTTAATAGAGGACATAAGTGTCCACCTGTGTTGAGAACCAGTCTGATAGGCGGTCGGATGGAGGAAGCACAATGTCAACACCCCATACAATCCATCTAAAGCGCTAGGAGGCCCAAATCAGGGTGTCGAATCGGCAAAATACCCCCCCGCCTCATGACCTCCCGCCTGGCGCCTATTCGTGTTGGGGATGGCTAATATGACTCGATCTTGTGTTATAGTGTAGAAATGTTAGAATCCCTCCAATGTTAGCCCATATCTTCTTGCTACTAGTGGATTCCAAATCTACGCCGCAGTCAGCACGTCCATATAAACTCTATTACCATATGTAGTTCCATAAGGTCTTGGTAGTAAAGAGACGCGATGCCACCAACATGTAGTTCCCCAAATGAAAAATCTCTGAGTAAAGAGGAGATTGAGTACCTTTGCAGACGAATCTGTCTCAGAGCACAACATCAGAAGATCGACTAGGTATGCTATCAAGAAACTAGAAACAAATAGTCCTGAAGTCAGGGTATGTGAGGCATTGGTCTCCTTAATGCTTGAAGCCACAGCTTCAACGCTCATTATGTAGAGTAGCCAAACAAATGGCTGAGAGTGTCGTCAACCTAGTTCTCAACATCAGTTTGACTTTGATGTTTAAGAACAAAAGTGTGCACTCAAAGATACTCACACCACTTAACAAAGGCAGACACTTGAATTCTTTTGGGAGTTCACAAATCCGAGTATCTGATTATCAGACAAGAGAATGAACTCTTGATGCAGAAGATATTGTCACCAATGACACGAGGATTCAATGAAAACATCAAATTCTTTATCAGAGGTGGAGTTTTTACTTTGCATCATTGAGTTTCTCATGAATAACACAACGAACGACCCTTTTGGCTCAAAATGTCACCACACTAGAAGCATTGCACGAGACCTCACACGGAATTCAAAAAATTGATAAGACAAAAAAGGGAGCTTCTGTCAATTTCTTCTTGACATCAACGAAGGCTCATGCTACAAATGGCGGCCACTTCAGTTACCACATTTCATCAACTCAGTGAGTGGAGTCATAATGGTGTTGAAATCTTGAATGAAGCAGCGGCCATAAAAGCATCCAGCCCATAAAAGCTACGGAGCTCCTAAATCATAGTGAGTGTGCACTAATCAGTGATGATTTTGACTTTTTTAGGGTTACTCTTAATTCTGATAGTGGCTATAATGAAGCCAAACAAGATGACTTTGTCTGGAAGAAAAGAACACTTCATTAAATTAGCATACAATTTCTTATGGCGAAGTGTCTCAAAGACAATTCAGAGGTGAGCCACGCACTCTTCCTTGGTCATACTGAAATATAGATATCATCAAAATAGACCACCACAATTTTTCCTATGAATGGCCATAGAGCATGGTTTAGGACCCGCATGAAAGAGTTGAGTTTTGACGGGCCAAGGGTATAATGAGCCGTCATAAATAATTTGGCAGAAGTTAAGAAAAGGTGTCTTTCATTCATGAAACTCTTGACATGGATTCGTGGTAACTACTATAAAGGTCGATTTTGGAGAAATAGTGAGATCTCATCAACAAATCAAGCATGTGGCCAAGGTGTGAGTTAGTGAAGTTGCAAGATATCTAATTGATGGGTCGACAACCTACACATTATCCAACCCTAAACTGGGGCAAGGAGAGAAGGGACAACACAAAGACTTGCTCTCATAGATAAAACCGTTTCGGAGGCATTGACCCTGCATTCAAAATTTAGCATGCCTTATCCATGTGGTAATAAGGTCAATTAGGGAGCAATGCAATTAGGAATAGATCAATGAGGACAATTACAGAGCGATCAAATTAGGAATAGATCAATTTCATGATCAGTATGATGCAAATGCGGAAGCTCATCGGGAGCTCAACTGGTGTAATGTCACCACAAATGGTTTTAAAAAGTCGTAAGCGGTGTACATGCAGAGAGGGTGTCGAATAGAGTATATGTGATATGCAAGAATATATGCAGTTGTTGATTTATTTAAAATTATTTATATCATCATCATTTAAGCCTAAATCCCAACCATGTTGGATCGGCTACATGGATCATTCTTTTCCAATCGGCTCTATTATGAGTCACATACTCTGATCAAGATGTAAAGATTCAAAATCTCTCTTTATAAGCTCTTACCAAGTTAACTTAGGTCTATCTCTACTTCTTTTAATTGTGCTCAACTCAATAACCTTGCTTCGAGTATATTAAGCATAGATGTGGAAATTATATTTATATATAGCATAAAAATATATATTAAGTGTGAGAAGAAATGAAGAGGAGAAGACGACAAGAACACCGATCAAATGTCGGCTGTAAGACGCAGCAAACGTGAGAAGGGCTTGAGCCTACTCACTTGTATTTATATATTAGGGTAAGTACATGAGGTACAAAGAGAGAAAAGAAATAAAAAATAAATATTATGAAGAAAACAGAACTGCCGCTGGATTGACAAGCCGTCGTTGCGCCGGTGTCGATACCATCGACATGAATGTCGATGGTATCGACAGAACATCATCTCGACCTGAGCCAGTGTCGATACCATCGACATGAGTGTCGATAGTATCGACCAGGATGCAGATTGCTTCAACTTATCCCTGAACTGATCTCGATACTATCGACAGAGTGTCGATAGTATCGACCAGGATGCAGATTGCTTCACACTCCCCCTCAAGCTGGAGAGTACACATCGTGTATGCCCAGCTTGCCACAGAGTCTCTGAAAGATTGTTGAACCCAAAGGCTTTGTCAGGATATCTGCTAGTTGGTCCTCAGATCTGACATATGGTGTCACAATAGTGCCATCTTTGATTTGATCACGAATAAAATGGCAATCAACCTCTATGTGTTTTGTACGCTCATGAAAGATAGGATTCCTGGCAATGTGCATAGCAGATTGATTGTCACACTTGAGCTCCATAGAAGGTAGAAGAGAAATTTTTAATTCAGATAGAACAGATTTGACCCATTTTAGTTCACAACATGCATGGGCCATAGCACGGTATTCAGCCTCAATGCTAGATCTAGCAACTACATGTTGCTTCTTACTTTGCCATGTAATAAGATGATCACCTAGAAAGGTACAATAGCCTGATGTAGATCTCCTATCAGTATGATCATCAGCCCAGTCAGCATCTGAATATCCTGTGAGAGACAGAGTAGATGGAGGTGTCTTTGGTCTAGAATATGTGATACCCTTACCAGGAGCACTTTTCAGATATCTCAAAATTCTGCAGACTGTTGTCCAGTGTGACTGTCGCGGAGAGTGCATATGTTAACTGACCACGCCCACAGCAAAGGAAATATCAGGTCGAGTGACTGTTAGATATATTAACTTGCCCACTATTCTCCTGTAATATCCTGGATCTTGATACTCAGCATCATCAACCACCTCTTTGATGTGATAATCCATCGTTGTAGATACCGGTTTAGATTCAGCCATGCCTGTCTCCTGTAGTAAATCAAGCACATATTTCCTCTGAGATAAATTGACACATGTATGAGATCTAAGCACTTCAATGCCTAGAAAGTATCTTAGTTTGCCCAGATCCTTTGTATGGAAGTGTTTTTGCAAACTTTCTTTGACACGAGATATTCCCATGGTGTCACTGCCAGTAATTACTATGTCATCAACATATACAATAAGAAGTATGGATCCACAAGAAGAGCTGAAGTAAAATAAGGAATGATCAGTCATGGAGAGAGAAAAACCCATCTGAAGAATAACTTCACTGAACGTGTCAAACCAAGCTCTAGGTGATTGTTTCAGCCCATATATAGCTTTCTTTAATTTGCATACTTTCTGACACTCCCCCTGAGCAACAAACCCAGGAGGTTGCTCCATATATACCTCTTCCTGTAGATCACCATGGAGAAAAGCATTTTTACATCCAGCTGAAACAGGGGCCAATCGAAGGTAGTAGCAAGAGAAATAATGATCCGCACAGAATTCAGGCGAGCAACAGGAGAAAAGGTTTCAAAGAAGTCAACACCATAGGTTTGGGTGTAGCCCTTTGCGACCAATCGGGCTTTCAATCGTTCAACTGATCCATCCGGATTGTGTTTGATAGTGAAAACCCATCTACAGCCCACTACTTTCTTTCCTGCAGGAAGATCAACAAGATCCCAAGTGTCATTATTTAAGAGAGCTGACACCTCAAGTTGCATAGCCTGTTTCCAGCCATTGTTCTTCATAGCATCATAATGATTTCTTGGTATAGTCACAGAATCAATCCCAATAGAGAATGCACGGGCCTGCTTAGATAGATGAGACAGGCAACATACATTTGTAATAGGATGTTTAATAGTACAGGACCGAGTACCTTTCCGAACTGCAATAGGAAGATCGAGGTCTGATGTCTCTGTAGGAGTCTCTTGAGTAGAAGGCGATGATGAGGGCTCAGAGACTGGTGTCGCTACTTCTTCTGGATCTTGCCTGCCTCGCCTATGGTAAACATGTGTGTAATGCTCAATGGTAGGTCTATCTCCTGCTTGTTCATCCGGAATAAAAGTAAAATCCGGAATGATAGGTGGCACTCCCTCACTCTGCACCGATGGTGCAATTCTCTCATTCTGTATTTTTTGTGTCTCTCCCTCTCTCAACTACTCCCCCTTGCTCATAGCATTGGAGAAATATGGAGTGGTCTCATGGAAGGTGACGTCCCTAGACACAAAATGCGGCGAAGACTAGGACAGTAACACTTGTATCCTTTGCTAGTATTAGAGTAACCCAGGAACAGTGTTTTAATGGACCTAGGAGACAGCTTGTCGGCCTTTGGGTCAAAGTTATGGACAAAGGAAGTGCAACCAAACACTCTAAGAGGAACAGGAAAGGGGGAGTCCATGGGACGCAATACAGAAAACAGAGTCTGTCCTTGAAGAACAGAAGAAGGCTGTCTATTAATCAAGAAACAAGCAGTTAAAAGAGCTTCAGACCAAAACTTCTTGGGCACATTGGATTGAAACATAATGGATCGAGCAATATAAATAAGATGGTGATTCTTCCTCTCTGTCACCCCATTTTGCTGAGGGGTGTGAGGGCAAGATGTGCGATGAATCATACCAACCGAGCTGCAAAAATCAGACATAGCCTTTTGAACATACTCTAAAGCATTATCAGACTGGAGAATTTTTATATTGCAATCGAACTGAACTTTAATTTCAGTATGAAAATGTTTCACAATAGACAGCACAGACTCTCTACTTTTAAGAAGGTAGATCCATGTCATGCGTGAGAAATCATCGACAAAGGAGATAAAATAACGAAAATCATTATAACTCTGGTCTTTTACAGGACCCCACACATCACTATGCACTAACTCAAAGGGACACGAAGCCCGCTTATTGACTCGACTGGGATAGGATAACCTATGATGCTTGCCCAGTTGACATGACTGACACTCTAAAGAAGATAATTGGGACAGCTCTGGTTCCAACTTCCGCAGGTTCTCCAAAGAAGGATGTCCATATCTGCAATGCCATAGTAAGGGGGAACCACTCAACAGGATGGATGGAGCAGGAGAAGGAATTTGGCGAGGCAGGCTGTCACCGTTGAAAAGGTAGAGATCACTTTCCTAGGCCCCCCACCAATCGTCTTCATACTCTTGAGATCCTGTAATATGAAACAAGAAGGTCCAAATATTACCCAACATTTTAGAGTGTCAATCAATTTGGCAACAGAAAGAAGATTAAAAGGAAATTCAGGCACAAAGTGAACAGATTTAAGATCAATCTTGGGTGTTAGGGAGACAGATCCACTAGCTAACACTCTCTTCACTGAACCATCTGCCAGTATAACAGATTGGTGAGGAATAGATGAGTCAATAGTGTGGAGCAATCTCCTCATACCAGTCATATGTTGTGAGGCGCCAGAGTCAACCACCCAAGATGAGGATGAGCCAGATGCTATGAGAGATGTAGCCTGATTACCAGCAGTAGATGCTAGATTTGCCGATGAAGATGATGATGATGACCCCATACTCATGTGTTGTGTCGCCTGAATGAACCGATCATATTCCTCTTAGGTAAGAGTGATGTCGGTGCCAGAGGTAGTACCCAAAGTTGTAGAGGATGAGGATCCTGTGGTGGTGGCACAATGTGCTGCTCCCACAGGCGGTGCAGCATGTCTCCCATGTTTCTTCCAACACTTCTCCACTGTATGTCCAAGTTTGTCACAAAAGGTACACTTAGGACGTGTCCCACGCCCTCTGCCCATACCGGGTCGTCCTCCTCGTACCGCAGCAACAGAAGCATGAGATTCTCCAGAAGATATATCAGAAACAAAGGAAGCAGACTCAAATAAAGATTGTTGGATCCTTGAATAAGCCTCCACAAGACTAGGTAGTTTATCAGTAGCCAGAATAACACTCCGAGCGGAGCTACAAGCCGAGTTGAGCCCAGATAAGAATTTGGTTGTAACAAGATCATCTCTATCCTTTATCTGTTCAGCAACAACCACAGGATGGTAATAACTTAGCTCTTGAGCAAGAGCCTGAACCGCCCCAAAATACTCCTCAAGAGATCGGTCACCCTGTTTCTCAGCAAACAGACGATCATAGATCATAAACTGACGGAGAGCATTCTTCTCTTGAGAATAATGTTGCTTCACTGCGTCCCATATTTCCTTGGCCGTAGAGTAGAACATGAACCTTGCGGCGATTGCAGGTTCCATACTATTCCACAGCCAAGTCTTCACAAGACTGCCATGACGCTTCCATTCAGTATACCCTTCGTCAATAGATGTCTTGGGACCCGAGTCAACATGCCTTGCTCTGTCACGAGCCTCCAAGACGGTGTGGATGGCATTCATCCATAGAAGATAATTTTTCCCGTTGAGCTTAATGGAGGCGATAGGTGACACTTCGTTGTAGATCGTAGGTGTCTTGATATCCTCCATTGTAGAACGGAATATGTGACAGATTGATACACGTCAAACAGATTGTGGTGACGAAGAGATACACGTCACACACAGATGAAAAACAAGGAGAAATGTGTTACTGACGCATTCACAGCCTCCAAATGATCTTCCTAATCACACATGGAGGATGTGTGACTAGGATGATGGCTGAGACGAAACTAGTCCTCCGGTTGTGTTTTTAGATGATCGTTGGATCACCCGGAGATCCCCAAACGCTTTGTGATGGAGGCTACGGTAGAGTTGGATATCTACCGCAGACCCAGAGTAGCCGATGATGGTTCTACACAGCCGGTGGATTACGCCAAGTCAACGGGTGGGAAGCAACCGGCCGCCGGAGAGGGAGAGATCCGCCGGTGAGAGGAAGGAGAAGCCCTAGATCGATCTCCGCTCTGATACCATGTGAGAAGAAATGAAGAGGAGAAGACGACAAGAACACTGATCAAATGTCGGGTGCAAGACGCAGCAAACGTGAGAAGGGCTTGAGCCTACTCACTTGTATTTATATATTAGGGTAAGTACATGAGGTACAAAGAGAGAAAAGAAATAAAAAATAAATATTATGACGAAAACAGAACCGCCGCTGGATTGACGAGCTGCCGCTGCGCCGGTGTCGATACCATCGACATGAATGTCGATGGTATCGACAGAACATCATCTCGACCTGAGCCAGTGTCGATACCATCGACATGAGTGTCGATAGTATCGACCAGGATGCAGATTGCTTCAACTTATCCCTGAACTGATCTCGATACTATCGACAGAGTGTCGATGGTATCGACCAGGATGCAGATTGCTTCACATTAAGCATACAAGTTATATATTTAATTTGTAGAACACAACATTATGTATATTTATACGTGTCCCTACAAATATATATGAATGATATATTGAAATATTAGTCTATATGTATACATAAGTAGCACGTTTGAAATGTGTGTGTATTATATGCAAATATATACACATTGACATGTAATTGTATTAATTTCATGAGCATACATGTGGAAATATGTGTATGTAAGAGTCGATATATATCATATATGCATCTCCACATACATGAAAATGTATATACAAAAAATAGACTATTACATGTTTGAAGATGTTTGTGTCTCATATGTATGCATACCATGATATATTTATAAAATATATATGGGAGGGATTAGGAGAGAAAGATTTCTCCCCCACTCTCCAACAATCTGTAGCGGAGGTCGAACACCTAGGGGGTATTAAATCGAGAAATGCTTGTCCGGTGGTTCGAACTTGGGTCCCTTCATCGGGGAACACCTAAAATTCGCCAATGTGCTTTTCCTTGCCAACATATATATATATATATATATATATATATATATATATATATATATATATATGGGATTAAGAGAGAAAGATTTCTCCCCCCCCCTCCCACGCCCGTGGCGGAGGCCGAACGCCCGGGAGGGTGGTAAATCAAGGCGGCAACTGTATGCATATATGTTTATACAAATACAATCTAGATATATACATTTATTAATATATACACACATATATGCATAGGTACATGTGTGTGTGGGTAAGTAGTTTAAATTAAGATTGAATTGAATTATATTGAAAAAAAACATGTCTACTAAAATTCAATTCAAATAGTGGACGCATATGCCACGTACAAGGCCGCATATTGGGCTGATTGTACATATGCGGTACGGCCATATCCCCCGCAAAGGGGCTTTTTTTTAAACGCTGGTAAAAATCATCTTGTATGGAAACCAATTTTGATGGGGAGGAATCAAAAAATCTATGATAGGTGTTGCCTCCTTGATGTATAACACATGCATGTATCCTGATTCTTCACTGGCTTCCTCCAACTCTCTATAGAATACAAGTGACTAGGTGTCGAGAATGATAGCGATTAGAGATACCCAGCGCCATGACTACAATGATGTGTTCTACTGGCTATGGAATAGCATGGAGCTTACAATTGCCGCCAAATGCATGTTCTATCACAACACTAAGGACATCTAGGACGCGGCCAAAAAAAATTATAGCCAAGATTACAATGCTCTCTGCATCTACAACATGTAGGACAAGATTTCTCTAAAAACTAGGGCGAGAAGACACTGAAGGAATACTTTTAAGCTATTCGATCTTTGTCTCACCGACTATTTTTTCTCAAGTATTTCTGTTGAAGCTCAGACCATGGTCTTATCATCGTGAAATTCCTCAACGACCTCAATCCCGAGATTTTGTAGTCGTTCGTAGCATCATGGGTTATTTTGAGGTATCCAAGAATTATCTATATGATGCACTGATGGGATTTCTCAAGAGTGCTCATGAATCAGATGACCATGCCAATTGCATACAATATATTAGGCAATGTGAAAGTAACATAGATGAGCCAACGATCTTCATATAGTGTCCATGATCAATGTAGTCTTCTCTATTTTCATTCTATAGTTTATTATGATAGTCCTTGGGTGTAGAAATGAGTTTAGCCAAGGTCATTCCAGCTTCTTTGAATCCCTAGATCTTTGATGTGGAAGTATACCTGAAAGGATTATCTTTAGCCAGAAATTCCATCTACATCATTTCCTCTAATGACCATATCATTTCGTACACATATACAAGAATAACTACTAAGCCTTTCTATGTATGGGAGAGAAGGAATGATCACCGGATGACTACTTGATCGTGTTTGATTTGAATGGTACTGTTCGTTGAACCATGCTCGTGGTGAGTGGTTGAAGCCATAGATTGCTTTCTTAAGTCCACAAATCTTGATTAGTCTCTCATGCAATCGAGTACCTTGGAGCTTGTTCAATATACACTTCTTCAAGAAGATCGTCCTGTAATAATATGCATTTTGTCATCTAGTTGAGAGAGGGGCCAATCAAAATGTGTTGCCAACAAAATTTAAAAAAAAATAGAACTAATCGTGGTGATGGGAGAGAGTTTTTCAACCCTAAATGTCTATGTATAGCATTTGCTACCGATCGAGCTTCATGTCAATCAATATGAATACTTCTTTAGAAATATTCTTATAGGGTGGAGAACCCAAGTATGGTGATGTAGAAGCAATAGTTTAGAAAGCGACAAGCAGGAGGTTGGTAGACAAGACCTTGTGGCCGCTTTAGCACCAAGTGTACACTTTCTGAAAAAAGGTGTTGAATTTCCTATACAATTTTATTTTATTTTTTGGTCCGTAAAAAACTTTGTTGCTATATAAAAATAATCCAAAACTTTTGGTACAAGCGATGCGCCCCTACAACCATGATAGGCATCCAGAGACACAGAAGGTCCAACAAATGAACCTCACAAAAGAAAAGGAAAAAGCTAACATGAACGTCAAGCTATCCTATACTAACCAGCCTAATAGCTGCAGCACTACTTACAAGAGACCAGAAAATCAACTTAACAAGAAAAACACCTTCAAATTGTGACCTCTGGCCTCCTAAAGAAGGCGTAGGCTACTAGGATAGCAAGTACAATCAACCTAGAACGGTCATCCAGCTCTTCCTAATCCATCAAAAAGCTTCCAATCTGCATATACCTGTTCAAAGACCTTTCAGTGGCAAGGATTTCAGACCCATGTCCATGGAATATGAAAACCTCCCTATCCTCCATAACATTATACTCATATCCTGAAAGGATGGATTCTAGACAGGTTACATATCCATGATCATAGGTCAAATCAAAACATCTCCAGAGCTTTGAGCACACATATGCCTCCATAGAAGCGAACGGAACCAGGAACAGAAACGCGAAAAGAAAGGTCTAGCCAACCTTTTTCCTCCCAGACTTCATCTTCCTTTTAGACCAAGATTGGTCGTAGTCCATGTACTTTGAGTCCCACTGACCCGATTCTAGATCAGAATCATTAGACCCCTCTTCTTCGAATAGGTTTTCCACCCTATCCTGCTGCTGAGTTGAAAACTCAAAACTACTCCAAATCTTGTTCGGCATCCAAGACTCAGAAGCTGAAGCTTCCTTGCCACTTCTGGCTATCTCCAGTTCCCACCCTAAATCCAAGCTACTGAAGTCGCAAAGGGGAGAACTCCTAGCCATGTCGGGTTCCACCACTTGGCTGACAGCAGCAGGAGGTTGGGAAAGGGAAAGCTCTCGTGCACTGTCAATGACAGTGTCCTTAACCTGCTGAGTTATAATCTCCCGCAGATTATCATCCAACTCAAGTTGGTTATCACAAGCACTACTGTCACGAACCTCCTCGCGGACCGTCTTTGCAGGCTTGGATTTTTCCTTGGTATTTTGTCGAGCGACAGGCTTGCCTAACTTGACCTGAATGTCTTTCTCCGGCGGTGGCTTCCTCGGCTTCAGGGGACACGACATCCCCCTGTGCCCAAACTTCTTGCAGCTGGGGCAGACCACCGGCCGAGCAATCAGCTCCACCTTCAAGAATTTTGGGGACGAATCCACCTCCACCATAACAGTACTTGGAAGCTTGCCTTCACAGCTGATCTCAACACAGACCAGGGCGTCATCAAGACAACCAGCAGCAACCGAATGATCGTCATAATCCACTGGGACACCCATGGTGCTTGCAGCACTGGCAATGTGCCGCTTGATCCATGGCAGCCCAGGATTCTCCATCTTGGCCCAGATTGGAACTCGTGAGAAAGAGAGAGGCTGAAGAGATGACCCTGGCTTCCATGAATGGACAACTAGCAGAGATCCATCCATGAACCAAGGGGCTTCGTCGAGAACCCGCTCCTTTTCACTTTCTGTCGGCATTCTGACAACATAGCCTTCACGCTCCTCAGCAACGATGTCGACTGGGCCACTAGGGCGCCACTGCCTTCGCATCCATCCTCTAAGCTGGCCGCCGAAGGGCTTTCTGCCAACGAATCGAACCGAAAGATACTCCTCCCAAGACGGAGCAGAGCACTCCTGGCTCGAGATAGAGGCACACTTCACGCCTTCCTTTAGCGTCGGCTCGATAAACTGTATCCGATCCGATGAGATCTCAGCCCTGCCTTGTCTACTGGTGGATAACCAGTCCGCGAGGCGAAAGGATCTGGGACCATCATCGGAGCAGCTCGGCGGCGACTTGGGTGGCTGGTAGAGGCGCCGTCTTGAGCCCTAGCCTGCAGGGATTCCGGATTGGCACCGCTTCCTTCTCCATCGACCTCCAGTTGACCGATCGGAGGAGCCGGCGACGGCTCAGCAGCGTTTTGCCCCCTTCCTCCACGTGCGCTAGGTTGTCGCCCTCGGCGTCGCCCTCTCCCACCACGCCCCCGTGCCATCGGCTATATCTTTCCTTTATGATTCCTATACAATTTTATTAAATTACACACATTTGTAAATACATAATCTTTTCATAAATACTTTTATACATATCTAAACTCATGCGACGATATAAATTTCACCCTATACAACAATATAATCAACTTATAAAATAAGTATTAACGATGAATCAAGAGAAAAACAAATACATGAATTTATGACATGAATAAATAAATCTAAATTTGTTACTTACATGCATAGTAACAAAAGTATTCGAATTTTACGAAAAATCGGTGATTTTTCAAGATGTTATAGGCTGTCGAATGTTCATCACGATTAATACACCAATCGCCGATTTTTTGCAACTTTTCATTATCTATCCCGCTTTTTCGCGATTTATACGATCTTTCGCGTTTCTTCATGACTTTTCATGATTTTTCACGATTTTTCTCTTTTAAGTTGTTTGCTCTTTTTTGTCAGACCATGTACACAAAACTCCTGATATACACTAAACCTCCAACCCCCACTCCTCTGGAAGTCCACTGTTATTGCTCAAGAAGTCTTTACTTCTTTTCCTACTTTTTCCCTCACTAAGATTGTATGTCTTGTGACCTTAATAGTTACATGTATCAGATATGTATATATACATACATACATAACAAAGGGACCCGAGTTCGAATCCTAGTTGCCGCCTTGATTTACCACCCTCCCGGGCATTCGGCCTCCGCCATGGGCGTAGAAGGGGGGGAGAATTCTTCCTCTCTTAATCCATATAATTATGTATGTACATACATATATTTATATATACTTATACAACCGACTTATTCTCAAATATTTCCAAATAGTTGACCAAACTTTGACCAAAATTTATCGATTTTTTCACGAATGTTCTCGATTTTTTTCGAATTCCGATTTTTTCTAGCCAGACGAAAAATTGTTGAATCCTGAACTTGTCACTATGCTTACATGTAGTGTACATGCATTACATACATGTATATCAACATCAAGCAATATTACTTAATGGTTAGTAATATATATAGCGGTGCACATTACACACAGTAGTACGCAAAGTATCACCATCAAATAACATAGTAGTTAGTAATATATAGTAATACAATATTCTTCACAGTATTATACAATTTGTTGGCTTTTTGAATATGTCACACTCTAATTTTGATGAAGCAAATATGTCTCATTTGTGAGGCTAATATGTGAATTAATTGTTTTAAGGTGATCAAGAAACTTAGACGATATCAAATGACAAAGAATGTACAACTATGTGTGTTTGGATGCTTGTACATCAAATTGTATCAAGATTATGCTTTGTATAGGTACACATTGTACAAATTGATTGGAATGATGTAAGAACAACTAATGAATGGCCCAAAACCATCCTGAACCTAATTTTATACGTGTATACACCTATTAGGATAGGTAGATAATTTTGTAAAAACTATTTGAGCCATTTTTTATTAATTTAGGACTTTATGGGATTGATTGCTTTTCTGTCAAAATGCATGTAGGTCGAACTATAGTTTGACTGAGACATAGCAATTAGATTAATGGAGGGTCATGTTGTGTTTCGATCGAAAGTGCATCTCTATCGAATTACAAGTTGACCAAGGACAGTTCTTCAAAACTTTTAGTTAGTTCACAGATAGCCATTTTGATCCCACTAGCTATCCTATAATGACTAGTAGACACCAAATATAGCCTTGCCTAAACCCATGTGGAGTTGTTCGTCACTTGTTTATAGTGCTACATTTTATATCTAGTGAAGATTGTGTGGTACTTTCCTCCTCTTTAGTTCCCAATTTGGTTCATTGTTTCGTGCTACATCTTGCAAGAAGGTTGCAACGAAGTTCTTTGGAGCTAATTCTTACGATAAGGTTGTGTCCAAAGGTGATGGAGGTAGATTGCGATCTTCTCCAAAGATGTCTTCTGACGTCTAGCAAAGAAGAAAACAAGTTATCTTTGAGCTGAAAAGGGGTTGGTCTTGAACCATAAAAGACATTGATATTTTTTATTTGTATAGTAGGTCTAGAAAACGAATAAATTACATGTTAAGAAACCATGGTTGGAAACAACTAGGTAGTGGAGCTATGATATTTCAAGCCGAAATCACTATACACCTTGTGTCCTTTGTAGTTGCTTTCACTTGTCGATTACTTGCTTTACTTTCCGCTGCATATATTCTTTAAACAAGTTGCAATTAACCTTCTTTGTGTGTTAAATTATATAATCGTTCTATTCACCTCCCCCCCTCTAGAGCTTCCAATTGGTATCAGAGCAAGACTTCCAGGAGCTTTAACAAGTCTTCTTGATGGGGGAATATTTACTGGACCAACTCAATCTTGAAGGAGCACACATCTACCGGCCTACTCTCTTCGACGGCTCCAACAACACGTATTGAAAGTGGCATATGTAGTTCTTCTTCCAAGGTATTAACTTTAAGTCTTTAATCTTTAGAAGATGGTCATCCAGCCATATGTGCTCCCAACAATGGAGCAGTGTTCTCATATGCCCCGCATGAGGCCACATATGCATATGCGGCCCTCAGCCGCTCCGCATATAGCTATGCAGTGCTATTTTTGGGCATGGACCGAATATGCGGCCTGCGGTCCGCATATGCAGCCGCTTAGGCCCCGCATTTCATTTGGTGACTTAAGTAAAAAAAAACCTCAAATAAAATCAACCAAATTAAATGACAACTTCTTCTATATAGCTGGTTTAAGATCAGATATTGAAATTTTGCTACCTCGGAAATAATTCTATTTTGAATGAGTGGTGCAAAATATTTTATTACATTTTACAATTGTTAAAGTTTCATTATGCTCTTTCCTTTGCTCTTTTTTTTCTCTTCTATTTTGCTCTAAGATTAGAAAATGTCGCACTTGCAACAATTCTAATTTTGTCTTGTATAAAAGGGGAACCTATTATAGATATTAATTGGATATGATATTTTCTTTTACAAAGTATCAAATTTGTGTGTTGCCTAGGGAGTAATTTATATTCCCTATGACTTTTTCTTCTCTATTTATTAGTGACTTGATTTCTTCATATGATTTTGATGTTTTGATTTTGTTTTTGATGTTCTTTTTCTATTTCTACTTTCAAGTACCATGTGTTGTTACTGTGGTTTTTCTTATAGTGTTCATCCAATAAATGTTCTGCTACGAACTGCATGTGTTAGTGTGTTTTGTTACTTGTATATTCTAGTACATTATATAAACTTAGGCTTTTGTTGATTGATTTTTCTTATTGATGATTGGAAAATATGTTTCTTCTTCCATGATGTAATGATCTATTGGTACATTTTGGGCTATTAGGCTACAAAACTAGATAGTATGAAATTTATGATTATGATTATTTTTTTTATTAAATATACATGTATAAAATATAGAATTTATTTTTTTTTTAAATCCAAAAACGCATATGCCCCGCTTATGCTCCCGCATTCCGCTTATACTCTATGCGGTACCCTGACCGAACGCATACCGCATAACGCATTTCAGAACATTGCAATGGAGCTTAAATAATGGGATGATGCTACAATAAGAAAGACTACATTGAATGCTAAAGTCTAAGTACTCTATATTCTTTCTTTACTCCTACTGAAACTACTTATGAAATTTGGAGAAAACAATTTGTTACTTATAAATGAACCAAGCAAGTAAAGGATGCTAAAATCAATATACTTACCGTAAACTCGAGTTATTTCGCATGGAAACATGAAACCATATCTGAAATATTATTCTAAGATTTACTTCAATTATAATACCATGATTCATGAAATCTCTTGGAAAGCATATTGAAGATCATGAGCTTGTCACCAAGATCTTGTGTTATCTAAAAGTATGAAAAGAAAGCTACTACCATAGAAGAATTTTTAGATCTTTCTACCTAAAAGATTGAAGAGCTTATAGGTAACTTAGACACTTATGAAGTCAAATTCCAAGAATGTGAGATGGAAATGAAGAAGAAAATCACTCGAAGAAAAAGAACACATCCCTCAAGTAAGGATTTCAAAACAATCTTCTTCTCACCAAGTGGATCATCAAGTACATGAGGAAGAAAAGAACTCTAAAGGTAAAAAATCAAATTCCTCTTTTAACAAACTGTACAAAAATTCCTACTAGATGTCGTTCTTGTGGGGGAAAGGGACACTGGAAGAATGAATGCTTGGAACTAAAGAAGAAGAAGAAACCCAAGGAAAAGAAGAAGGTGTATTGCACTTCTTGGGATTCTTCTTCAGCCAGGGTCATATGATGAAGAAACTTGCCACCATGTAGTTGAATGCCTAATTCTCGAACATAACGAAAATGATGAAGAAGAGGAAGATGATGCACAGAGTGATAGTGAGGAATCTGAATCTCTTTCAACTTTTTTCAAAAATGAACTTATTGAACTTGTTGAACTTACATCGAAAGGTGGTGAAAAGTATAAGAAAAAAAGAAAGAAATTGACAACTATTGTTGATTCTTTGAATGTAGAATTTAGTGAGCTAAATGATCGAAATGCTAGTGAAAAAAAAAAGATTATCTAATTTTTTCAAAATATTTCCTTACAAATTCAAGTTTCTACTCTTTTAGATAGGTTGAGTAATATGGAGAAACAACCTCTTCTTTGCTCACATGTTGACCATGATTTTATCCTTCAAGTGAATATTGATTTAATTGATAAAATTTCTGTACCTAAAGATAATATTATTATTACTAAAAATGATTACTTTCTACTACCAAAGACTCATTGATGCATGTCAAGAAAACTGACAATCTTAAGAGAACTTTAGCTAAATTTTCATACAGTAAAAATATGTTGAGAAATATATTGCATTCTCATAATGACCATGCAGGTACAAGTGATCTTGATTATGTTTCGAGAAATAAAAATAAGAAGAAGCAAGGGCCTATATTTGTAAAATCACACGTTAGTTCTTTCTCCATCAACCATGTTACTTGTAATGTTTGTGGAAGATTTGATCACTATGCTTTCTCATGCCCATTTACGAGAAAGAGTGATAGAAACATGGTTTGGGTTCTAAGAACATCTCTCTAGATGAGGTTTTGAAAGATCATGAGCTTTAATAGATATCTATTTGATTAGATTGGTTGATTTTACTATAAATGGCTACTTCTTCAAATTAGTATTTAATATGTACTCATTTGGTAATGCTCTGTATTTCTGCTGGATTAATGTTTTCCAGTAGACAGACTCTTGTTCAAAATGTAGTTCGACCGAGGGGCAATTCTGCCAAACTAAAGTTCGACTGAAATGTTAGTTGTTAAGTTTTATTTTGGCTAACTTGCAATTGGTATTTAGAATAGATTTGTTGCACGTTTCTATGATCCTTTCTGAAATGAATTATTATACATGTTGCAAGTGTGTTTTTTGTTCTTAAATGGATATCGTTATCAGAGTGGTTAGTTTTTTTATTTGAGATCAATTTTTATGAGTATGAGATTAAGGGGAGGGTGCAAATCATGTCATTTATCTTACTATCTTTGTTAGCTTCTATTAGTAATGGCTTCTTTATATCAATTAAGGGCTTAACATCCCAGAAAATTGGACTAGAGATTCTTTGATGTTTTTTCTTTAATTTTATGGCATCTCTCTATCATGGAGACATTAGCATTCCTTACATCGGCATTGAGATATCTTTTAGAAAAATCATGGTTTTGTTTTCTTAACTCTCTTTGACAACGATTGACTTAACATTACTTAATACTGGCTTAGAGAATATTTGTTGATCTTGTTGTGTGTTTAATGGGATCTCTTTATCATGGACTTGACATTCGTCTCATTGATACTGGGACATTTTTATCATATGTTCTTGGATTAAATTGTGGCCTTTTTGTATACCATGCCATATTATATTAATTGTTGCTTACATCTGGTATTCTCTTATTTGGGTATGAGGTCCCCTATCCTTATGATCATCTTTTTGAGGGGGAGTTTTGTAAGTATGCATGTCTTTTGACTTCGACAAAGGGGGAGACAAATCCATGAGATAAGCTTGTTTTATATAAAAAATCAAAGATATGATGGTTTTACTTTGGCAATTTAAAAATTTTCATTTGGAAAACATTTGTAATCATCAAAAAGGGAGAGATTGACTTTTTAGATATGCCACTCTAACTTTGATAATACAAATATTTCCCATTTGAGTTACTCTCTAACTTTTAAGGGTTTCAAGTGATCAAAGAACTTAAACAAGATTCAATGACAAAGAATGTGCAATTATGTGTGTTAGGAACTTAGGATACTTGTACTTCAAGTAGTGCCTAAATTACACTTTCTATAGCTGCAAACCGTACAACTTGATAGGAATGATGTAAGAACAAGTGATGAATGGCCCAAAATTATCCTAAACATAATTTTATACTTGTATTCAACCATTAAGATAGGTAGATAATTTTTCAAAATTATTTGAGCCGTTTTCCAAAATTTAGGACTTTATGGAACAGACTGTTTTTCAGTCGAAATGAAACTGACCGAAATACATGTCGGTCAAACGATAGTTCGATTGAGACATAGCTTTTAGACCAATGGAGAGTCAGGTTGCGTTTCGGTCGACAGTTCGACCGAGGATAGTTCTGCAGAACTTTCAGTTAGTGTGCAGTTAGTTGTTTAAGTTCCACTAGCTATCTTATAACAACTAACTTCTCACTAAACTCGTCTTAAACACTCTCAACAGCTATCTTAGTCGATCCTAAGTGTTTTTTATATACAGGAGTGCCTTATGAACACTTAGAGCACACTTGAGCATTGCCTCTACATTGTATCTCTCTCAAGCTTAGAATTCTAATTTGCTACATTCAGCTGCTCTAAAACAAGTCTAAGCTTAGTCTAGCTCTAGTGTCCAACACCAGATATAGCCTTGCCTAAACCCATGTGGAGTTGACTATCACTTGTTCAAAGTGCTACAATTGTATATTTAGTGAAGATTGTGTTGTACTTTCCTTCTCTCTAGTTCCCTGTTTGGTTTGTTGCTTCGTGCTACTTCTTGCGAGAAGGTTGTGGCGAAGTTCTTTGGAGCTACTTCTAGCGAGAAGGTTGTGTCCAAAGGTGGTGGAGGTAGATTGCAATCTTCTTCAAAGAAGGCTGGCTTCCGACATCTCGCAATGAAGGCAAAAAGTTATCGTTGAGCTGAAAAGGAGGTTTGGTCTTGAGCCACAAAAGACACCGATATTTGTAATTTATATTGGTCTAAAAAAGGAATGAATTACACATTAAGAAACCCTGGTTGGAAACTAGGTAGTGGAGCTACGGCATTTCAAGCAAAACAATTATAAATCTTGTGTCTTTCATAGTTGCTTTCACTTGTTTCCCCTATATATATTCCTTACACAAGTTGCAATTAACCTTCCTTGTATTATAAGTTACATAAATCAAATTTGCTCTATTCCCCCCTAGCTTTTACAATTTTATATGCATTTAAAGACCTACTGTTATTGAGTAACTTATTATTCCATTCTTAATAACTAGTACTATATAGCAGTAAAATATTAATGATTTTTGACATTGCTACATGGTAGTATAGTACATATACATAGTATTACTTAGTATAATAGACTTAATAGTGCATTGTAGTTAGCACTATATAGTACCAACAACATCAGTGTAGTATTGCAGACTACTTAACCAGTCAAATAATATATATGTCGATAACCAGTGGTCCAGTTGTATAATCACAACTAATTTATATTATTATATTATACAATATCAACAACCGAAATGTAATATTAAGTATTGAATTAATGTAGATTTTGGGCCTAGAGAGCGGGCCTAGCTCTAGCACTTCACTTAAGCAACCTCAGGGAAGTGCCTAGAACCGGTGCTCAGGTGCCAAGGCACTTAAGCTAGCAAAGCGGGTGCCTAATGCAGAGCCGCCCATGGTTATCTGGCCGGCTACATATGCCCCGTTCGGCAACGCATCGAACGGACATCACGCAGCTGTGGGCAGCGCTCTATGGACACGGGCAGTCTCCCATCGCTGTAACTGAACCACAGTTTGACCTCCGCTGAAATTTTCTATTTAGTTTTCCATTGACAGCACTAGTGCGTCACTCAGATTTCATCGTTGAGATTAATGTGTATATGTATAGTTGCCAGCGACCAGTGGTCCATGTTGCCGCTTTGCCAAACAAGGCACTCGGTGGCCATCTGGGGTTCAAATCCTAGGCGCCCAGCCTAGTAAGGCGTCTGGGGGCCTGGGCGGTCTAAGGGAACGTTTGGGTGGCACCGAGGCAGCTATTGAGTTTTTTTCCCATTTAAAAAAAAATCTCTATCAAGCTATGTGATTGAGTTATTGTTGCTCCCCTCTATTACAGATTTAATGTTGCTCCTCTATTACTAATTTACTACATGCACCATAAACTTTTTTTCCTTCACTTCACCATGCAGCAACTTTGCTAAAATATCGATTTAGTGTTGCTCCTTAATAACTCATTTTTTATCCACTGAGTTAAAAATGTAAATGTCGTTTTGCTCCACCAAGCAGCAACTTTGTTGTTCCAATCTTCTTCCTTCCATTCTCTACTTTCATTCTTTTTATATTACCCTCAAAATTTCTGTAATTATTTTTCGTATATTCCCTTTTATCTCCCCCACGTTCATACTACTACGTTTTGCTTTATTTTTCATCCATATCCTCGCACACTAATGCTCCTCCATTCTTATTCGTCCTCTTCCCAAATTCGCTCCTCTTACTAAATCATGTTGATCCATATGTTGTTTATAACTATGACTGTAACTATATATATATATATATATATATATATATATATATAGAGAGAGAGAGAGAGAGAGAGAGAGTCAGACTAGAATACACTCGAGTATACAGATCACACGGATACACTCAAGTGTGTTTGCATATCTATGCTATTTTTTGCAATATGTAAACCATTGATCTTCATTGTCATATTATAATTAGGCTACATACAAATTTTGAGCCCATTTGAATGAGTGTAAGTCACTCATCCGGGGGAAACAAAATCGACGCACGAAACTAATTTGAAATAGATAATTTTTGTGGTCTTTATAACATGACCTATAAATGTCCAAATGTGCTCAAATTTTTTATATGAGTTATTCACAAGATTATTAAGAAGATCCACGGATTAGATTTTTGAAAAAAATATTGCAACATGAAAAACTACTTGAGTGTATTCTGCTCCGAATACACTCGAGTGTATTCTAGCCTCTCTCTCTCTCTCTCTCTCTCTCTCTCTCTCTCTCTCTCTCTCTCTCTCTATATATATATATATATATATATATATATATATATATATATATATCAGTGTATCAGAAAGCAGGAAGCGTGCGGACAGCACCCTGTAACCGATTAAGCGGTAGGCGGGCAATTAAGCGGGCGATTTTTGAAAAAGCGGGTGTCTAAATTTTATATATTTTTATACAAAATTACATGTATGTGTATATAAAAAATATATTTATAAGGAACTTCTATACATATCTAATCAGCAAATCAGTAATTAACTAAGTATTCATCAATACTTACTATTAATCAGTATCTCTAATCACTAAAATCAGCAAGCAGATCAGTAATTGTAAATAACAAACTATGAATTGTTGAATTAAAGTAATCACTAAAGTAACACTAACAAGTAGTACCAATCATTAATCACTGAAAGCAGCAAGGAAATCAGTAAAACCAATCATGCATTACTAGTATAATAGAGCAATAGGATATTTACTTAGATGCATTACAGCAGTACCCAATTATTACAGCTTACACACAAAGTATGCAGTAGTACCAATCATTAATCACTTAAAGCAGCAAGGAAATCAGTAAAACCAATCATGCATTACTAGTATAATAGAGCAATAGGATATTTACTTACCTGCATTACAGCAGTACCCATTTATTACAGCTTACACACAAAGTATGCATTCTAAATTAGGACTAGCTATATCATAGAACATTTAATGTATACAAGTTTCATATATTATAGTCAACACTACTTGGACTATGTAATTAATTAATGTTAGATGCTTACATTAGGATTTTTAAACAAAAGCGGGAAAAAAGCGGGAAAAAGCGGGTGAGGGGGGTAAAATGTTGGCGATTATGTTCAAAACGATTAAGCGGGCGCTTAGGGGCTAAATTAGGCGGATGAGGGTCATGGCCGCTTAAGCGGCCCGCCTGGCTGTTTTTTAATTCACTGATATATATATATATATATATATATATATATATATAGAGAGAGAGAGAGAGAGAGAGTCAGGCTAGTGTACACTCGAGTGTACCGGAGGCACCGTACACCTCAGTCATTTTTGAAGATGCAATAAATTTTTGAAAAATCTAAACCGTTGATTTTCTTAATTATCATAAGAACATACTATATAATAAATTTTATCTCATTTGGACACTTATAGGTCGTGCATCTAAAGGAGGCAAAAATCATGTATTTCAAATTAGTTTTGTGCGTCGATTTTGTTATCCTTGGATGAGTGACTTACACTCATCCAAATGAGTTCAAATTTTGTATGTGACCTATTATTATTGTAACCATGAAGATCAATGGATTAGATTTTGGAAAAACATGGTCTAGATAGGCAAACACCATTGGGGTGTACGGCGTGATCTGTACACTCGAGTGTATTCTAGCCTGACTATATATATATATATATATATATATATATATATATATATATAGAGAGAGAGAGAGAGAGAGAGTCAGGCTAGAATACACTCGAGTGTATCCGGAGCGGAATACACTCAAGTAGTTTTTAATGATGCAATATTTTTTTTGAAAATCTAATCTGTTGATCTTCTTAAACATCTCGTAAACAACTCATACGCAAAATTTGAGCACATTTGGATATGTACAGCTCATGTTATGAAGACCGCAAAAATTATGCATTTCAAATTAGTTTCGCGCGTCGATTTTGTTGCCCTTGGATGAGTAACTTACACTCATCCAAATGGGCTCAAAATTTGTATGTAGCCTAGTTATAGTATGACGATGAAGATCAACGGTTTACATTTTGCAAAAAATAGTCTTGATATGCAAACACACTTGAGTGTATTCGTGCGATCCGTACACTCGAGTGTATTCTAGCCTGACTCTATATATATATATATATATATACATATATATGTATATATATATATATATTATATACATATATATATATGTCCCTCTGTGTGTGTGTGTGTGTGAAAAAAGAGCCTAGAAACACTTAGGCTGTCTGGGCGCCCTTAGGCCTGCCTGGCCACCTAGACAACCTGGAGCCGCCTAATTGCCGCCTCAAGGCCCAACTAAGCGGCTAAGGGCCTAGGCCCCTTGTTATAACACTATGTCGAAAAGTCGTCAATCCATCATGCATGATTTGTTTCCAGCTAGAGTGCCTGAGAGCATATTTTTAATTCTTGGGTGTGTCAGCTGTGTCAAGTTCATAAGCATAAGAGTGGATGGGTGTTTCGACTAAAAAAATGTATTGCGTAGTACAAGAAAGCATGGGAAGACAACAAGCAAAAGAAAATATTGACGAGAGAACGCGAGAGGGCGAGGGAATTAGCGGCTGCGGAAAGCAGCATGAGAGAGTCGAGGGCCTCTCTTCTTTATTTATATATGAAGGGGTAATTTACATCTAGGTACAGCAGTAATAGGCAAATAGCATAACTAATAAAACAGATAATAAAAGACATGTTAACACTCCCCCTCAAATTGGAGTGTACACATTGTGTATGCCCAGCTTGCCACATAGATTTTGAAATGTTGTTGGACCCAATGGCTTTGTCAAGATATCTGCCAGTTGTTATTCAGACTTGACATATGGCGTCACAATAGTACCATTCTTGATCTGATCTCTGATAAAATGGCAATCGACTTCTATATGCTTTGTGCGCTCATGAAAGACAGGATTCCTGGCAATGTGTATGGCTGATTGGTTGTCACACTTGAGCTCCATGGAAGATAAAATAGGAATCTTTAACTCAGAAAGAATAGATTTAACCCATTGTAGCTCACAACATGCATGAGCCATAGCACGATATTCAGCCTCAGTGCTGGATCTTGCTACCACATGTTGGTTTTTGCTTTTCCAAGTAATCAGATGATCACCTAGGAAAGTGCAGTAACCTGATGTAGATCTCCTATCAATCTAATTACCAGCCCAGTCTGCATCTGCATAACCTGTAAGAGCCAAAGTAGATGGAGGCATCTTAGGTCTATAATAGGTGATCCCCTTTCCAGGAGCACTTTTCAGATATCTCATAATCCGGCAAATGGTTGTCCAGTGTGACTGTCGTGGTGAACTCATGTGCTGACTCACTACTCCTACAGCAAAAGAGATGTTAGGCCGTGTAACAGTCAGGTATATTAACTTACCAACTATCTTCCTGTAACATCCTGGATCTGAGTACTCAACATCATCAGCCGTCTCCTTGATGTGATAATCCATAGGAGTAGATACCGGCTTAGACTCAGTCATGCTTGTCTCATGTAGTAAGTCAAGCACATATTTCCTCTGAGATAGATTGATACCCGCATGAGATCTAAGTACCTCAATGCCCAGAAAGTATCTCAGTTTACCCAGATCCTTCATTTGGAAGTGTCCCTGCAATCTTTCCTTCACACGTGATATGCCTGTAGAATCACTACCAGTAATCACTATGTCATCAACATATACAACAATAATGATGGATCCACAAGAAGAGTTAGAATAGAATAAGGAGTGATCAGTCATGGAACGAGAGAAGCCCATCTGTAGAACAACTTCACGGAACTTGTCAAACCAAGCTCGAGGAGATTGTTTCAGTCCATATATGGCTTTCTTCAGTTTACACACCTTCTGACACTCCCCCTGAGCAACAAAATCAGGAGGTTGCTCCATATATACCTCTTCCTGCAAGTCACCATGAAGAAATGCATTCTTGACATCAAGCTAAAAAAGAGGCCAATCAAAAGTAGTAGCCAGAGAAATAATAATCCGCAAAGAATTCAGACGAGCTACTGGAGAAAAAGTTTCAAAGAAGTCAACTCCATAAGTCTGTGTGTAGCCTTTTGCTACCAACCTGGCCTTCAACCTTTCAACTGAACCATCCGGATTGTGTTTGATGATGAAAACTCATCTGCAGCCCACAGCTTTCTTCTCTGCAGGTAAGTCAACAAGATCCCATGTGCCATTATTCAATAGAGCCGACATCTCAAGCTGCATTTCCTGTTTCCAGCCACTGTCCTTCATAGCATCATAGTGATTTCTCGGTATATCCACAGAATCAATCCCAATAGCAAATGCACGAGCCTGTTTAGATAAGTGGGACAAACAACACACATTTGTAATAGGATGTCTAATAGTACATGAACGAGTACCTTTCCGGACAGCAATAGGAATATCAAGATTTGATGCTTCTGTAGGAATCTCTTGAGTAGAAGACAATGAGGAAAGCACAGAGACTGGTGTCGCTACTTCTTCTGGATCATGTCTACCTCGCCTTCTATAAACATATGGGTATTGCTCAATAACAGATCCATCTGCTACCTGCTCTTCCTGAATGATAGTATAATCAGGAATGATGGGTGGCACTCCCTCACTCTACACAGATGGTGCCACTCTCTCACTCTGAAAAAATGGTGGCACTCCCTCTCTCAGCTGCTCCCCCTTACTCATAGCATCAGAAAAATATGGAGTGGTCTCAAGGAAGGTAACATCCCTAGACACAAACATGCGACGAAGACTAGGACAGTAACACTTGTATCCTTTGCTAGTACCACAGTACCCAAGAAACAAGGTTTTAATCGACCTAGGAGATAGCTTGTCGGCCTTAGCATCAAAATTATGGACAAAAGAAGTGCAGCCAAACACTCTAAGGGGAACAGAGAAGGGCTGATCTGTGGGACGTAACACAGAGAAAGGGGCCTGCCCTTTAAGAACAGAGGATGGTTGTCTATCAATTAAGAAGCAGGCAGTTAAAATGGCTTTAGACCAGAATTTCTTGGGCACATTAGACTGAAAGATGATAGACCGGGCAACATCAAGGAGATGGCGATTTTTTCTCTCAGCCACCCCATTTTGCTGAGGGGTGTGAGGACAAGACGTGTGATGGATCATGCCCACAGAACTGCAAAAATCATACATGGCCTTTTGAACAAACTCCAAAGCATTATCAGATTGAAGAATTTTGATATTGCAATCAAATTGAACATTTATTTCTTGATGAAAATGTTTAGCAATAGATAGCACAGACTCTCGGCTTTTGAGTAAATAGATCCATGTCATACGGGAAAAATCATTCACAAAAGAAATGAAATAACGAAAACCATTATAACTCTGGTCTTTAACAGGACCCCATACATCACTATGAACCAACTCAAAAGGACATGATGCCCGTTTATTGACACGACTGGGATAAGACAATCTATGATGCTTTCCCAACTGACACGACTGACACTCTAAAGATGACACTTGGGACAACTCTAGTTCCAACTTCCGCAGACTCTCTAAAGAAGGATGTCCATATCTGCAATGCCATGGTAAGGGGGAACCACTCAACAAGACGGCTGGAGCAGGAGCAGATACTTGGCGAGGCAGACTATCACCACGGAAAAGATAGAGATCACCTTTTCTAGGCCCCCCACCAATCGTCCTCATACTCTTGAGATCCTGTAAAATAAAACAAGGCCCAAATGTTACTGTACATTTTACAGTGTCAATCAACTTTGCAACAAAAAGAAGATTAAATGGAAACTCAGACACAAAATGTACAGATTTAAGATCAATTTTGGGTGTTAGAGAAACAGATCCACTAGCTAACACTCTCCTCACTGAACCATCAGCCAGGGTAACAGATTGATGAGGAATATACGAGTCAATGGAGTGCAGCAATCTCCTCATACCAGTCATGTGTTGTGATGCGCCAGAGTCAACCACCCAAGAAGTAGAGCCAGAAGCTATAAGGGATGTAGCCTGATTACCCGCAGTAGATGCCAGGTTTGCTGAAGATGACGATCCCATACTCATGTGCTGTGTGGCAAGAATGAACCGGTCATACTCCTCATGAGTGAGAGTGATGCCTGAAGAGCTAGTGCCCACAGCTGAAGGCGGAGAAGGCTCAGTAGTAGTGGCATAATGTGTTGCCCCCAAAGGTGGTGCAGCAGGTCTCCCATGTTTCTTCCAACATTTATCCACTGTATGTCCTGGTTTGTCACAGAAGGTGCACTTAGGACGAGTCTCGCGTTCTCTGCCCATACCAGGTCGTCCTCCTCTCACTGCAGCAACTACAGATGCATGAGACTCCCCAGAAGATACAATAGAAATAGGATCAGCAGACTCAAAATTGGATTGTTGAATTCTCGAGTAGGCTTCCTCAAACCTAGACAGTTCATCAGAAGCAAGGATGACACTCCGGGCAGAACTGCAAGAAGAATTGAGTCCAGATAAGAACTTGGCAATAATCAAGTCATCTCTGTCTTTGACCTGTTCAGCAACTGTCACAGGATGATAGTAACTCAGCTCTTGAGTAATGGCCTGAATCGCTCCAAAGTACTCCTCTAGTGACCTGTCACCCTGTCTCTCTGCAAAAAGGCGATCATAGATCATGAACTGGCGAAGAGCATTCTTCTCCTGAGAGTAATGCTTCTTCACTACGTCCCATATCTCCTTGGCTGTAGAATAAAACATGAACCTTGCAGCAATTGCCGGTTCCATACTACCCCACAACCAGGTCTTCACAAGACTGTTATGACGCTTCCACTCAGCGTGTCCTTCATCAGTAGCAGCCAAGGGAGCAGAGTCAACATATCTCGCCTTGTCGCGAGACTCCAAAATAGTATGGACAACATTCATCCATAGGAGATAATTCTTCCCGTCTAGCTTGATGGAGGGGATAGGCAACATCTCACTATAGATCGTAGATATCTTGGTGTCCCCCATGATATAACGGGACTTTGTGACGGACTGATACACGTCACAATAAAGGCTGAAGTGACGGAGAGATACACGTCACAACTGAAAAAGGAGATAAATGCGTTACTGACGCATCCACAGCCTCCAAACGATTTTCCTAATCACACATGGAGGAGATGTGATTAGGAGTGCAATTGTGAAGAGACGAGTCCTCCGGTTTAGGCTTTAGACAGCCGTTGGATCAACTAGAAACTCCCAAACAGCAGTTGCAGCGCCCAAGTATTGGCCGACAACTGTTGTAAGTCAACCGGAGAGAGGTTGGCGGCTACGGTCCTTGGCGGCTAGACCTACAGCAGCGAGAGAAGTGCTACTACAGATCCAGCGGTGATGGCGGCTGACAGCCCAGCAGCGGCGGCAACGGCTGCGGGCAGTCGTTCCTGGCGGCGACGGCGGCGCCTGAGAGGCTTGACGGCGGCGGCGGCTGATGAGGGAGAAGGGTGCAGCGGCGATGAGGCTTGACGGAGGAGGAGCGGATCAGTCCCGCTCTGATACCATATTGACAAGAGAACGTGAGAGGGCGAGGGAATTAGCGGCTACGGAAAGCAGAGTGAGAGAGTTGAAGGCCTCTCTTCTTTATTTATATATGAAGGGGTAATTTACATCTAGGTACAACAGTAATAGGAAAATAGCATAACGAATAAAACAGATAATAAAAGACATGTTACCAGAAATAATATGATGTATAGTACAAGTATGTGTTCCTTTGTGAAGATAAATGGGTAGCTCAGAGGGAGTGTTAGATGAGGGAGAGGGCTCTAGTTGATAAAGTGTGTTCTCACACCATTTATATGCATACGTATATTGTTGTATTGGATTAGCATAACTAGAAGTTATTATGGGCTGAGAAGCATTAAGTTTAGTTGTGATATGAATAAAAATGGAAAACCCGACAAGATGGGAAAGTCCTCTTGGATGACATGGTACATGGTATTTTCATGGAAGGTAACATTGGCAAACACATACACTTTCTTGGTAGGTGGACAATAGCACATATACTCTTTCCGAATAGTAGAATATCCCAAGAAAACAGCAAGGGTGGCTCGAGGTGATAAATATCAGCTTTTGGATCAAAGTTATGGATAGACATTATGCAACAAAAAAATTTAGGAGATACAATGGGTGTTTGTTGGGAAGGTAGAAAAGGTGGTACCCCCTTGAAGGATAGATGAAGGTAGTTTGTTGATAGGAAAACATGCAGTTAATAAGAACGTAAAAGAATAATGTTTAGGGCATATGTGTGTGCAACATTAAAGTGTGTGCAATGTCAAGAAGGTGACGATTCTTTCGTTCGACTAGTCCATTATGTTGAGGGGCATAATACAGACATTAATGAATCATCCTGAAGAATGAATACAATTAAAAATTGGCATGTTAAACATACAGAGGAGATATAGAAGGATCTTAATGTTTTCATTAAACTTGACTTTAATAAATTAATGAAAATTTAGGGGAACACTTCCTTGCAAGTATTACGACAACAATCATCCACCAATAACAAAAAAATTAAAAAAAAATATGCCTGGGCAACGAAACGGCCCCCAAACATCATTGTGACCAATATCCAAAGGTTTCAAAGATTGTTATTTAGTTTGGGAAGGAAAACACAACTAAAGGTGTTTGCCTAATTGGAAAGAATCACAATCTAATTAGAATATGATAGAAGGAGCTTATCCAAAGAGACATAGTCATAATGCTACCAAAGTTAGAGAGGGAAACCTCCAACAAATCCAAATAGTGGAGGTGAATCAACTTTGAAGTAATTGAGATCACCAATCCTATAACCTAGTCAAATTTTCTATGAACCCGAGAATCGTGTAAAACAAGGCCGGAGTTTACAAAACAATTTAAAAAATTGATTAATTTCACAAGGCATGATGTTAAAAGGAAACTCGGGAACAAAATCTATGGAAGCTAATTTGAGGAAAGAAGAGCTACAGTGCCACAAGAATGTACATGTATAATTGATCCATCCGAAAGGCTAACAGAGGTATGAGGGATATAGAAATCTGAGGTAGTAAGTACCAATCACATATTGTGTAGCATTGGAGTCAATATTTCAATTGTTATGGGATGCAATGCAATCATAGAAGATCTTGGATTATGCTAAACTGGCAACGATGATAGAAGAGCAAGAGCTCACATACTAAATCATCATAGGATCAGTATAGGAAGATTGAGAGACATGAATTAGTCGATTATAATCATCCTAGCTCCTAAGAAATAGAAATTTTGGGTTGATGTTCAGATCTCTAACAAAGATGAGTTCTCCCATGATGGTTGTGACAAGTATTGATTGCATAATTACCAGGTTGAGTCCAGTCATGGTCGTCGAGAAACCCATTATTCTAATAACATTGATCAGTGGTGTGACTAATATAGTTAATTACAGTTACAAAAGGTACATTTAAGGCGTTGGTCTCTACCTCAACCACGTTCCTGAGCAGCAATAGCCATATATGCTTGTGATTCATAAGGTTCAACAAACACAAAAGATGACTCCAAATTTGCATGTTGAATATGAGCATAAGCTTCCTAAGGGAGAGAACCCTTTCACCAATTGGAATCGCACTTAATCTAGGACCATATCAAGTATGTAAACAAGATGAAGATTTAAATGGGATAAGGCCTTCTCTTTCTTTAGTCTGAGCATCTGATTTGAAAGGCTAGTAATAATCAGATCGTTGTAATATAGCCTAAAAGGAACCAAAATAAGCATCATTGTGCCTCTACTTGTATCTTAAAGAATAACTTATCCCACGTAGTAAAGCCATGGAGGGTGTTTCTTTCATGTGTGAAATGTTGTTTAGCGACATTCAAGATTTCCAGAATTACAATAGAGCATAACGGGTTGGAATGTGGGATTCCATACTATTCCACAACGATAAATGAACTTGGCTATCTGTAATTTCTAATTATGCTTCCTTAGGAGATGGAGATGAGTTTACAAATATAAGTTTCTCACGAGATTCTAAGAAGGTTGAAATAACATTCATCCATAGTACATAATTTGATTCATTCAATTTTAAAAGTAGCAATATGTGAAGAATTGTTGTAGATGATAGTGGAATGCACTTTATTCTCAACTTTGTCATCAGCCATGATATATGGAATTGTATGGTATAATAGAAGTGATATAACTCTAATGAAAAAGAGGCACGATAGGAACGAAGCATTGTAGTGGGAACCAAGAACACCCCTAAAGTGGCATATACGCGCCCATGTGTTGGGGAGCCAATGTGGAGAGCAAGAGAAGCCGTTGGTGAAAAGTTATTATTTACATAAAGTCCAAGGTGATTAGATGCCTAAAACCAGGTGTTATAGTTGCTGGTTGTTGATGTTTTCTAATGCTACACCATAACCAGACGAGATTTCAAGTGAAGGGAGGGGACCTCGTTGGGCCAAGAAGTGTTGTTCTTCAAGCAAAAAGCCTCCAGTTGATGAGAAGTGATTGTTGCAAATTAGTTGCAGCAGACCTAAACGTCGTATATGAGGGAGATGTGGCTTTTCTCCCACTTAAGGACAAGGATAGGAGGAACTCTCCTTCAAGGATGGCAGTGTCGATCAGAAAACAAAAACAAAGAGAGAAACGGCTGTAGATAGGCTGCTAGGTTTTTAGCAAAACATGCTCTAATGTCATGCAAACAATTAGGGTTGGATCAGATTGGATTACAACAAGGAGTTATAATCGTCCTTTATGGATGAGATTAGAAGAGTCGAAAGGCATGATAAATTGTGGGTACATTAAAGGAGAAGTAAAACATTAGCGATAATCCAAGTACGTTCTAATATTGATTATGGATATTTGAGGTTCCAATAACATGCAAAAGGGATTCTCACATTAAATCTATAAATTCAATACCTGACTAATGAATAAAGTATTACATTGACTTTACATAGCATATGCAACTATTCTTCTTTATTTAGGATTATTTGTAGCTTATTTGCATATATTTTGCAACTAATATGGGTATTTCAAGTTTGTATGATGAGAACAAAAAGATGTAGCATAGTTAGTATGATCAATTACATTGCAACCAGAGTTGAGAAACCTAGGTACATAAATTAGATTCAAGCAACTACCATGCAAAATAGTAAAATGGTTACTAAGGGTATTAATTCCTAACAATAACAATATAGTGTGGCTTATATAGATAAAAATACCAAAATTCTGAATTAGGACACTTGTATATAACAATAATGCACATATATAGGGCTAGGAAACCACAAAAAAAAAAAAACCAAGGGCATAAAGTTCAAGGCACAAGTCGAAGCATGTGCCTTAACAAGAATGTGTGGACTCATACGATTGTATGGCTGATTGGTATCCGGGTGTTACAAATTTAAGACTCTAGTTGGCTATGTTCACGTGTTGTTATGGGTCTTTCAGTAATAACACGCCTATATAAGTCATGCCTACGGTGAACTTGTTGGTTTCCTTGGGCTTCAAATGACACTATTTCCTTTTACACAAACACCATTTTGTTAGGGTCTGACTGGTTTGGTGTAATTTCTCCAGAAAACACAGAAAATCAAGTTCCCTTTTCAATTTTACTTGACTGGTACAGCGAAAGTCCAGAACTTGAGTTCCCTTATTTTTCCTAGACTCCCAGCCATATATATACACTTCCGTAAAATAGGTTCCGTAGGAAGGCAACCGGAAAACAAGTTCTGCTCGGAGCGTGTCTCACCCGCTCCCTTGTTCCTCTTGAGCGGCGACTGGAAAAAGCGATCTTCGAAGAAGACCAAAAGTTACATGGGCGACGTCTCACCGATGGGTCTAGATCCACAGGTTTCAAACTCGATTTCCTTATTGGCGTCCTGCTTCAAGCCTTCGACGGTCTTGCCGATGTCTATGGCATTTGATTGCGGATCATTTTTCCCTCCTATGGCCGTGGCGTCACAAATGTTCTTATCGTATCTCGTCAGAATCTCCTCCGATTGCCTATTTTAATTTAGGCAGCAGTTGATTGCAGATAGTTTTTTCCTTCTTCATCGCAAGCGATCCTCCAAATTCAATGTAATATTTTATTGGAGAGCAAGTGGCCATGGACTTATTTCCGTTCATACTGGTACGAACAGTAGAAGCACACTTGAGGAGGGCAACTATATCATCTAGATTGTCTTCTTACGCCAATTAAAAATGAACAAAGGACCTCATCTTTCTCGCTACACCAAACATCAATATTAGTGATTAGTTTAGCCATTTCTTGTATTCAGTATTTGACGGAATTGAGAACTGAACAATGATGTTCAGTGTTGTTGTATACTTCACCTTTTTTAATTTGAAAAGCGAATTCCAGAGGATACTTCCATTCTTGATGTTAGTTGTTCTTGAATAGATTTTTTTCATGCTTCTTATGGTGAGCGATGCATTCAATCATGTTTCATTTTTTTCAGATGTTAACCAATCATATGGAAGTCAGTTTTCAAGATGCAGAAACTCATTTTCCAGGAAATCAATTTCAATTCCGGGAAAATGAGTTCCAAGAAATTGACAGTTACAACAAACCAGTCAGATTATTAGCGATAAATGTAAATTGAGATGGAGTTTGGTCTTTAATTACCTACTACTGAGCTAACCCAATAATTTTTTACACAACGGATAAAAGTCCCTAAGAACTATATAGGTACAAAATTAAATGTTTCTGTTAGAGAGTCTGTTTATTGGTTATTTATATTGTCCTTGTAATATGGGCCTCACTGTGTCTTGGCCCATTAGGGTTTAGTTAAGTCTGTATGCTTCCCTGTTCTCCTATTTATAGGAGCAGGGTTTCTCCTATCTAATACAACGATTTGCCTTCTTTTATTATTTGACATGGTATCAGAGCAGCCGTCCTAGGGACCAAAATCCTACGTGAGAGAGAGCAAGAACCAAAGGAGCATCCCCCCTTGCGGGCGGTCGCCGCCCTTGGCAGTGCTTGGCTGCCCGCAGGGAATTCCTTCCTAGTTCCCTGCCTTCTTCCTTGTTCCTTTACGCTCTTACTACCGGCCGCCGGATCTGCTGCCTATTGCCTAGCCGCAACCCCCCCTCTGTTTTTTTTTCCGCTGCTACAGTACGGCGCTATAGTACATCTGCTACAATCTCTGGACAGCCCCGGCATTTTTCCAGTTCTGGCACGTTGACGGCGTAAAAGGCTTCTCCTTCTCTGTCTGCCTGTGCCTCATGGTGGAGTGACTGATCCTCCATGTTGGCATATGTTTTTCTCTTCATCTGCTGCCCCTACATGGGTTTTTCTAAGATCCATGCGTGTTGTCGGTTGCCTCCACCTATTTGCCTATAGAAATTTTTTGCCTTACCATTGTTTTTTACTGTCCACGCCAACCACTCCTTTACTCTTTCCGTGCTTGACGTGAGGGGGAGAATAGAGGATGAAGAGTAGAGGAAGAGATAAGATGGAGGAGAGATGAGGAAGATATATATGTTGTTGTCTATATGGATCTTCATGCTACCTTTATTGTTGATATATGGATCATTTTGCTGCTATTATTGTTTATTCATCATCTACCTCGACTGTTGCTGTGAAGTTGAATACTTGGACTCTATCTGGATTTATGACGTTTGCTACTGTGATGGATACTTTATGAAGAGGGAAGATGATGAAGACATTTGTTGCTGACTTTACATGGAGCTTCGTCTACTGGAGTTATTTCTTTGCTTGCTACTCTGCTTACTGGTCTTCTATCTGCCTATGTCGTCGACTTTTTACTGTTGTGCGCCAGTACTCTCTGGTATGTCTGTGCCTTGTTTGCACGTCGACTCTCTACTACTGTGTACCAGCACTCTTTGGCTCGTCCGTGTTCTGTTTCGCACGTTGACCCGTCCGTACTTTATTTGTACGTTGACCTCTACTGCCTGTGATCCAGCACTCTCTAGACTTTGTTGCCTATGACCCAGCACTCTCTGGCTACTACGACGACGACGTTGATGAAGACCTTGGTGCCTATCATCTATTATATCTTTCGCTCCAGATGATTGTGTTGCTGCTTATTTCTGCTCCAGATGATCGAGAAGCTTCTGTGACTTGCTTGTTTGCTTGCCTGGAGTATCTACTTGAGGGGGAGTGTATGAGTATTTGTGTGCTTTATTGTAATATTGAGGGGGAGCAATTTCTTGTATGGGCTTGGTTTATCCTTTTATTTCTGTCTATTTGTTTTCTAGTTTGACTCTCTATCTGCAAGCTAATTTGGGATTCTCCCAACTTCAGCTTGAGGGGGAGTGTTAGAGAGTCTGTTTATTGGTTATTTATATTGTCCTTGTAATATGGGCCTCACTGTGTCTTGGCCCATTAGGGTTTAGTTAAGTCTGTATGCTTCCCTGTTCTCCTATTTATAGGAGCAGGGTTTCTCCTATCTAATACAACGATTTGCCTTCTTTTATTATTTGACAGTTTCCTCCAAGATCCACTTCATTTGTGGAGCCTCTTCAACAAGTCTCACTCAAACACAACAATCATACATGGTTACCTTTCTTAGTTAATCTATTAACAACATAAGGTATGGTGCAGGTTATGCAGAAAGATAAGCATACGGGAACTGATGACGTTTGAGAGGAGGTCGCTTCGTTACAAAGGGTCAAAATTCTGGTGATAGAGCTGCCACCACAAAGAGTAATAGAGATGCCTATAGATGTGGAACAAGTCATACTAGAAAGAGAGAGCAGAGGATTCTAGCTCGTTTCGACACATTTTGTGGGTGGGTGAGAGGAGAGAGTATGTTCTAATCTAGGAAGCACGGATACGGATACGTTTTGGATACCGGTACAGGTACGGAGATACGGCAATTTTTGAAAATATAGGATACGGCTACAGCATGGATACGGCAATTTTTATAATAATTATTTAAATATTTTCAAAAATAAATAGTATATTTATTTTAAAAATAGATGAAGGCAATCAAATTTCATTTATAAATCACAATATATCTAAAGAAAATGGAAACTAATTCCATAGTATCGAACAATGATATAAAAAGGGGTGGAATAGCTCGGGTGGTGCGGCTCGTAAGCTCCCTGCGAGGGGGCACGGGTTCGACTCCCAGCGTTCCATCGAAATGATTTAGCCCACGCGTCGGCCGGCCAACGATGCGACTGAATTGGGGCCCCGGTATGGGCGGCAGGGGTTCCCGAGAGTTTACACCGCCTGCGGGGGTCACTAAGTGGCGCTCGTGCGGAGGTGGTTCTCTCGCAAATCAAAAAAAAAGGGGTCTTTCATTCATATTAATGTCAGATAGAAGTTACAAAAAGACGTCATAAAATCATATTCTGAATCATTCACATTTCATGTATCATTTAATTTTGTGTTGTAAAGTGTGTCATGTCATCTGTGACACCAAACCATCTTCTTTCGTCTATAAGAAGTAATTAAATATTTATGTATACAAGAAGTATATCCAAATTCCAAAATTAAAAAAAACGAACTAAGATATGAAACAGCAGAGGCAATTATAGACAAGTAGGTATATTAGCAGCAAGACACGGTGAGAAAATCAGAACTACTAAACAGCAAAATTAGAGAAAGCTAGAGAGGCTTACGTTCAAAAGGGATGAACAAAGACAATGCCAAAACAGAATTCCGAATAGAGTTAAGGTAGAAATTCAGAGGCTAGAGGCTATAACCACCAATAGAAAATTGAATCCCTTTTGGAGAAGATGAGGCACAAAGGTTGTACGTTAACCACCAATATCCCATTGGACAAGATGAGGTACAAGCCGCACAACAATAGAAATATGACGTGGATTGAAGCAAAACCAAGCTTCAAAATGTATCGCACAAGCCAAAGGAGTCGTTTTACTGATTTGCACAGAGAATCAGTAAAAATGCAGGTCAATCCGTTAAAAGGTCTTAAAAAGGAAAAAAAAGGCTTAAATGGGCCGGGCCGTATCCAAAACGTATCCAGGCCGTATCCAGGCAAAAAAAAAACAGAAAAAAAAGGGGATACGGCTGGAGAGGTATCCAATACGTATTTAGGTGCATCCATGGAGTATTGGTATCCGATACGTATCGGATACGGGTACGGCACCTATTTTGGAGTATCCGTGCTTCCTAGGTTCTAATCCGTTTTAGGCTGATATTTTAGGGAGAAAAAACAACACATAAGAGTCTGGACATCACAGATCTTATGTTTTGTTAATTCTGCCCGCATATAATCATACTATTCTCAAGAATAATGAAACCTTGGTCCCAAAGAAATCAAAGCCCGATTCGAAAAGCCAGTGGTACTAGAAAGTATGCTCTGCCTTATTATTCTATTATAAGGTGCCTTCAAAACTCTGCCGCTATTTCTTTGATAAATAAAAATGTGAATACAAGGATAGGCATATTTTCAACATACTTCTCAAAGTATTATCTCAGACACAAAAACTAACTTTCCATACTAGGTAATTTATTGTTCTACCATTTAACATTTGGCTCCAAGAATTACCTTAACAAAAGAACTATTCAAGAGCTTGTAATTCATGTTATCAACAAACACCAACATCGCACTGGTGGCATGCGAAGCGATCATAGCATCCTTGCATTGCCATTTTCTTCCTCCCTTCCTGTCAGAACTGCCATTCATAAAAATTTGGTTCAGAAACTAGGGTTTCCGGAAAAGTTTTTTTAAAAAAAAGGCCAAATGTATTACACATAAAGTCCTTAAAATAAGAAGCCAATAGCTTTTTTTAATCAAAATAGAAGCATAACAACAATCAAGAATTACCAAAGTCAATGCATTTAAAGCAAGGTAAACCATAGAATTAGAAAAATATCAGCAACAGTGACAACATCCAAATTCAGTAATCCTAAATGTAGAGTGATTAACGCTGCCTGAACCTTCATATACCAAAAATGAAGTGATTATGTCCCTGAAGCTCAGTTACAGTTCAGTAACTTGAAAACGACTCTCTTTTTGTTTTGCATTGCTGTGATTTTGATACGATAAACAGTTGAATACCTTTCCATTAGTCCGGGAGTATCAATCTGCAGTTATGATTGAAACTGACGTTTATTCGCTCTAGCAATAACATGGTTGAAGGATCAGTAAGCTATAAAAGGCAGATAACGACCCTAAACCAATCAGGTCCTAAAACGAACAAGTAGATAAAGTGAGCGACACCAACAATAGCTTAGGGCGAGCTGAATTTTCTACTCATCCGAATGTCGCGCAGACAGCACCAGGGAATTCAACGACAACCAAACCTCCAATGCACAACCTCTACTGGCACCATAGCACCAAAGTTTCGGCCAATCACAACAGTTCGACTTGAGTACCTTCCCAGCCCGACTACCGGAAAACGTTATACGTGCAAAAGAACCTAGTATAGAAAGTTAATAAGTTGAATTGGAGGAGCAAATGAATTCACCTGATTCCGAGACCCAAGGCCTTGTGGAGGCGGTCGCGGTGAGAGAGAAAAAGGTCAGAGAGTTCTACTTGCTTCCCTTTACGCCCTTTTCCATCGGAAGACTTGGAACCGGACCCCATAACGCGTTCCTCGCACAAAGAACCACTGGAATTCACCAAATAAACGATCGCGTGAAGCAGAAAGGCCGCGTGCTCGCCTCACTGGGACTTTCCTCTGCGGCGCTGCCGCCCGTACTGTTTTTAGCTGTAATATGTCGTCCGAGAAAAAAGGGGAAGAAGGGTGGCGGTTGGCATTGGCGAAGATTTTCGGCGCGGCAATGGTGACGTTTTAGAATTAGAGTACCATGACCGACTTTCTGGGGCTGCGTTTGGTATACCGGTAATGGTAAATTAACTAAAGACCTTATGACGGTTGTTTGGAGCAAACTAATAAATAGACTTATTAACAAGTCTGTTCTTGTACACGTATATGTGATGTTTTATTATTTGGAAAAAAGTTATTATTTTTTGGTGAACAGACAAAATTTATTATGTTTTACACATGAATAACGCTATATGTATTGAGTCAGTCGGTTCGAGCGACATTGCGGAGAACAGACATCTACGGCAAATAAGTTTGTTCCCTGCCACGCGGATTTGGAGCGATAAGTTATCAGGAAATTTTTCTGTCAACTTCTGTCGCAACTTATTCATCTTCTAGTCTACGTATGACAATCCAGTTAAAATACTCGATCATATTGTTGCCTTATCGTCGCTAGGATGGCACAACAAATGCAGCCTTAATCTTACCGCCACGTAACCAAAGAGAAGGTTTTGGGAAAACGCACGAGCACAGTATTCAATAAGACCAAAAAGATGTATTCTATCCGATTGGAAAACTGAAGAACTATATAACATGAAAAATCATTCACATAACCGGTGTCCGACTCACCCTCTCGCTCGGCGCTCAAGGAAAACAAGCATTGCAGTGTTGGCCGAGATATACCTCACTAGTAGCAGATATACTATACGTTATTGGTATGTACGCCCTGAGAGATAATCATATGATGATTGGAATGTGGCATTAGAAACCCGATTTGATAATGATATAAGGTAATTCTTGCTATTATGTTTGTCTCACTCATGAGATGATGACACATACATATTAGATGTCTAAAGAATGATGTTACTTGATGACGTATGTCTTCAAGTGTGTGACTTGAACAATGAGATCATACGAATGTTATCAGATATTACTGTGGAAGCAAAATAGACAATATTAATACATAAGACTAGAGTGTGTGTTGACTGATGACAGAATCTCATTAGTCGTGATATGTGATATCAAGTCAAGCACATAGGTACATGTTAGAGAACAGTGTATCAGACAGATCTTCCATGAGGGTGACATATTGATACCATGGAATGGTAGTCAGAATAAGCTCTCATAGTGATAGTGGTGATTGTGGTTCTTAGACTTGAAGTCACTACATTCATCACATGTCGTTTATGTACTTTGACATCATCCACTAGATCCTGAATAAGGGTTTCCATAAAGATGATGCTCAGGTGCATTGTGCCACATGGGGATTGAGTGTGAGTAATGTAGATGGGATTTTTGCTTCCTACAGGAGATTGATATCCAAGGCCTCTTGATAAGCGAGACTAAGAAATGTACAGTCGTACTCATATGATTCAATATGTGATATGTGAGCTCGCATGGATCTCAGACAGTCTGCTCTAGTTCAAGGAACGTGGATTGAACATTGAGAGGATGATGATTCCACGCCTCGAGTTCAATTTGAATATCAGAGATAAAGGAACTATACGATCACGGTAACACTGATCACTGATTGTAGGTTGAAGTTGTTCTCCAACTTTCCGAATTACTTGGATAGCAAAGATGTGTTGCTAGATACTGCTCGTTGCATATGATGTCATAAATAGTTATGGACATTCACCGCCAATGTAATTTTGGACCTCTAGGGTTGCACTCATAGGATACACTTGGATTAAAGGATTTTATTCATGAGTGGTGTTTAGAATGATTGCTAAAAGTGTTTAGGTATTCAATTAAACAACTAAGGTTCAAAGTTGACTGACTGGACTCTGAATCGACTGGTTCAAGTGTAGAACTGGTCGGTTGGAGTATGTGTCAGGTGATATAGCCCTATTTCAGTGCTTCATCTTGTGTCATATTGCACTTCAATCACATCTACAGTTGTTAGATTACATGTTATTTTCCTAAATACGTGTTTATTATCAAATGTACTTATGGAGGCTTTTTGCATATTTTATAGATACTTTGGCCACTACTTGATGGAATGGAGAGAAGATTCACCCAAAATGATGCCAAAATGACTCCCAATCTACCCCAAGTGATCAAAGAATGCATTAAATAAATAACCTCCATGGATGACAAATTTCAAGACATAAATGCATGGGAAGGACCTTAAAATGGTTGTGCTACCAAGGAATGACCATTTTGGGACATGCCACAATCAACAGAACCTTCAAAAAATCACCCAGAATCTCAACATGCACGTGTTGGCCAGAGCCCACCACGGCCATGCTGGCAGACCTAGAAGCCCAAAGTTCCCATGTTCATTCCATTCTTGCACCATGATTGTTCACATCCATCACAACCATTCTCACTCACTCCCAAAATGTTTGTTCTGTCAAGAATGGCCATGCTACCACCCAAACCCTATATTTCTCTACACTAAAATTCTTATATTGCCCCCACTTAACCTAGTGCTTCCCCACCACCTATATATACCTAGTGGAGAGGTTATAGCATGAGGTTAGCTACTCCTACAACCACTCTAGCCTACCATATCCTCTTCCACTCCACTCCACCTCCATTCCACCATCTTCCACCCCAAAAACACTTATTCTATGGTTTTTGACCACTTTCCACCATACATCCATGCCATTTGCCTACCTTGGAAGAAGGAGCTCGAGTTGCTGCTTCTAGGAGGTGGAGAAGGAGTCTCCATCCAGCTAACATGGCTTTCCACTCCTCTACTCATTCTTATTCATTTCTCATTGTGTTTTATTGTTCAATGAGTAGCTAGGCCCCTTAGGTGGGTTGTTTGGGGCTCAAAATGGTATTTTGATACCATGTTGGGAGAAATGACATGTAAAGAGTATGATTTTGTTTTTTAATGGTTATGTTCTACTCCTATCTCATTTCCCATAAATGGCTTTGCGGTTTGTGATTGAAATCACCTAGACTCTAAGAAAATTGTTTATATGTGGCTCTTTATGTGAATTGCTCCTAAGACCAATCAATGGATCCCTAATTAGTTATTCACCTTCCTATGTGTTAATCAAGTCTCCTACACCTAGGTTAGAGATCTAAGTGGATAGAATAGGTGCATTTAGTGTAATTTGTAGCATCCCTGACCTGGGTTATGCTTTAACCCTAGGTGTTTTGCTTAATAAAGTTGATTATATGCTTGCTCTTATTTCTTGAAAAGTAATTAAGGCTCAAGAGGAACTTATATTTCAATTTTAGTCCTTTTTTAATAATGTTGGAATGATATTTTACTTGTTTTGGACTAAAGTGCAAATTACCTAAGTTGAGGGGTTAAATTGCAAATTGTACATGATAATATGTTCCTCATGTGTTGAAGCATCATGAGAATGAAGATGATGCAGAGGTATGGCTAGTGAAAGCCTGGGTACCAAGAAAGAGCTGATTAAATAATGTTTGTGCATTAAAACCTAGTTTTGGGGTAATGTGCAATTTACCCAAAACCTAGGGTTCAATATGCAAAATAGCACTTCAAAATAGTCCCCCATGTTTCTTTACATCATGTAGAGCAAAGAAAATGAGATGGGCGCCTCATTTGAATTATGCTGGAGGAGAGAGAATATTGATATTAAAATAATCAAGATTTATGCATAAATGGAACTTTAATTTAAAATAATGCAAAAAGAAATATATTAATTGAAGAGCCCTTCAACCAAAAGTTGAGGGATGAATTTGTAAAGAGATTGGATGAGCTTGTGCCTTGCAAAGGCACGAAAAGATCTTGAGTGAGTGGAGACTCCACTCACATTAAGTTAATAAAAAGTAATATCCACTAGAATGGGATATTAATATAATATGATTAAGGTGCTTAATTTCTTTTCCTTTAATTCTTGTATAATGATGAAGTTTTGCAAGAAAAATAAAATATCTTCGTGTCCAAGGAGTTGAGGGGAAAATGTGGCAATAATTTTGGAAATTAAAGGAATTATTTCTATTTTCTCTTTCCTTGGATTTCCTTATACATATCCCATTTTCCACCCATACATGGACTCTTTTTCCATATTTCTTTCCTCTTCTTGCTTTGGGCCGACCTCAAGAGAGCTTAGGATCGGGATAAGGACGACCCCCAACCTTTTAGTAAGTTCTTGAGCTTCTTTCACCTTGATTTCATGGTGAAAACTGAAAATCAATGCTTGATTTCTTGTTTTCTCCACTCAATTTCCAACTCTAGCCAACTCCTTCATCCAAAAGCTTGCAAAAGGACCTTGGGCAGTTGTTAAAGCTTCATCCACCATTAGAGGCGTGGAGTTTGAAGATTGGAATCAGATTTAAAGGTGGGTTATATAACTTGAACCCTTCTACATTGTTATTCAATTATCAATCTTGCAATTTCGTTGATTCCTTCATCTTCTTGATTAATTGTTGGTTGAAATTGATAATTCCATGAAATCAGAAGTACTAAGATCTACAGGGACGAAGTTAGATGATGATGACATCATCTTGGACACATTTCCCAAAGAAATTGTATTCCATTCGGTTTCAACAAAACCGTTTGAAAGCAAACTGTTTCATCAAACTGTTTGAAACTAAATGGTTTCAAACAGTTTGGGGGAGTTGACCAGGGTTGACCGTTTGGGAAAGTTTATGCTAATGATTATGGTTGATGACTCGCCAAATTTGATTGATTAATTCCAATGGGTACATCAGTTGAAGGTTAATCAATTAGCAAACCCTAATTGGGTTACGTGCTGAAATTCAATTTGGTTAACTTGGATTTTTGGGTGTTTGAGCCCAAACGGTCTCAAGACCGTTTGGGGGTCACCCAAGGCCGTTTGGAGGTCTAGGGTTAAGTATGGTTGAGTAATTGAAGGTCTAATGATACCAAATTGAGATGCAATTGAGTGCTGCTTTGATGATCAATCCAACGATCTAAACCCTAATGAAATTTCTCAAAATCCAAGGATGGGATGGGGCAAACAGTCTAAAGACCATTTGGAGGTCATCCAAATGACCTCAAGACCGTTTGAGGTCAGGTCATATCAAAAATTTGATGATAATTCATTAGTTTCAATTGAATCGGTTCCACGATGTTGATCATTGATGGCTACTCGATTTTAAAGCCCTAATTGAAGGTTCTTGAGTAGAAATCCTAAATCAATTGGGTTCAAAACCCTAATTGATGGTCTAATTGAAGGTTGATTCAATAGTTCAAGTGATAGGGAATTCAGGGATTCAATTGATATTGGTTCATCCATTAAATCATGAATCGTGCAAGTGTTGAAAGGACTTTTTGGTCCATCTGGTTTTGAGATGGTTTGGACCAAACGGTCTCAAACCGTTTGGAGACCCAAAGTGCAAATGGTTTCAACATCTATTTTGTCTAATCGATTTCAAGAACAATTTGCTCAAATGGTTTTCTACCAATTGAATTATGAGAACTAAGATTGTTTAGGGCCTATGTAATCAGATTTTTGAAGATCAACATGGTTGATCCATTTGGATATCTCACTCGTTTGAAGGTCCAATAGGGTCAATCCAATTGGATACCTAATGCAATTGAAAATTCAATTGGTTAATCCAATTGATCACTTAATGTGATTAAAAACTCAATTGGTCAATTCATTTGAATACCTCATGTAATTGAAGGTTCAATTGATTAAACCATATGAAGACATGATGTACTTAGATGATTAATGCCCTTAGTGGGATTAATCATTGATGCATAATGATATAATAATTCAATACATCATGTTAACCCTAAATGCATGTATTTGAATAAAGAGTGGGCTCAATCTAATCAAGAATTGAGTAGTGGACATCCTGAGTAGGATGAGAGAGAAAGATGTATACATGAATGATAATCATGTAGCAATTAAGCCTAAACATTCAAAGTGATGTGATATACAATTAGGGCATGATCCTTGATAAAGAGATCATAAAACCCTAATTGAGTTGATTAATGATTTCAAACCCTAATTTAGGGCAAGTTTGAGTAAAACCCTAAATTAGGAAGATGATGTGATATGAATTTAGGGTAATGACATGAGAAACCCTAATTCAGAGTATCTTGATGATATAAACCCTAATTAGGATGAATAGTAAACCCTAATTACGGGTAATGGAATATGAAACCCTAATTGGGAGGAATAGTAAAACCTAACCCTAAGTTGGGTGTTAGTATATGATAATCTTGATGTGATGTGAATGGTAAACCCTAATTATAAAAAATAAGGTGAAGGTTTGTGAAACCCTAATTCTGAGTTATATTATATAGCATGAAACTCTAACCTTGGACAATGAAATGATAAATCATTGGTCCTAATTGTGCAAAGGGAATGAGTAACTCTGATTGACATGAAATGGGAAACCCTAACCCTGGTAAGGGAATAGTGGTGTTACCCTTGAATGATATGAAACAGAAATATGATTGATATATTTGTTATCATGTATGATAACCATGCATGTATCCTGAGATGATGAACATAGCAAGGTATGAGCTATGATGCTTTATTCATTGAAAATTATTCATTGGGCTTTGTGCGCCATAATATACCTTGTTGCTTAGTAAATGGTAACAAGAGAATTAATGAGCCTCAAGTGCCATTTGAGATGCTTGTGCAACATCATGTTTACCTTGGTTAAATGACTTGAAGGTGATAATTACATGAAAGAGTGGTAATAGTGCTCAGTGATGAGCTAAGGGTTTGAATACCCAAATCCATATAATTATGGTACTAAGATTGTGAAGGGATGATAATTCCCAATATTGAAATGAGGAACTGAGATCCCAGTGTTTTATAAAGATTGAGAAGTAATTGATGAAAATAGTACATGTTTATAGTAGCACTTGTCCTAATAAGTTATGTTTGAAAACTTGACTGATGCTAAAAGAATATGATAATGTACTTAATTAATCAAGTGATACTATATAATGTAGTTACCCTTACCACAGATCCATCCGCGTCGGAATTAGCTTAATGGTGAAACGAGTTTTACTCGGAACGCATATTATTGAATATGTGGGGGTAATTGGGCAAATATATCCTTATGCCCCATAGGAATGGCTACGGGCTATGTCCTATGTACGGAATTGGTTTCAGACCATACCCCAATAAGAGTATGTCTACGGGCCATAACTCCTCAATATAATACCAGGCATTGACTACGGGCCATAACCCTGAAGAGAGTATATGCTATGGGCTATAACTCTATAGAGAACATGTCAATAAACCCTGGCAAGCTAACTGCAGTCTGACACATGATGTCTCTACTAAAGTAGTCTCATACTGACTGAGACAGAAGAGGTCATGGAATCTGGCTCTCCCATTGACCTAGTGTGGTACCGATGCTTTACGTAATCGTGGTCGGTTGGAGTATGAGCGGTATATCTCATCTCCTCAGGGCATAAGCTTAAGAATGTTTTTTAAAATATAATCAGTTGTGTAACATATTTGCATAAGATTATAATATGAGAATTACTATTTGATGTTATTATACTTAGCATGTTCGAGATACATAAATGTTATATATGTTCTTCAACTCTTTATTGAATAAGAGACATGCTGCTTTAACAAGTTTTAGCTTAAATGCTTGATTATAAATGTTGCTCTAATCTGCATAGATATTACACTATCTGCTGTTGAATACATGATTCCACTGTTCAGTTTATTTCTATTAAACTATAATAACAATGTTTTTGGTGAAGAGTTATATCTCTCGCTGGGGCAATTTTATAATTGTCTCACCCCCGTGGAATCCAATATTTTTAGGTGGACGCGGATGAGGTAGAGATAGAAACCTCATAATAAGGGAAGGACAACATCAGCAACAACAACAAGGACAGCAGTAGATCCTAAGGTGGAGATATTGGTCAAGGCTTGTATACCTGTAAATAGAGTCCTATGTGTCGTCTCTGTACTCTCAGGTCCTAGGAATCAGTAATAGTGTTTTTATAATGGATTTGAGGTTTTGACATGATGCCTCGAGGATTTTGTTACTTGATCTTTTGATAAAGAAAATGATGTATATATTCCTTGAGAAGGAATGGTACAGAGAATGTACTATGTGAACCAGGATGTGAATGTAATATGATGGTTCTTGTTGAAAGAGTTTTCCTGAGAATGGATGTCTTTGCAAAAAGTTTTAATTTTTAGTGATTTTCAGTAATTCGATATTAGTAATCGCTTCCGCATGTAGTTTTTTTTTGTGAATCGTTCACCACATAATTAGTTTGGAGCCTTCTCAAGGTTAGAATGTGGGTGTTGTGAGGTCTAAAACCTCACGTTTACGTTACATTACTATCCTCAGCCCCTAATTACCCTAAGAGTTCCCATCCTAGAAACCTAGACTTGACTAGACCTTAATTGAATTATACCTAAACCCTAACCCAATTGAGCCTCGTAAGGGTGGGTAGGAGGTGTTAGGGACTAGTTACCCTATACACACCCTATCTTGTCCATGGTCAGTTAGTAGTTTAGGGCAATTCATTAGCCCCTAGCTTGTTGTTTGGTTTGGTAATCTAAATGAAAGAATATTTTTAACATGTTATCACCCCAACAACCCACATTTCTCTTAATTGTATTAAAACCCTAATTGCCTTCTTGCTTAGCTAGTGTTAGCTAGTTAGCTCTATACTTCCTTAGTTAGTTCATTGCCTTGTTCTTACCTAGTTCTTGCTAGTTTAGGTCTTTAATTGCTCTTTTGTCTAGTTTTCTAGCTTAGTGTGGTGTAGAATTCTTCTTGCTTGCCTTAGTGTAGCTTACTCCTTCCATTGCTTGTCTTGTCATTTCTTGCTCATTAGAAGTAATTGTCTAGAGTTAGCTTAGGTTTTGATCTTATTTGTTCTCCTTTAATTGATTGCTAGTTCAACCCGTAGTGTAATCAAACAAAATCAACCTTAAACCCTAGACTCTGTAGTAGGAACCTAGCTCAAACTAACCTAGCTCTAGTGCCCCCTTTTCTCCCTCTGGATTGACCCCATTCTTGCCGCTTGCCTATACTATAACACGGCCTTGTGTGCTTGTGGGTATAGTGTGTTAGTTTAAGTGAGTGTGTTGATGTAGGTTCCTTATAAATTCTAAAGACACTAGTGCGTTCGAACCTTGAGGCATACATTTAATCAAATCCCAATTGATTTAGGTGTAAAAAACCTCAAGACGAGGAGAAACGCACCAAACTTTCTGGCGTCATTGTCGGAAAGAAAGGCGCTCGACCTAGCTAGTTAGTTTTGATTTGATCTTTTCCTATTGCCCTCATCATTGTTATACTTTATTCTTTGTGCATATTGGTTTGCTAACTTGTCATATTTTATTTGGTTGTGCCTTGTGCATGTGACAACAACCCAAGGAAGATAAGATGGAAGACCAGAATGCACCTCACAAGCCACTCTAGGAGTATTTCATGCCTAGCAACTACAAATATCCAATTACTAGTAGAGTTGATCAAATGCCAGGGGAGTAATTCTCTGTCCCTCCAGGTCTTCTTGGGCTCCTTTCCACCTTCTACATCTTGGAGAATGAGAACATGTACAAGCACTTGGACTTATTTCTTGAACTATTCTCTACCTTTAGGGCACCAAAAACCAATGATGACTCAAGCAGGTTGACCTTGTTTTCATTCTCTCTCTCTCAAAGACAAATCCAAAGATTGGTATGATTCAAGAAGAGACATCGTGAGTCAGAAAGATGTGAAGAATGACTTCTTAAGTAATTTCAAATCCATTTGCATGGTTGGCACGAGTGCGGCGTGCCATAGTGAGTTTCAATCAAGTGGGTAATGAGCGGTTCCATGATGCTTGGGAGAAATTTCAGAAGATGTTGAGAGAGTGTCCACACCATGAGATTCCTTTCTGGCAACTAGTTTAGTCCTTTTACTCTATTTTATCTCCAATGGGTCAAGCTATAGTGGATTCTTCTTTTAGAGGAGCTTTTATGACTAAGCCACCTGAGGAGACATGGCCCTTGTTTGAGCAGTTAGTAGAAATTTAAAGGATCTAAGCTTCTAACATTATGAATGACGGTGACCACCCATTTATTGTGACTCTCCAACTCATAGTGATTCAAACCCACAAATTATGAAGATTCTTAGAGAAATGGTCAGCTTTATGAAGAACCAAGTGAAAATTATACCTTGCCACTCGATCAATTTTTTTGAATCCTTTAATGAAGAAGTGAAGGCACCTCACTCTATATCTACTTAGAACAACAAAGTCTAAGATATAGTTCAAGTTTTAAGGACAAGGATCTCTCTAGGTTGAAAAGCTTTGAAGATGTATAAATGAATGTGACAAAGCTTGAGAAAAAAGTGGAGCAGCTCCCTTCAGTTCTTACTCTACAAGCAGAAACAAAGTTGTCCTCCTAACCCATAATGAAGTTTAATGAAGCAAGTGGACCAATGCATTCCAGCTCATAGTGATTCAAACCCACAAATTGTGAAGATTCTTGGAGAAATGGTCAGCTTTATGAAGAACCAAGTGAAAAGTTACACCGCTCACACTCAATCACCATGTGTCACAATGCAACCCGAGCATCACCTTTATGAAAACCCTTATTCAAGGTCAAGTTGGATGATGTCAAAATGCATCGAATAACATGTGATGAGTGTAGTGACTTTAGGTAAGAACTACAATCACCACTATCACTATGAGAGCTTATTCTGACTACTATTTCATGGTCTCCATGTATCACTCTCAAGGTGGGCTTGTCTGATATACTGTTCTCTAACACGTACCTATGTGTTTGACTTGGTATCCCATATTATGACTAATGAGACCCTGTCATCACTCAACACACACTCTAGTCCTATGCATTCATGTTGTCTATTTTTCTTCCACAGTAATAACTAAATAGGGACATAACAAGAATGATGTACTCTTATCATACATATGATCTCATTATTTAGGTCCTCAACCTAAAGACATTTGTCATCGAGCTACATCATTGTTCAGACATCTACTATGTTTGTGTCATCATCTCATGATTGAGACAAACATAATAGACTATATTAACTTTATAATTATGAAATCAAGTATATGATGACCCATTACAGTCATCATATGATTGGCTCTATGAGCATGCATACCAACACTTTTGTGTAGGATGGATAGTGAACGTAGATTTTTGTCAAGGTGAGGCTTTAAAAAGTTCAACAAGACATATGAAACGGTTGCGGTTGAGCACAAGAGAAAATTTAAAAAGACTACATCTGGAGGGTTTATGAAAATATAGTGTCCAAGTCCAACTGGGGTTGTCAATGGGGAGGGTATTACCCCTTTACCCTTTATCTGTACCATGTAGGGTAAGGATAAGGGTAAAGGTTTTTGTTACCCATTCCTCATTTACCCTTTCCTCATTTCCCCACCACATTAAAAGGGAAGTACAAGGTGTGGACATCATCCATACCCTTTTACCTGCATTTATTTAACAAAGATATATAATTATATAGAAGCTTCTAGATCAGTTTCCACCCTATTTTTTCCAACATGAATGCTTGTGGATTGCGGCTTGCTTCCCACCCCCACTCACACTCAAATGCTTGTAGTATATGATTATTAAATGTTGAATCAGTTGATAGGGCCATGAAACAATGGGAAAAGGATGACCATGCCACTTTAAAATAAGATATTCTTGGACCAATGTCCAAACATATTACACAAGTATAACACATCCTACTTATATTCACATTTGTGAAAATGCAATTCAAGAAATATGTGAGTTTATATTTATCACCTACACACCACCTCAAAATAAGTTTGCTTTTTATAAAATTCGTTTTATATCAAAATTACTTGTTTACCCTTTACCCTCTCCGTTTACCATGTGGGGGAGAGGGTAAGGGTAAGGGGAGAGTAAGGGGATTGTTAAGAAGGGTAATTACCCTTACCCTTACCTGCTATCCTCTGGAGGGTAAGGGTAAGGGTAGAGCCTTACCCTCCCCATTAACAACCCTATCTCCAACTGCTTTGGAAATGACTTTGTGTATTAATAACGTGCATCCAGAAGTTACGTATTGTACATCTGATGACAGTTTGTAAGTTCTGTTATTATGTATAATAAAATGTGTGCAATATGTGGGTATTATATTGTTTGTTATTGGTGTACCACTTGAAAGTTATGTACTATATATGATGAATGTTTAGAAGATGTTTTTTTGTTGTGTAAAATACAACTTGTACAATACTAGGATATTGCATTTTATATTAGTATTGTACATCAAGAAGTTACGTGTTGTATATATGATAACATTTTGTAAGGTGTTTTGTTGTAAAACACAACGTGCAAAATATATGAGTATTATATTGTTTGTTAGTACTATACAACATGAAAGCTACATACTGTATATTAGATGAAAGTTTGGAAGGTGTGTTTTTGTGTAAAATATAGCTTGTGTAATATCTAGGTACTTTATTGTGTGTTAGTACTTATGACAGTAAATATTGTATTCAATTAGAAGAATTTCTTATTTTGTAGAGTACAACATAATCATGAGTGACTGGACTAACTTGCTAGTATATTAGTATAAGATTTGAGAGGAGTTGTCTGAGATTGTATCATTTAATATTATTAGTAATCAAAGGAAGTATTAATGTTATCAAGATGGAAAAAATATGTTGTCCAGTAACATATGTCGAGTACAGAAAGTAAGCTAGTGAATGCATCTACAATTATAAATTAAAAAAAAATTACGACATTAGAATGATAAGAAAAATTAATATAAAAGAGACAAGTGCAGTACTCATGGATTTGAAAAGGAATATGGAGTGTGAATAAATAGAGAGGCAGTATAGTTTTAATATGATTCTATTAAAAATAATGGAGAGAACTACGCAACAAGTGAAATTTCAAACAACGTTGGTTTTTGGATTCTGTGGAAAAGTAGGATATTACTGGGACAATTTTGCATGGCACATATGTTGGAGAATTAGGCAATAGATAAGAAAGCAAAAACAAAAAAAGCATGATTCCCATTAACAACAAGATCACTTCAGCAATAATGTATCTAGGAAGGAAGGTAACAAGAGTTCTACCGGTCTTGAAGAAAGTCCAGTGACAATTCTTGATGTAGTACCGTGCTTCTTCTCCAAGTAGCACCGAGCTTCTTCTTTAGGCAACAACATGCTCCTTCTTCAACAACACTCGAACAATCTTCAGCAACAGCCTCCTAGTCTGGCTACCAAGGATGGTGGTTGATATCGTTCTCCTAGAAATCCACACAGACCACCAAGAACTCCACGTTGTGCTACCAGAGCCAGTGTGAAGGAGTTGTCCCTTTCAAATGTCAACCTGCTATAGTTGATTCGCTCTCCCACAATTGTCTCTCCCTTGTTATCCCTCCCTTTATTGGGTAGGACTTCTTCGAGCTCTCTATTGGTTACCACAACCATAGAGGACAACAACTGTTAGAGCAAGTTTTGTGTTTAGAGAAGCCCCCAGTACCCCTCAATAGGAGAGGCTAGGGTCAAGGTTCCCAATCTATGTCGGAGTCGAAAGAGTTAGATTCATGAATTCTCTAGAACTTGCACACGGCTAACCGGTCGGTTTATGTGTAAACTGGTCGGTTGATATAGTTTCCTATTCTGAATTACATTGGTATTGAATGTAAAATTAATGCAAAACACAATGTCATCACCAATCTTTGATCCAATTGAATTGACCACTGAACTGGGCAGTTCATCTCATGAATCGATCGGTTGGGACCTGTGAACCAGCCAGTTCACTATGTGAACCGGTTGTTTCATTCCCTGGTTCATGCATTGATCAGCCACTATTGATTCCAATTGACTTGGCACTCTAGCCGATCGGTTCAACACCTAAAGTGGTCAGTTCAGAGTCCAGTCAGTCAACTTTGAACCTCAGCTGTTTAATTGAATACCTAATCACCTTTAGTAATCAGTCTAAACATCATTCATGAATGAACTCATTTAATCCAAGTTTATCCTATGTGTGTGACCCAATGGGACTAAAATTACGTTGGCAGTGAATGTCAATAACCAATTATGACATCACAAGCAATGAGTGGTATCTAGCAACACATCATTGCTATCCAAGTAATTCAGAAAGTTGGACAACAACTTCAACCTACAATCTGTGATCAATGTTATAGTGATCGTATAGTTCCTTTGTCTCGGATATCTAGATTGAACTCAGGGCATGGAATCATCATCCTCTCAATGTTCAATCTATGTTCCTTAAACTAGAGCAGATTGTTTGAGATGCATGTGAGTTCACATATCGCATATCAAATCACATGAGTACGGCCATATATTTCTCAGTCTTGCTTACCAAGAGGCCATGAATATCAATCTCATGTAGGAGGGACAAATCCCATCTACATCACTCACACTCAATTCCCATGTGTCACAATGCACTCGAGCATCATCTTTATGAAAAACCCTTATTTAAGATCACGGTGGATGATGTCAACGTACATGAACAACATGTGATGAATCTAGTGACTTCATGTCTAAGAACCACAATCACCACTATCACTATGAGAGTTGATTTTGATTACCATTCCATGGTATCCACATATCACTCTCATGGTGGGTCTGTCTGATACATTGTTCTCTAACATGTACTTGTGTGCTTGACTTTATATCACATATCATGACTAATGAGATTTTGTCATCAGTCAACACACACTCTAGTCTTATGTATTAATGTTGTCTATTTTACTTCCACTAAATATCCGACTGGGGACACAACAAGAATGTATGTACTCTTAACATTTGTATGGTCTCATTGTTCAAGTCACACACTTGAAGACATACATCATCGAGTAACATCACTCCTTAGACATATATTATGTATGAGTCATCATCTCATGAGTGAGACAAACATAATAGATAGAATTACCTTTTATCATTATCAAAACATACATCTAATTCCACATTCCAATCATCATATGATTGGCTCTCTAGGCACGCATACCAACAGAATCCCATTTACACTTAGAGCCAATCACCCACAAATCTTATTCTAAGTGATCTTAACATGTCCATCATGTTTCTACTGTGTTGGTGCATTTATAGCGGGTAAGCAATGTTTACTTTAAGCCAGTATTTGCAAGTTTCACATCTCCTCTATGTATGACATCTTGTATCAGATGGAAGTGTCATATTATGCTATCTTAGATTCCTTGACTATCCAATAGCTTTGTTACTGTCACAATATTTCCATTGTCGCATCAATGGTCGTAACCTCCCACAAGTTCATCTATATGAACTTCTACATTCATACAATATCTTTTGTTGTTCTCATAACACAAAGATACTCGACTTCTATAGTAGAATTAAACAACTATCTTTAGCTCAAAACACTTTCTAGATTACAGTTCTCATTTTAAGGTTAAACACAAAATTAGATTGTGATCATTTGTCATTTTGGAAGAATGCATCAGTGTAACTCATTACCCCAACTCTTAGTTATCACCATAATATAGGAACTAATCATTTTAGTGCTTCTCAAGTACTTAAGTATGTTCTTATTGTATGCTATTGACCTTCACTAGTATGTAACATATATCCTCTTGTTATGTCCAATACATACGAGATTGCTAGATAAGTATATATATCCTCTCATCATGTCCATTACATATGAGATAAAATGATGAGTACATACATGATAGATCCAATTGCGAATTTGTGTGGCATCTATTCATGTGTTCATGTTCTTCATAAGAACTAGGACACTTGGCTCCTGAGAGACTAACTCCATGGAACATGGATCCCTCATTGAGTCATGCATGCTAAGCCCCTTCAACATATTGCCAATGTATGTGCTATTTATTAGGTCGAAAAGCTTTCCAGATTTATCTCTATAAGTCTCAATTCCTATCACATAGGATTATTCACCTAAATCTTTTATAGAGAAGGTGCTTTCTTTATCATGTTTTAATATTTGTAAGATAATGACGTTGTTCCCCATCATTATGTGGAATATAAATATGCCCCCACTAATTTTTTTGTAATCGCAGATTTCATCTTCATTCTAACTCAAGTCAACTCTTTGAATATCTCGTCAAATTGGAGATTCCATATCTGAGGTGCTTGCTTCAATTGTTGGGTTTTGTGGAACAGAACATGCAGCAGAAACAAAAATTTTATCTAACCACAAACCAATAACCAACAGATTGCATCAACAACTATGCAATAGGAAGGATGGTTTAGTAAGATATACCTAGTCCTAAGGCTTGCTCAGCAACAATACCTCGCATCTAGTGCGGTCTTCAACCACCTAGCCTTCGACAGTGTCTGTGCAGCTCCTGGTGTAGACCCAAACTACGGTTGACAGTCGTCCTCCTGAGTGGCAGAAATTTCCCGCCTCTATAGATAGTCCACACAGACCACCAGGATCTCTAGTCATCTTGAGATGGACAGACTAGAAGGAGTCATCCCCTTCTGTCAGTGTACTAGTCACCGACACACTCTCCCACAACCAGTTACTTTTATATAGTTGTCTTTCCCTCACTGTTCCTCCCTGGACGGGTAGAACTTGCTTGGGCTCTCTTGGTTACCACAACCAGAGAGGATAATAACTTTCCAGAGCAATTGATGTTCTGAATTGTGTGTTTTGAGAAGCCCCCTATACCCCTCTATTTATAGTAGAGGGCAGGGTCAGGGTTCCCAATCTGTGCGGGAGTAGAAGGGTCCAGAATTTCCATGAACTGATTGTACTGCGACAGACGAACCGGTCGTTTCACAACTCAACCAATCGGTTGGGCAAGTGAGCCGATTAGTTCACTTTTGAACCAGTAAGTTGGGAGTGTGAACCGGTTGGCTCACTTAGTGAACTAGTCATTTCACTTCCCAAACTTTCCCATAATTGACTTTCCTTATTCGTTTCTAATTAATGCAAAGATAAATCCTTGTCCCAATCAAATTGAACAAGTGAAATAAAAATCTTTTCTCACAAACTGGGAAATCTAATACCTGATCGATTGGTCCATGTGAACCCATCGATTCACTAGTGTGAACCAGTCGTCTCATTGGCCATGAGCCGATCGGTTCACCCAGTGAACCGATCGGTTGGTAGTCCAGGTTGTGCTGAACTCAATCAATGCAGTTCTCAATCAATCTGACACTCTAATCAATTGGTTCAACACTTGAACTTGATGATTCTGGGTCAAGTTTATTGATTGAGTGTTTAATTGAGTACCTAAACACTTTAGTAATCAATCTAAACATCATTCATGGATAAACTCCTCTTCCAAGTTAATCATATGTGTGTGACCCTATAGGTTCCATTTCATGTTGGCAGTGAATGTCCATAACTAACTTATGACATCACAAGCAAAGAGTGGTGCCTAGTCGCACATCAGTTCTACCCAAGTGAAGAGGAAAGTTGGAGAATAACTTTCAACCTACAATCTGTTATTGGTGTTGCAGTGAATGTATAGTCCCTTTGTCACTGATATCCAGATTGAACTCGAGGCATGGACTTGTCATCCTCTACAAACATTCAATCCATATTTCTTGACTCAAAGTAGATTGTCTGAGATATATGTAAGCTCAATATCATATATTGACCTACATGTGCATGGCCATGCATTTCTTAGTTTCACTCCTCAAGTGGCCAGGATATCGCACTCCCTTAGGAGGGACAAATTCCATATCTATCACTCACAGTCAAGTTTCCATGTGTCAAAGTCACCCAATCATCACCGTTATAACAACCCATGTTTCAAGACTGTGTTTGATGATGTCAAAGTGTACCCAACAACATGTGATGAGTGCAGTGATTTCAGGTCTAAGAATCACAGTCACCACCAATACTATAAGAGATGATCCTCACTAACAAGTGTGGTTTCCATGCATCACTCTTATGGTGGGTCTGTCTGATACATTGTTCTCTAACATGTATCTGTGTGCTTGGTTTGATATCACATATCATTACTAATGAGACTCTGTCATCAACCAACACACACTCTAGTCTTTTGTGTTATTGATGTCTATGGTTATTTCCACAATAACAACCAACTAGGGACATAACAAGAATGTATACTCTTGACATCCATATGATCTCATTGTTCACATCCTCATCCTGAAGACATATGTCATTTAGTAATACAATTCTTTAGACATCTAACACGTTATATCATTATCTCAAAACATATTAAACATATAGACGGAAATTGCCTTTATTATTATTCAAATCATTTACAAAGTATGACATTATAATCATCATATGACTGGCTCTATGGGCATACATACCAACAGACTCCCACTTGCACTTAGAGACAATCACCCATGAACCTCAATCCTTGTGATCTAGCATGACCATCATGCTTCTACTTTGAAAGTGCCTTAGTCAAGGGATTAGCAATATTGTCTTCAGTTGGTACTCTACAAATCTTCACATCTCCACGTTGTATGATCTCTCGTATGAGATGGAAGCGTCACTGTATGTGCTTGGACCGCTGATGTGATCTGGGTTCTTTAGCTTGTATAATAGCTCCATTGTTGTCACAATAAAGCTCAATTGCATCACAGACGCTAGGAACCACTCCAAGTTCATAGATGAACTTCTTGATCCATACAGCCTCCTTTGCTGCATGGGATGCAGCAATATATTTAGCCTATGTCGTAGAATCTGCAACTGTCTCTTGCTTGGAACTCTTCCAACTCATAGCTTTGTTGTTGAGGCAAACACAAATCCTGACTGCGACATGTAATCATCTTTATCAGTTTGGAAGCTTGCATCAGTGTAACCCTTTACCACCAACTCTTCCTCACCTTTGTAAACGAGGAACTGATACTTAGTCCTTCTCAAGTACTTGAGGATGTTATTCACGACTGTCCAGTGAGCTTCTCCGGGATCTGACTGGTATCTTCTCATCATGCTGAGTGCATATGAGACATCGAGACGTGTGCACAACATTGCATACATGATGGATCCAATTGTTAATGCATATGGAATCCCACTCATACATTCCCTATCTTCACAAGATTTGGGACATTGAGCTCTAGAGATGAGAACTCCATGAACCATGGATATGTTTTCTCTCTTTGAGTTCTCCATGCTGAACCTCTTCAACACTTTATCAATGTATGTGCTTTGACTTAGTCCAAGAAGCCTTCTGGATCTATCTCTATAGATATTGATTCCTAAGATATAGGATGCTTCTCCTAAGTCTTTCATTGAGATTGTATTTCTAAGCCATGTCTTTACCTTTTGTAAAGCAAGAATGTCACTCCCCATCAAAAGTATGTCATCTACATGCAATATGAGGAATGTAGCCATGCTCCCACTAACCTTCTTGTACACACAAGGTTCATCTTCATTTTGACTAAAGACAAACTCTTTGACTGCTTCGTCAAATCAAAGATTCCAACTTCAAGATGCTTGCTTCAATCCATAGAGTGACCTTTATAGCTTACAGACTTTATTTGCATCCTTTGGATTTATAAAATCTTCAGGTTGTGTCATGTACACATCCTCATCAATATTCCCGTTAAGGAATGCAATTTTAACATCCATCTACCAAATCTCATAGTCATAGTAGGTTGCAATAACAAGCATGATCCTGATGGACTTAATCATGGCAACTGGTGAAAAGGTTTCATCATAATCAACACCTCGAACTTGTCTGAAACCCTTTGCAACCAATCTTCCCTTATAAGTTTGCACATTGCCATCCATATCAGTCTTCTTCTTGAAGACCCACTTGCACCCTATGGGTTTTACCCCTTCAGGTGGATCCACCAAGGTCCATACCTTGTTGGTATACATGGATTCCATCTCAGATCTCATGGCCTCAAGCCATTTCTCAGAGTCTGGTCCCTACATAGCTTCTAGATAGGTAGTTGGCTCATCATCTATGACCAACTCACCGCCTTCTTGAGTCACAAGATATCTAAATCTTTCAGGCTCAAGGCGTATCCTACTAGATCTACGAGGTTCATGTATTACTTGAGGAATTTGAGATTCCACAACAGCTTGTGATTCTCTATGTTCCTCTTGTTCATCTACCGGTTCAACATTTTATTGTTGATCTCAAACTTCTTTGAGTTCCACTTTCCTCCCACTGATTCCTTTGGAAACGAATTGTATTTCAAGGAATGCAACATCTCTGGCAACAAACACTTTGTTGTCAGTTGGGTTATACAAGTAATATCCTTTGGTTTCCTTGGGATATCCAACAAGATAACATTTATCAGATCTAGGGCCAAGCTTTTCAGGAAACATTTTCTTGATGTAAGCTTCACACCCCCAAATCCTCATAAAAGACAATTTGGGACGCTTCCCTATCCATATCTCATATGGTGTCTTTTGAACTGATTTTGACGGTACTCGGTTAAGTGTAAATGCAGCGGTTTCAAGAGCATAACCCCAGAAGGTTGTCGGAAGACTAGAAGAACTCATCATAGATTGCACCATATCCAGTAATGTGCGATTCCTTCTTCCCGACACACCATTATGTTGTGGTGTTTCATGTGGTGTCTATTGTGATACAATACCACAAGCTCTCAGAAGGTCCTCAAACTCTTGGCTTAAGTATTCTCCACCTCAATCGGATTGAAGTGCCTTAATACTTTTTCCAAGTTGGTTTTGTACTTCATTCATGAAATCCTTGAACTTTTCAAGGGTTTCTGATTTATGTTTCATCAAGTAAACATAACCATACCTACTAAAGTCATTAGTAAAGGTAATGAAGTACTGATACCCACCTCTAGCATTTGTTCTAAAAGGCCCACATACATCAGTATGTATGAGTCCTAACAGATCTCTCACACTCTCATCTTTTCTTGAAAAGGGAGCCTTGATCATCTTGTCCAATAAACAAGATTCACATGTCTCTAATGATTCAAAATCAAAAGAGTCCATATATCCATCTTTATGGAGTCTAGATACAAGATTCTCATTTATGTGCCCTAGACGACAATGCCAAAGGTATGTTTTGATTGAGTCATTGAGTTTTTGCCTTTTGGTGTTTACATTGTATACACTTGTCTATATATCTATCAAATATAGACCATAAGACATCGGGGCACTGCCATAAAAGATCCCATCTTTATAAATGGAACATTTTCCATTCTTAATAAGAAATGCAAATCCATCCTTGTCCAAACAAGATATGAAAATGATATTCCTATTAATGGCATGTACATAATAGTAGTTTTGTAACTCTATTATCAGCCCACTTGGTAGAGATAACTCATAGGTTCCTATTGCACTGGCAACAACTCTTGCTCCATTAGTAACATGTAGTTCAACCCCGCCTTTCTCTAAAGGCCTACTTCTTTTTAGATCTTTCACATTTGAACAAATGTGTGATCCAAATTCGATATCAATACCCATGATGAAGAAGTAGTAGTTAATCTCAATTACATATACAGCGGAAGTAGTGATCTCTATCTCTTGCTTCATCTTCCTTGATTCCCTTAATCCTCTCCATATTTTGAGTGCAGAAGACTTGGACTTCAACTTGGTGGGAGAACACTTCTCTGCCTTGCATGTGTCCTTAGACTCCATTCCACTTATCACTATCATGGAACTATCCTTCTTCTTTTGTGCCTCAAACAACACCTTAAGTGTACATAGGGCAGATTCTATAGGCTCTGGTATTTTAGGAATATGCATAACACTTCTCATAGTCCTTAACTAGTTATGGAAATTTTTCTCAATTAAACTATCTGGTTTCAATGATGATTTCTTTGCCATTTGATTATACAAGAGAAAACATTTACGATTTGTCAAAACTCTTTTTGATTTGATTTGGTTTGAATAAAGTTGATGATATTTATTAGGCCTTTAATTAATTATCGCTCCCACTATTTTGTTCAAACTGATAACCCTCACTATCAATTCAGAATATTGCATCGTACAATACTCTAGTGGGCCAAGATCCATATTTCATCAAGTCATGACTCAGCTTCGGCTGATCACCCATAATTTGACTATTTAGGTAGGCCATCATGCCAATTGCATCATATGCAACCCTTGTATAGATGATATGTGCAACTCTTTGCCATATTCATCTTCATGCCTCTGGGCTTGGGCTCTCCAAGTCACCAATTAAGTCTTGACCCAATAGACAACATGATAGGTATGCACCATGCTTTGTGCACATCTACATATCTACCATCACACTTCTACAAGATGGACGACATACTATGCTTTGTGCAAATCTACTCTTGGTCGATCAAGTTTTTCATGTGTTGCTAATGGAAGAAATCTAAGGCTTAATATTGTATTTAAGGGGTTTGGTATTTATATACATATACATATCCAATCACCACATATATAGTACGTATCATATACATGTTATATCCCACAAGAAAACACATGTGAAGCGATAAAGCAATGATTATGGACATCATATTTGTAATTCCTTGAGCCACAAGGAATTACCGTCATCTAGGTCTACATCACATGCAACAACCTATAGTTGATGAAAATATGTGCTTGGGCCGTTCTGGGTTGATCAACTCATCCTATGACTGATCGGCTTGCCTCTTGGCTGGTCAGTTGGTTGTCACCAACTGATCGTTAGGCTCCTCCAGACGGTCGATTCGTCGGGTTGTCGTGCTCTTTGTCAGGCCACCATCTGCTCATCTCACGCCATCAGTCAGTCATCTCAGTCCTCCATCTGCTCGTCTGGAACCCATCATTCTTTGACATAATAGGAAATAAAACTATCCTACTTTTACATATATCTTTGGGAAAACCCGAGTTACATTCGGGGGGAGCAAAGGTAGAAGAGAAGGCCTGAGTTATCTCGAGTTACATCCAGAATAGAAGAAAGGACTCAGTACGTAGACCGAGATGAAAACAACCACAACCAACCAAGCACACACATAGGGGTTTATAGGCCATAACCACGCTACTGATCCACCATCAAAACTATTTTAGGGCAACATGTATCGATTGCATATATATACCATATCATATATGTATATAGGGATTTGTGGTGTTTAATCAGATATGCACATCATCCAGTTAAAGTATTCACATCATATGCAATAAATAAATGGCGAAAAATGAAAATCTGATCATATCAATTAATCCTAAAACATAATATGTAGACATGTCTCTGATACCACTGTTGGGTTTTGTGGGACAGAACAGGCAGCAGAAACAATTTTTTTATCTAACCACATACCCATAACCAACAGACCGCATCAACAACTATGTAATAGGAAGGATGGTTTAGCGAGATATACCTGGTCCTGAGGCTTGCTCAATGACAATACCTCACAGCTAGCGTGGTCTTCAACCACCTAGTCTTTGACACTGTCTGTGTAGCTCATGGTGTAGACCCATACTGCGGTTGACAGTCGTCTTCCTAATCGGTAGAAATCTCCTGCCTCTATAGATAGTCCACATGGACCACCTGGAACTCTAGTTATCCTAAGATGGACAGACTAGAAGGATTCATCCCCTTCTATCGGCGTACTAGTCACTGACACACTATCCCACAACTAGTTGATTTTCTATAGTTGTCTTTCCCTCACTATTCCTCTTAGGACAGGTAGAACTTGCTTGGGCTCTCTCGGTTACCACAACCAGAGAGGACACCAACTTTACAGAGCAAATGATGTTTTGAGTTATGTGTTATGAGAAGCCCCCCTGTACCCCTCTATTTATAGTAGAGGGCAGGGTCAGGGTTCCCAATCTATGCAGGAGTAGAAGGGTTCGGAATTTCCATGAACTGGTTGTAATGCGGTAGATGAACTGGTCATTTCACAACTCAACCAGTCATTTAGGCATGTGAGCCGATCGGTTCACTTTTGAACTGGTCGGTCGGGAGTGTGAACTGGTCATTTCACTTCCCAGACTTGCCCACAATTAACTTTCCTTATTCATTTCTAATTAATGCAAAGATTAATTCTTGTCCCAATCAAATTGAACAAGTGAAACGAAAATCATTTCTCACAAACTGAGAAACCCAACACCTTCTCAGTTGGTCCATGTGAACTAATCAGTTCACCAGTGTTAACCGATCGTCTCATTGACCATGAGTCGATCGGCTCACCCAGTGAACCGATCAGTTGGTGGTCCAGGTTGTGCTGAACTCAGTCAATGTAGTTCTCAATCAATCTAACACTCTAATCAACTGGTTCAACACTTGAACTTGATGAGTCTGAGTCAAGTCTATTGATAGAATGTTTAATTGAGTACCTAAACACTTTAGTAATCAATCTAAGCATCATTCATTGATAAAATCCTCTTACAAGTTAATCCTATGTGTGTGACCCTATAGGTTCCATTTCACATTGGCAGTGAATGTCCATAACTAACTTATGACATCACAAGCAAAGAGTGGTACGTAGTCGCACATCAATGCTACCCAAGTGAAGAGGAAAGTTTGAGAACAACTTTCAACCTACAATCTGTTATTGGTGTTACAGTGAATGTATAGTCCCTTTGTCACTGATATCCAGATTGAACTTGAGGCATGGACCTGTCATCCTCTACACATGTTCAATCCATGTTTCTTGAATAAGAGTAGACTATTTGAGATATATGTAAGCTCAATATCATATATTGACCTACATGTGCATGGCCATGCATTTCTCAATCTCACTCCTCAAGTGGCCAGGATATCACACTCCCATAGGAGGGACAAATTCCATATCTATCACTCACAGTCAAGTCCCCATGTTTCAAAGTCACCCAATCATCACTGTTAGAACAACCCGTGTTTCATGACTGCGTTTGATGATGTCAATGTGTACCCAACGACATGAGATGAGTGCAGTGATTTTAGGTCTAAGAACCACAATCACCACCGATACTATGAGAGATGATCATGACTAACCAAGTGTGGTTTCCATGCATCACTCTTATGGTGGGTCTGTCCGATACACTATTCTCTAACGTGTATTTGTGTGCTTGGTTTGATATCACATATCATGACTAATGAGACTTTGTCATCAACCAACACACACTCTAGTCTTTTGTGTTATTGATGTCTATGGTTATTTCCATAATAACAACCAACTAGGGACATAACAAGAATGTATACTCTTAACATCCATATGATCTCATTGTTCAGGTCCTCAACCTGAAGACATATGTCATTGAGTAATACAATTCTTTAGACATCTAACATGTTATATCATTATCTCAATATAGATTAAACATATAGACGGAAATTGCCATTATTATTATTCAAATCATTTACAAAGTATGCCATTACAATCATCATATGACTGGCTCTATGGGCATACATACCAACATCAATCCCCAGATTGACCTTTATAACTTACATACTTTATTTAAAATATTGGATTTATAAAACTTTTAGGTTATGTCATGTACACATCCTCATAATTATTCCAGTTAAGGAATGCGGTTTTAATATCCATATGCCAAATCTCATAGTGATACGCTGCAATTGCAAGCATGATCTTGATGGATTTTACCGTGGTAACTGGTGAAAGACTTCATCATGTCAACACCTTGAACTTGTTTGAAACTCTTTGCAACCAATTTACCCTTCTAGGGTGGTCATTTTCCTGAAGACCCAATTGCACCCTATGGGTTTTTCCCCTTCAGGTAGATCCACCAAGGTCATACCTTGTTGATTTACATGAACTCCGTCTTGGATCTTATGGCCTCAAGCCATGCCTTAAACTATGGTCCCTCAATAGCTTCTAGGTAGGTTGTTAACTCATCATATATAACCAACTCACCACCTTTTAAGCCATAAGATATCATAATCTTTCTAACTCAAGGTGTGTTCTACTAGAACTACAAGTTTTGTGCTACATAAGGAACTTGAGATTCCACAACAATTTGTAGTTATGCTTGTTCCTATTGTACCTCTTTAGGTTCAATGTTTTCTTGTTTGTCTCGAACATTTTGAGTTCTACTTTTACTCCCATTGATTTGTTTGGAAATAAGTTCCTCTTCAGGAATACAACCATCTAGATCAACAAACAACTTTGTTGTTAGATTAGGATAAGAGTAGTATTTTAACAAAAAAACATTTATGTGATTTGTGGATAAAGCTTTTTAAGAAACTATTTTCTTACATAATATTTCACCCCTAATCATCACTATAAAAGACATATCGGTATAACTCCCATGCCATATCTCATATGGTATCTTTTTAACAGTTTTAGACAGTACAAAGTTTTGGTGTAAAGAATATGCCAAAAAGGTGATTGGAAGATTAGCTAGATTTATTGATAATCATACCATGACTTTACAAGGTGTGGTTCCTTCTTTCAGATACACTATCATTGTGTTTTGGGTGGACTCACCACGATACATTATCATGGTCTCCTAGAAGGTACTCAAACTCTTAGTTTAAATATTTAAACATTGATCTCATCAAAGTGTCTTAATACTTTTACCAAGTCAGTTACATGCTTCATTCATGATCCCCTTTAACATTTCAAAAGATCCATACTAGTATTTCATTAAATACAAACTTCCATATCTACTAATAAAATATGTAAATATAATGAGGTACTTGTAACTACCTTTAGCATTTATTCTAAAACGTCTATATACATCAATATTTATGAGACCTAATAGAACAATCACTCTCCCACTATGTCTAGTGAAGATGTTTTTGTCATATTGCCCAATAAATAATATGTGCATGTCTCTATCAGTTCAATAATCAAAAGAGTCTAGATAACCATCATATGAATTAGGGAGATGCAATTCTCATTTATGTTCTCTAGATGACAATACTATAGGCATTCATTGTTTGAGTCATCAAGTCATTCAGTATATGTGTCATACACATTTGTCTGTACAACTATCACATATGCATTGTGAGACATAGGGCATTGCCATACAAGATCTTATATCTTAAAATGAAACAACAATTCTTGTTGATACAAGATACATGGTGTTTTCATTAATGGTAGGTATATAATAGTAAATCCATTAATGGTGGGTATATAATAGCTCTTCACTAATTCTATTACATGCCCATGAATGACAACTTCCTACTGTAGTGGCAGTAACTCTTGCTCTGCATAGTTTCTAACTTACTTCTTCTCAGGCCCTAAAGTAGAGATCTCTATCTCCTACTTCTTCTTGAGATTCTCTATATAAAGAGGGAAATTCCTTTACCAACATCCAGCTGGTGACAAATGTGGAATTTTCCTTCCTTAACCTTTAAGTGAAAAGGACATATTCCTTTTGCATTTACCCCTCTCCATATATTGAGTGTAGAAGACTTGGACTTCAGCTTAGCCACAAAACTCTTCTTGGTCTTGCTTTTATCCTTGGACTCTATTCCATTGATTGTCATTGTGACATCCCGCTATCACACAGACAACGAAATGCCACACGAAAACGTGCAGAACTTTCTTAAACCACATATTACCAAAAACACTGGTTAATTAAAACTGATTGCGGAAAGCAGATAATAAAGAAACTATTGCATATAGATCCTTATCCTGTAAGAAAACATGTTATATAAACATACATAAACCTTGATACATGTCCACGGCTTATAGGAACCAGTTGTTACATAGGCACAAAGAGTTCACTACCTGTTTATATACAGAACATGCCATACCATGCCAACAGCAGGATAAACAAGCTACATCAGCTATACATTGTAAAACATCGTCCAAACACCTCCAAGGACCTGAGTGTACATGGATGACTCTAGGACTCTACTACAAGACAACCAAAATAACAACATATCCATATCTTGCCTCCTACTATTCTTCTTGTTGCTCGGCCGCAACCTCATGACCCCACCACGTCTAGCACGATCACCTAAAGAGGTTGTAAACCAACGGGGTGAGACACACAGTCCCAGTGAGAAACATAACTCCCCGTTGAACTATAAAACTTCAGGAAAGCTAGAACAGATAAAGAAGATAACTGTTATAAGCGGCTCATATATGCAACATACTAAACCGAACTAACTTTATTAACCAACTTACCAAGATATCTGGGAGGCGTATAACCAAATATTTCTTTATGGAACATGATTGACAAGATAAGCTTTATAAGAACTTATCACAAGATATGAGGAATGTACAAATAACTGCAAGATATAACTAGGGAAACTATACAAGTAGAGCCTCAACCAATGTTCCATGTTTTACCTTAAGCAATACATACTATATGGCTAGATTACAATTTTATTATGCCATGAGGAAGTGAGTCATCCCGCTCAAATCCAACCTTTGGTTGCGAAGCCCAAAATTGGTGCCATACAAGGTCAATGGGAGAGCCAGACTCCATGACCTCACCTCCTCATGGTCAATGCATGATATCCAAAGCAGGAGCGCAGTCTCTTTTTTAAGTGGTCTCAGCCATAAGGTCAGCTCCGCAAGCTACCCTTTCCTCTAGCCCATCTTGGTACAGGTCACGACGCTAGTATATCATGAGCCACATGCCTATTCACTGTGCTCCTGAGCCATGAACACATTCATGCTCCATCACACTGAGCCATGGGCCTATTCACCATGCTTTTATACACATATTGAGTCCACAACCGCAGTTGCACTCTAATCCTCCTATTTTCAGCTAGGAGAAACCCCGCATATTCAACAATATGCACTCCAAGTAATCTCGTAGGATAAACCTGTTTCAGCATCACCAGCTACTGACAATGATGGATCTATGGCCAGGGTAAACTACATGAAAGGTTCATCTGTAATTAATTAGTACATTTTAAGCAGATTGCAAGATTCAACCAAGTTATGTAACATGCAATTAAAACATAGAACTCATTATCTTATTTTACATTGTCACTCAACATCATCTTGATCCATCACAAGGATCCAACATCACATGTTACCACTTGGCCTCTTACCAAACATCTAGATCCATCACAAGGATCACTGGGACTCAATCCCATCATTAGGGCACACATTCCCATTCCATGGGTAACACCCATCATATATCACTGGGTTCATCATAACCCTTGATGTTCCACATCATATCATTATTATGCCATTACCATGGCCTCATCGTACAACTGTCTCCTGCATGGTTAGTGAAATCACAAAGGAGCAATGATACTTGTACAAGGAACATTTACAACTCTTTACTTTATTATGTGAGCCAACCATGCAACATAGATGAGTGTATCAAAGCATAGCATTCTTATTGTGATGTACAAAACTGTCTGAACCAATGAAACAAGATTAACTAATATAACCAGATTAACTAATACGGAAGCATATCGTTAACATCGGATTACTAAAAATCACTAAAAATATAAAACCATTTACAAAGAGATCCATTCTCAGGAAAACTCTTTAAACAAGAACCAGAGTATTATTTTTACATACTGGTCCACATTGGACATTCCATGTATTATCAAACCAAAATCTCAGGTTGATTACAAAAACAATATCTACTGACTCCTACGACCTGAGAGTACAGAAATGACACATAGGACTTTATGTACAAGCCTGACAACCAGCATCCCCACCTGGGATATTAATGTTGTCCTTAATGTTGTTGCTGCTGCTCTTCATCTGCCACAGAGGTTCTACCTCTTTGTCAGCATCTACCTAAAAACATTGAATCCCACGGGGGGTGAGACAATTGTAAAATTGCCGTAGCAAGAGATATAACTCTTCCCCGTAACATTATTATTGCAGTTTAATAGAAATAAACTGAGTAGTGGGATAATATATTTCAATGGCAGATGAATTACTGTCTATGTAGGTTAGAGCAACATTCCTATTCTAGTATTTCAACTATAACTTGACAAGGCAGCATGTCTCTTATGTAATAAGGAATTAAAGGACATAAATAACATTTATGTGTCAAGGACATGCTAAGCAAATTGACATCAACTAGTGGTTCTCGTATTTCAATATTATGCAAATATGCTACACGGCTGATTATATTTTTCAAACATTCTTAAGCTCTGAGGAGATGAGGTATACCGCTCATACTCCAACCGATCACTGCGAAGTCAATATCAGTACCATACAAAATCAATGGAAGAGCCAGCTTCCATGACTTCCCACATCTCAGTCAGTGTGAGATTACATGCACGACATCTTGTGTCTCTACTTACATAGCTTTCCAGGGTATAGTGGCAACTCACTATAGAGCTACAATGGCGACTGCACTCTCTTCGCGGTCGAGAGATTTCATGTTTACCTCCATCGATCCGACATTAACATCATCGGGAGATTAGTGATACATCCATCCCAGAACATATAATGAAGGATTGAGAGGTTTAATGTTTACCTTCCATCAATTCCCTCATTAGGATGTAAGGATATTTTCACCCATCGACCCCCACATATTCAAGAATATGCGAACTCCAGGAAATCTCATAAGAAAACCTATTTCACCATCACCAACTACTGACGATGATGGATCTATGGTCAGAGCACTACATGAATAGCTTTCACTTGATTAATTAAGTACATTATCATATTCTTTTAGCATCAGTCAAGTTTTCAAACATAACTTATTAGGACAAATGCTATAAAGATACATGTACTGTTTTCATCAGTTATATCTTAGTCTTTAAAAGGCATTGGGATCTCAGTCCCTCATATAAAAATATGGTTCTGGGTATTCAAACCCTCAGCTCATCACAGAGCACTGTTACCACTTTTTCAGGTAACCATCACCTTCATGTCATCTGACCAAGGTAAATATGACGTTTGCTACACAAGCGTATCATCTGGCACTTGAGGCCCATTAACTCTCTTGTCACCTCTTACTAGGCAACAAGGCATATTATGGCACACAAGGCCCAATAAATAATTTCAATAAATAACAAATCATAGCTCATACCTAGCTATGTTCATCATCTGAGGATACCTCCATGGTTAGTACAGATGATAACAGATATACCAATCATAATTCAGTTCCATGCTATCCCATGGTAACACCACTATTCCCTTACCAGGGGTTAGGGTTTCCCACTTTATAGCAATCAGGGTTACTCATCCCCCTTTATTCAATTAGGACCAATGATTCATCATTTCATTGTCCAGGATTAGGTTTCATGCTAAGTAGCATAAACTAGAATTAGGGTTTACTATTCACATCACATCACCCTAGATTTAGGGTTTATGTTCAATAACCCACAATTAGGGTTTACTATTCATCCAAATTAGGGTTTTACATCAAAATACCATGAATTAGAGTTACTCATGTCATTACCCTAAATTCACATCACATTATCTTCCTAGATTAGGGTTTTATTCAGAATTGCCCTAATTTAGGGTTTGAGTTCATCAATTAACTCAATTAGGGTTTCATGATCTCTTTACCAAGGATCATACCCTAATTGTATATCACACTTACTTTGAATCACTACTACAGAAATAGCATTCAGTGTCGCTTTTCTGGGCGTCGGTTATTAAGAAAAACCGACGCCTAACATATCAGGCGTCGGTTGTTTAATAAAACCGACGTCTATATTCGAAGACCAGCCAGACACGGGTACCGCTTTGTATTAAGCGTCGGTTTTTTTATAAACAACCGACGCTTAAAGTCGCCCGCGAAATCCATTTTTCGATAAAAAAAATAGTGTCATTTTCAGCGTCAGTTATCCCTCTCTAACCGACGCTGAAGGTGGTTCCCGCCAAAAATTTCCATGAAAATATCGTCCAATTGGACGTCGGTTGTTTCAACCAACGGACGCTAAAGATGTTTAGGCGTCGGTTGTTGTAAACAACCGACGCTATTTGCGAACTTATAACCCCCAGCGATCGCCCGACTCTTCCCCTTTCTTCTGTTTCATTGCTACCCTATTGCGGCGATTTTCCCTGTTGCGGCGACTTTCCGGCGCTTCTCTGCTGCTGCTGCTCTCCGGCGCTTCTCTCCGGCGCCCCATCTCCGGCGTCCTTCTTCTCCGGCGCCCTTCTTCTCCGCCGCCCCTGCTACTGCTGCTGTCCGCTCGTCGCCGCCGGTCGTTGCCCACCGCCCCTGCTCTCCTGTAGTTGTCGCCGCCAGTAGAAGCAGCTACGGTACTGTCGTCGTCACCTCCGCCCCTGCCGGTAGAAGCAGCTTTACTCATGCTGTCCTCGTGCAAGGTAACCCACAAACCTTCACCACCTTTTTTGTCCTCTGCCTTGCTTTTCTCTGCCGCCGCCAACCTAGAACTCACGCAGGCAGCGCCTGAGTAGGTGCCAGGGCACGCCTAGGGTCCCAAGCCCAGGTGCCCTGCCTAGATAGGCCTCTGGGCAGATGCTTGGGCGGCGCCAGGGCACGTCTAGGCTGCACGTCTAGTGGATTTTTTGCTAAAAGTTATTTACTGATTGTGTTTATTTAATAATGTACTGATACATATGTGATATACCAATCTGATAGTCCATGATAGAACAAAACATAATGATGTTGACTGCAACTTTGTGTGTCATGCTATTCTTAATTAAGTGTATATTTACTTCATAATTGAATGTTTAAGTAAGTTATAGATATCTTGATGATGAACTGTAATGCACACATGTGACATGTTTGGAATGTAAATGATGAACTGTAATGCACACATGTTTAACTTATTTTATTGTTGAGTATATTGAGAATCCTAATCACCCTTCTTGCTTAATGATGAACTGTAATGCACACATGTGAATGCTTGGAATTTAAATGATGAACTTTTCCCTAAATTGCCAATCATGCTTTTAAAGACATCAATAATCACCCTAATTTGAAGAACTAGGATTTTAGGTATAAGAATGACAACACATTATTTGTTGGCCTAGAAACCCGTCCAAGATTTACTCATTAGGAGTAAATCTTGGATAGTCCCCGGTTTGGGACTGTTCTTGAACACCTAATCTCACTTAGGATGTAAGTGTATAATGTGTATTGAGTTTTCGAGAAAATTTTGGTAGCATTTCCCCGTTTGTTCTCTAAGTACATATGTACTTAGAGAACAGCGGGGAAATGCTGCCGAAATTTTCTTGAAAACCCAATACACATTATACACTTACTAATGAGATTAGGTGTTCAAGGATGGGATAGGTGGTACACATTTATTATATATAAGAATGAAATCACATGTGTTTGTTGGCCTAGAATGTGAACAATCATTGTTTTTTATATTACTTGTACATTGATATAAATTAGAATGAACAATCACTAAATTATATATTGTTTGTATGGAGTCTGGCTTCATTGTAGATATCTATTATTGTGTTTGTTGGCCTAGAAACCCGTCCAAGATTTACTCATTAGGAGTAAATCTTGGATAGTCCCCGGTTTGGGACTGTTCTTGAACACCTAATCTCACTTAGGATGTAAGTGTATAATGTGTATTGAGTTTTCGAGAAAATTTTGGTAGCATTTCCCCGTTTGTTCTCTAAGTACATATGTACTTAGAGAACAGCGGGGAAATGCTGCCGAAATTTTCTTGAAAACCCAATACACATTATACACTTACTAGTGAGATTAGGTGTTCAAGGATGGGATAGGTGGTACACATTTATTATATATAAGAATGACATCACATGTGTTTGTTGGCCTAGAATGTGAACAATCATTGTTTTTTATATTACTTGTACATTGATATAAATTAGAATGAACAATCACTAAATTATATACTGTTTGTATGGAGTCTGGCTTCATTGTAGATATCTATTATTGTGTTTGTTGGCCTAGAAACCCGTCCAAGATTTACTCATTAGGAGTAAATCTTGGATAGTCCCCGGTTTGGGACTGTTCTTGAACACCTAATCTCACTTAGGATGTAAGTGTATAATGTGTATTGAGTTTTCGAGAAAATTTTGGTAGCATTTCCCCGTTTGTTCTCTAAGTACATATGTACTTAGAGAACAGCGGGGAAATGCTGCCGAAATTTTCTTGAAAACCCAATACACATTATACACTTACTAGTGAGATTAGGTGTTCAAGGATGGGATAGGTGGTACACATTTATTATATATAAGAATGACATCACATGTGTTTGTTGGCCTAGAATGTGAACAATCATTGTTTTTTATATTACTTGTACATTGAAGGACTGCTAATTGATAAAAGATCACAATTTTAGAGACATGTATGTTTATACAAATGCTAAATGTTTTCCTTATTCTAGTTGATACAAATGCTAAATGTTTTCCTTTTTAATGAAATTTTCAGATGGCTCACCATGATGAGAATGATGTCCATGATGAGCATGAAGTCCATGATGAGCATGCTGTCCATGACGAGCATGGAGAGGATACCAACGTAAGTTCTAAAAACATATCCCGTATTTCTATAAAATTCATTATCTTCTAGTTATGTCATATATCCTGTATTTCTATATTGACTTAATTCAGTGTGTTTATTTTTGTCAAATTTTAGGTTGATGATGCACAGCTACCCACTGAAGCAATTGAGCAACTTGATGCGCAGCAACAAAAACTTAACAAGAAAAGGGGTATCACTCTGTTGAAAAAGTTACTTGCGCTGAGTGGCAGTGGATCCAAATTGGTTGTGGAGTTTGATAATGGAGGGAATGCAATTGGAGTGAACCGCAATAATTTTATAAACTATCTTGGGGTTGTCACTCGAATCCATTGTGGTGTTAAGTATGATAATTGGCATAAAGTTCCTCAGGCAAAGAAAGACTTGATATGGAAAGATTTATGCGTGAGTTATTATTATTTGCAATTCTATTTTGTAGATTACAAATTCTATTATTTGCAATTATATTTTTGGTACTAGTTAATAACATTTCTATTTTACAGAATCTGTTTGCATTGGATGAGATGTTGCATCGTAAAAGTGTGATGCAACGCGCTGGAAAGATGCTTAGGAATTACAGGACAAATCTGAACAGAGAATACATAAGACAGGGTGATAAGAAGAAGTCAGCCTTTGAACAATGGAACTTCTTGGACAAAGAAGATTGGGACAATTTTGTTGCTTCAAGAAAATCTGAAGAATTCAAGGTATTAGGCGTCACTCCCATTTTAATTAATATACATTGTATTCAGCTATTCAAGATTAACATTTAGTGCTACTAACCTAATTATAAATGTGCATACTAACTAGGCCCTCAGTGACGCACAAAAAGCAAGGCGTGCACTGAATGTACATGACCATACTATGGGTCCAAAAGGCTATGCAAGCGTTCGCCAAAGACTACAGGCGGAGTCTGCGGCTACTCAGGAGTCTGCGACTACTCAGGAGTCTGCGACTACTCAGGAGTCTGCGGCCACACCCTTCCCTCGCCATGATATCTGGATAGCTGGCAGGAAAAATAAGAAGGGTGAAATAAAGAAGCCCGAAACTGCTGAGGCGGCTGCAAAAATGGTAAAATACAACTCTTAGAGCAATCATTTGAATATTGATTATTTGTGGTGTTAACTTACCAATTTTTGTTTATGGTGATTAGCGGGAGCTGCACGAGCAGAGGAAACAAGGCACGTTCATCCCTCAGGGCACAAGGGATGAATTGACAGTTGCTCTGGGTAACCCAGAGCATCCTGGACGTGTTAGAGGTGCCGGCGCTGGTGTGGGCATCAAAGCATTCTTTGGTCCATCCCAGCGCAAACCCAGAGCGGGACTTTCTCAAGAAGAGGTAACATATTCTATTTTTATAATGTTACTGCAAAAGGAAATTCATTAATAAAAAGCTAATATTTGTTTTATCCATGTATAGGAGAATAAGAGAGTCGAGGATATAGTTGCTAAGAAGCTCAACGATGTGGTTGCTGAGAAGGTCAAGGAAGAATTGCTGCGGTGGCAGGCATCTCAGGCTTCCAATCAGCCTATGCCGACCCACTCTTCTCCTGGTGCACAGACTGCAAGTAATCCTGGAGACCCATCTCCTAACACGTCTGCTGTAAGTATTGTTTATGACATTGTAGCTAGTCTTTTCAAGATGATATGTTTTCAAGATGATATGTATATATGTATAACATTCTTTACGTAAATTTGTAGGCATTGAAGCCATGCCGCTTAAGAATGGAAAACTATGTTGTTGCAGAGGCGCAAGCTTACCAGTCCCTTCCTGGGGCAACGTTTCATGGGACTCCAATGCCGCAGGGCTACATTCGTGTGAGCCCGATACATGTATTACCCGATTGGAGGGAAGTTGAGTTGCCATATGCCCACCCAGATATTGATACACTTGGTGAGGCAGAAAGCGGGGTCATATTGTGGCCCAAAGCAGATGTCCTCTACACGACTGAAATTGTAAGATAAATTTACATTGATTTAGACTGTTAATGTGTATATATGATGTCAACTGATCTGAAATTATATATACAGGTTAAAAAGAAGACACCAGGAGCACCTAGGCCTCCACCTCCAATTCCCGCATTACCAACTTGGGTTCCAACTGACCTACAATACCCGTTAGGTCCTGCTTGTAGGGGAATGGCATGTTGGCTACGGGCACATAATATACTTTGCCCTATAATTGTTTCTTTAGATGCAGATTATGCAGGTCAATCATACGACAACTCTTTATTTATACAAGATATTATTGAGCTGTTTATGTATGATTGGTTGAATACATCAATGATAGAGACATGGATAAGGTGAGATCTTGTTTATACATCCATATACCTTGTGTAAGATCCGGTGATCTAGTTTCTTATATATTAATGCATACATCTATATGTTTTGCAGCCACTTAATCGAAGATCATTGCAAACAATTTGCATATGATCATGTGGGATTTTTGATTCCATCATTGATTAGTATGGTAGCTAAAGACCCTGATAGTGTTCAACAATACTGTAAAGATGCTTTTACAATTTTTGGTCATCAAATGAAGACGATAATAATAGCTCCATTCAATGTCAAGTAAGTTTGCTTTATTTATAATTTGGACTTAAGAAAATTCCATTATTATTTTGCATTTTGAGTTATTAATTGTTAACTTTTTACCTCTAGTGGTAGACATTGGGAGTTACTAGTTATTGTCCCCGGGACGTTCACTGTTTATTATCTAGATCCCGCAGGAAGTACATTAAACACTAAAATTGGACACGTAATGAGAATGGCATTATTCTGGTGAGAAATATTTCATTTTTTATATACGTTAACATCTTTTATTACATTACTATTTACTTATGCAACTTAGTGTGTTATATTAACATGTAGGGGTTTAGATGCATTCAAAAATGCTGGAGGAAAGGTCCCAAGGAAAAAGAACCAGCCATTGTCTTGGGAGAACGTAAAAGTAAGTTCCCGACTCCCCGACTCCAATGTATATATTATTGATGTGAATTGTGCTTAGTTGTATTATTTTGTATGTTTCAATTTATAGTGCGCTACACAAGACAATGGCTGGGCATGCGCATACTATGTGATGCGATTTATGCAGATGATTATCAAACATGCCGCATTGGACATCGATACCATACATGAGGTATTATATATAGTCTCATTAGTTAGTATGAAATATATCAATCTTATTTTTATATTATTACTTATATATATACATCATTCTCTTTGCAGGTGTTTAAAACTGACCACACTATAGGCAAACGCTTAAAAAATGTACATGCTCCATATACGAGGGAAGCATTAAATGAAGTAAGAGAAGAATGGGCAATAGCTGTACAAACAGTGGCAACTGTAAGATATAATTGGGATGTTGATAGTGATGATGAATGATACTTTGTAAATGAATGTTTCTGAATGTTAAAACATGTATTTGAATGATTCTATATGTGTGAACGTGACAATTGAATTGATGTCTGAATGTATCTACTTGTGTGAATCTTTTTATGTTAATTTTGCAGGTTTGTGGCCTGTTTGTAGGCTGATATCAACGGATGTCGTAAACTTGCAGTTCAGAAAACTGAACTGCAGGTTCACATCCTGCTGACCAGCCACAGCAGGCCTGCAAACAGATTTATAAAAAAAAATAGATATAGGCGTCGGTTATTTACCGATAACCGTCAGCACAGACTTACAGCGTCGGTTTTTTGTTGAACACCGACGCCAAAAGTGTTCGCGCTACAGGAAATGGGAGTCATCTAGGACACTTTTCTGCGTCGGTTGTTTAGTATATAACCGACGCAGAAAGTGTCCTAGATGACGCTGTTTTCTGTGGCGCGAACCCTTTTGGCGTCGGTGTTTTATAATAAACCGACGCCTTTATGTTAAATAGGCGTCGGTTTTTTAACCGACGCTGAAGTGTCCAACCTTTTAGCGGCGCCCACATAGGCGTCGTTCAGAAACCGACGCCAAAGGGGGTTAAACAACCGACACTAAAAGGCACTTCTGTAGTAGTGAATGTGTTAGGCTTGATTGCTACATGATTATCTTGCGTGTATAAATCTCTCTCTCATCCTCTTCTAGGATGTCCAGAAGATTTGATCAAATGATCCTTCAATCACATGAGTATTCAAATGAATTGACCAATTGAATCTTCAAGTACATTAGATATCCAAATGAATTAACCATTTTGAACCTCAAACAGTCTTCTCTACTTAGACCTTAAACGATCTTGGACTTTCAAAGTTCAAACGGTTTGAAACCGTTTGGGCATATTGCCCTTGAAACCGTTTAAGCAAACATTGCCTTGAAACCGAATGAGCTAGAAAGTGTTGAAACCGAATGAACTTGAGTCTCCAAATGGTTTGGGATCGTTTGGTCCCAAACAGTCTTGAGACCGTTTGGGCTCAAATGGTCTTAAGATCGTTTGGTCCAAACCATCTCAAAACCGAATGGACCAAAAAGTCCTTTCAACACTTACACGATTCATGATCTCAATGGATGAATCGATTATCAATTGAGTCCTTGATTTATTTATCACTTGAACTATTGAATCAACCTTAAATTAGACCAACAATTAGGGTTTTGAGCCCAATTGATCTAGGATTTCAACTCAAGGAACCTTCAATTAGGGCTTGGAATCGAATAGCCATCAATGTTCGACATTGTGGAATTGATTCCATTGCAACTAATGAATCATCATCAAATTTTTAATATGACCAGACCCCAAACGGTATTTAGATTGTTTGGATGACCTCCAAATGGTCTTGAGACCGTTTTCCCCATTCCATCCTTGAAATTTGTGAAATTCAATAGGATTATGGGTCATTGGATTGGTCATCAAATCAGCAATTGATTGCATTTCAATTTGGTATCTTTGGACCTTCAAATACTCAACCATACTTAACTATAGACATCCAAACGTTCTTATTTGACCTCCAAACGGTCTTGAGACCATTTGGGTGACCTCCAAATGGTCTTGAGACCGTTTGGGCTAAGTCAACCCAAAAATCTCAATTAACCAAATTGAAAATCAACACTTAACCCGATTGGGGTTTACTAATTAATTAACCTTCAGCTGATGATCCCTTTGGAATTCATTAATCAAATTTGATAGATCATCAACCATCACCATTAACATCAGAATTCCCAAACGGTCAACCATGTTCAACTCTCCCAAATGGTTTGAAACCGTTTAACTTCAAACGGTTTGATAAAACTGTTTGCTTTCAAACGATTTTGGTTGAAACCGAATGAGCCACATGTTGAAACTGAATGAGATACAATTCTTTAGGAAAAGTGTCCAATATGATGTCATCATCATATACCTTCGTTCATGTAACTCCTAATACATCTGATTTCATGGAAATACCATTTTCAACAAGCAATTAATCAAGAAGATGAAGGAATCAACGAAATTGCAAGATTAATAGTTGAATAACAACGTAGAGGGGTTCAAGTTATAAAACCCACCTCCAATTGAGATTCAAAGCTCCAAGATCACGTCAAAAATGGTGGACGCAACTCCTTTCACTTTTCCAAGGCTCGTCCTCAAGCTTTGAGTGAAAAGGAATGGTTAGAAGTGAAGATGGGATCGAGATATGAAGAAATCAGGCATTGATTTGTGATTTCCACCATGAAATCAAGATGAATGAAGGTTAAGAAGCTTAACAACAGGTTGAGGGTCGTCTTCCTGATGTCCCTAGCTCCCTTGATCGTTTTTTCAAGAAAAGGAAAGAAGTGGATTCGAAAAAGTCCTTGGTTTGAGTGGTAAAAGGTCTTTTTATAAGAAAATCAATGAGAGAGAAAATGCCTTATAAAAATCCTTTTATTCCAAAATGTGTGCCACCTCTTCCTCCTCAATTCCATGCATGCAAAGCTATCTTCCTTATATCCAAATTCCCTTCCATTATCCATGAATTAAGGGAAAAGAAATTAAGCACCTTAATCATATTATATTAATATCCCATTTTTAGTGGATATTACTTTCCATTAACTTAATGTGAGTGGACTCTCCACTCAAGTTAGATATTTCATGGAATAGAAAAGGCACAAGGATGTTCACACTTGAAAAAATCCAACCATATCGTTTTTGGTTGAAGGCCCTTCAATTATTTTATTTGTTTTTGCATTAATTTGAAGTAAAGTTCTATTTATGCTTAAATCTTGATTATTTTAATATCAAGATTCTCTCTCCTTCAAAGTAGCTCAAATGAGATGCCCCTATCATTTTATTGCCTCTAAAAGATTCCAAGAATATTAAGGACCTTATTGAAATGGTAAATTACATATTGAACCCTAGGTTTTGGGTAAACTGCACATTACACCAAAACTAGGTTTTAATGCGCAAACATAGCTTTATGAGCTCTTCCTTGGTACTCAGGATATCACTAGCCATACCTATGCATCATTTTAATTCCCATGATGCTTCAACCCATGAGGAACATATTATCATGTAACATTTGCAATTTAACCCCTTAACTTGGGTAATTTGCACTTTAGTCCATAATAAGTAAACATTACTTTCAACATTATTCAAAATGGACTAAAATTGAAATATAAGTTCCTATTGAGCCTTAATTACTTTTATAAAGATAAGAACAATCATCTAGTTATCTTTCTTAAACAAAACACCTAGGGTTAAAGCATAACCCAGGTCAGGGATGTTACAAGTTATCCACCCCTTACAAGGATTTCGTCCCCGAAATCATCAACAAAAACATTAAGAGAAAAGAGAAGGATACTTCCTCCTCATCTCTTCCTCTAGCTCCCACGTAGCTTCTTCAATGCCATGGTGATGCCAGAGAACTTTTACAAGACAAATGTCTTTCTTTTTCAACTTTTTAATTCTTCTGTCAAGAACCAACACAAGTCCTTCGACATAAGATATATCATCATTCAGTTCTACCTCTACAGGTTGCAAAACTATCTCAGTGTCAAGATGACACTTCCTCAACATAGAGATATGAAACACTGGGTGCAATATATGCAACTCAGGTGGTAACTCCAGCTTATAGGCTACCTTTCCCATCCTTTTTATGATCGGATAAGGCCCCATAAATCTAGGAGCTAACTTCCCCTTCTTTCCAAATCTCATGATACCTTTCCAAGGTGAAACCTTGAGGTTTACTCTGTCTCCAACTTGGAATTATAAGGGTCTATGACGTTTGTCAGCATAAGATTTCTGTCTATCCTGGGCAACTTTCAACTGTTGTTGTATGACTTTAATCTTCTTAGTTGTTTGCTGAACCAGCTCAGGACCCAAAAGTTGATATTCTCCTATTTCATACCAACATAAGGGAGATCTACAACGTCTACCATATAATGCCTCATATGGTGCCATGTCGATACTGTGCTGATAGATATTATTATAAGCAAATTCTACCAAGCTCAGGTGTAGATCCCAACTTCCTACAAACTGAAGGACACATGCCCTAAGCAAGTCCTCCAAAGTTTGTATTGTCCTTTCAGACTGTCCGTCTGTTTGTGGGTGAAAGGCCGTACTAAACCTTAATTGCGTACCCAAATCTTTATGCAGTCGTTCCCAAAAATGACTCATAAACTGGGGACCTCTATCAGAAATGATAGTAGCCAGAACCCCGTGCAAACACACTATCTCATCTATGTATATCTGTGCAAGCTTCTCAGCTGTGTAGGTTGTTTTGACAGGTAAGAAATGTGTTGTCTTAGTCAACCTATCAACTATCACCCAAATGGAGTCATGAATTTTGGCTGTTCTAGGCAAACCAACCACAAAGTCCATGGTTACATGATCCCATTTCCACTGGAGTATAGGTAGAGGTTGCATTGTTCCTGCGGGCTTCTGATGTTCAACTTTAACCCACTGACACACCGGACACCACATAACAAACTCAGCTACATCTCTCTTCAAACCAGGCCATCAATACATATCTTTCAAGTTATGATACATCTTGGTGCTCCCTGGATGCATCACATACATTGAAGAATGAGCTTCTTCCAAAATTAACTTTCTCAAGCTATCAACATCAGGTACTACCATCCTACCATGGTAACAGACTACCTGATCATCTGAATCATGGAAGCCATCTCGCTTCTCACTACCATACTCTGATTTGATTTGCTGAATCACAGTATCGGCTTGCTGTGCTTCTTTAATATGCTCCCTTAGAGTAGGTTTTACTTGCATCCCAGCTAAAAGCCCGGCTAACAATGACACTTTGAGTTGTACATTGTCTTGCCTCAAGGATATAAACATATCTCTTTTAAAGCACACTAAGGAATTTAACTGTGCTATATCTAAGGCTGGTGTTGATGATTTTCTGCTTAGTGCATCATACACTACATTGGACTTCCCTGGATGGTAATCAATTGTACAGTCGTAGTCCTTGATTAATTCCATCCAGCAGCGCTGACTCATGTTTATCTCATGCTGTGAAAAGATCTACTTTAGATTCTTATGGTCTGTAAAAATCTAGAATGTTTCTCCATAGAGATAATGTCTCCAGATCTTCAAGGCATGGACCACAACAGCTATCTCTAGATCGTGTGTCGAATAATTCTCCTCGTGTTTATTAAGCCGTCGAGAGGCAAAAGAAATCACTTGTTTATCCTGCATCAACACACATCCTAGACCATTCTTAGATGCATCACAGAAGACTATGTACCCCTTTCCCTGCTCAGGTAACACCAACACAGGTGCACTAGTTAACCTTTCTTTCAGCAACTGGAAAGAATGTTGACACTTGTCATTCCAGACAAAAAGAACCTCCTTCTTGGTCAACTTGGTCAGGGGTAAAGCTATAGAATTGAAGTTCTTAATGAACCTCCTATAATAACCTGCCAGTCCTAGGAAACTGCGTATCTCTATCGGCATCTTTGACTGTTCCCATTGCAGGACAGATTCTACCTTCTTAGGATCAACAAGAATACCTGAAGCAGATATTACGTGTTCTAGAAAAGAAACTTTTGGTAGCCAAAACTCACATTTGCTAAACTTAGCATATAGCCTATGCTCTCTTAGTAAAGTCAAAGCCTGAAGGAGATGCTGCTCATGTTGTTGAGCATCTCTACTATATATCAGGATGTCATCTATAAAGACGACTACACACTGATCAAGAAAAGGTCTAAAGATTCTATTCATGAGTTCCATGAATGCAGCTGGTGCATTAGTTAGTCCAAACGACATAACTATGAACTCATAATGACCATATCTTGTCCTAAAGGTAGACTTAGATATGTCACCCTCCTTGATACGCAATTGATGGTATCTCGACCTCAGATCTATCTTAGAAAAGATAGTTGCACCATACAACTGATCAAATAAGTCATCAACCCTTGGCAGAGGATACTTATTCTTTATGGTGACTTTGTTTAACTATCTATAGTCAATGCATAATCGCATAGACCCATCTTTCTTCTTAACAAAGAGGACCGGAGCACCCCATGGTGAAGTACTCAGTCAGATAAAACCCTTCTCAAACAACTCTTGCAGTTGTTTCTTGAGCTCTGCCATCTCAACAGGTGCCATTCTATACAGCGTTTGTGCTATTGGTTGCATGCCCAGGATTAGATTAATTTCAAAATCAATCTCTCAGAGCGGAGGAACACCTGGAAGTTCTTCAGGAAATACATCTTCAAATTCCTTGACTACTGGAACTTCAGAAGGATGAGGGCTTTCCATTGTGGTATCTACCACATGAGCCAAGAATGCAAAGAATCCATGTCTCATCAACTTCTAAGCTACAATAGATGACACTAAACATGTTGGAAGAATCTTTCTATCTCCCTGAAAGATCCATGTGTCACCATCATTTGTGAACACAACTTGTTTGGAAATACAATCCAAGACAACCTTATACTTCTCTAAGGTGTCCATCCCTAGGATCATATCAAAACCCTACATCTTAAGTGGTATAAGATCCACTTGAATGCGATGATCAGAAAAGGAAAGATTGTAGGGAGAACACACCTCCCACAACACTACAGATCCCAGCAAAAGGGTTTCTAGAATCAAACTATCTACCCTATGACTGATAGTCATGTTGCAGTCATAAATTACTTCTCGAGTGATAAAAGAATAAGTAGCACCTGGATCAATTAACACATATATGAAGCAGGATGAAAACATATCAAAATAAAATAGTTCCATCTGACATGTCACAACCCGACGGTTGGCTACTGCTTCATGATGATTCATGGCATAGAATCTAGCTGTTGGTTGTTGTTGACCCTGTGCTTGGTTGTTTGGTGCTGAGGATCCAGCTTGGGATGCTTGTTCACATACTCTAGCATTATTATTGAACTGTCTCCTCTGTGAGCCTTGCTGACTCTGTCTCTGGGGTTGAATCACAGTTCTGACATTCTCAGGACAATCTCTCTTCAAGTATCCTGACCTCCCACACTTGTAGTAGTTGTAGTTTCCCAAACTCTGCCTAGGTGGTCCTGTCACTGATGCTGATGCTGTACTAGGGGCTCTACTTGGAGTAAAACTACGATCTCTACCCCTACTTGACGTCCACTGCGTCGGGGTATTAAACTTTGGTGGTGGTGGTGCAGAGAATCTCAACTTCTTGAAACTTTTAGACACGGGTCCTGGAAACTGAGGATACACTTTCTTATTACTGGTCTGTCGCTTCTCGATCACATACCTTTCAATCCTCCTTACGGACTCCACAAAAGTGGAAAATCTTTCCACATTCTCCAGAGAAGACACAGGAGTGGTCAATTCAGCATTCAACCCCTTCTCGAAACACCGAATCCTCTCCTCATCAATGGTTGCTATGTGCAGACAGAACCACAACAACTCCATGAACCTAGCTTCATATTTGCTAATGTTCATCTATCCTTGCCCCAACCTCTCAAATTGAGAGATCTTCTCATCTAGATACGTCTTGGGAAAGTATCTAGTAACAAACTCACGTCGGAATTCATCCCATCCGGCTTCAATTCCCGGTCTCTTGCCTTCCTCAATGGTCCACCAATGACCGACACTCCCCTTTAGAAGATAGACAACATGTCTCACCTTCTCATCTTCAGGAATCATAAGGATTCTGAAGGCTTTCTCTAGCTCAGTTAACCATGAGTCAACATCTACTGGATCAGCTATACCAGCATACTCTGTGGATCCTACCCTCCGAAGCCTTTCAAAGGTCTTTCCAGCTCCCTGTCTTTCATTGTGGGCTGGTGCCCTTGGTGCAGGTAGTGGCATCCTATCTGTCATGTGAGTCATCGTCGCCATAAATTGCCCAAACATGGTTTGGAAGGCTGGGTTTCCTAAAGCAGCTTGATCAAGTTGAGGAATCTCAGGTACAGGTTCCTCCCTATCTTGATCCCTTGCACCTCCTCCTGGTGCAGCAACGCTGCTCTCAGTAGCATGTTCATCATGCGATCCAGACATGTTCAAGTTCTTCTTCTCCTATATGAGCAGAAGACACTATCAGATAAACTGGAAAACACTTAGAACAGACTCAACGACCTTAATCCTATGTCTCTGTAGACTCAGCAAACCTAGAGCTCTGATACCACTAATTTGTGACGTACAAATCGGTCTGAACCAATGAAACAAGATTAACTAACGCGGAAGCGTATCGTTAACATAGGATTACTAAAAATCACTAAAAATTTAAAACCATTTACAAAGAGATCCATTCTCAGGAAAAATCTTTAAACAAGAACCACAATATTATTTTTACATACTGGTCCACATTGGACATTCCATGTATTATCAAACCAAAATCTCAGGTTGATTACAAAAACACTATCTACTGACTCCTAGGACCTGAGAGTACAGAGACAACACATATGACTTTATGTACAAGCCTGACAACCAGCATCCCCACCTGGGATATTACCATTGTCCTTAATGTTCCTGCTGCTGCTCTTCCTCTGCCACAGAGGTTCTGCCTCTTTGTCTGCGTCTACCTAAAAACGTTGAATCCCACGGGGTGAGACAATTGTAAAATTTCCCCAGCGAGAGATATAACTCTTCGTCGTAACATTATTATTGCAGTTTAATAGAAATAAACTGAGCAGTGGGATAATATATTTCAATGGCAGATGAATTACTGTCTATGCAGGTTAGAGAAACATTCCTATTCAAGTATTTCAACTATAACTTGACAAGGCAGCATGTCTCTTATGTAATAAGGAATTAAAGGACATAAATAACATTTATGTATCAAGGACATGCTAAGCAAATTGACATCAACCAGTGGTTCTCGTATTTCAATATTATGCAAATACGCTACACGACTAATTATATATTTCAAACATTATTAAGCTCTGAGGAGATGAGGTATACCACTCATACTCCAACCGATCACTGTGAAGTCAATATTGATACCATACAAAATCAATGGAAGAGCCGGATTCCATGACTTCCCACATCTCGGTCAGTGCGAGATTACATGCAGGACATCTTGTGTCTCTCCTTACATAGCTTGCCAGGGTATAGTGGCAACTCACTATAGAGATACAGTGGCGGCTACACTCTCTTCGCGATCGAGAGATTTCATGTTTACCTCTATCGATCTGACATTGACATCATCAGGAGATTAGTGATACATCTATCCCGGAACATACAATGAAGGATTGAGAGGTTTAATGTTTACCTTCCATCAATTCCCTCATTAGGACGTAAGGATATTTTTGCCCATCGACCCCCACATATTCAAGAATATGCAAACTCCAGGAAATCTCATAAGAAAACCTATTTCACCATCACCAACTACTGACGATGATGGATCTATGGTCAGAGCACTACATGAATAGCTTTCACTTGATTAATTAAGTACATTATCATATTCTTTTAGCATCAGTCAAGTTTTAAAACATAACTTATTAGGACAAATGCTATAAAGATACATGTACTGTTTTCATCAGTTATATCTTAGTCTTTAAAAGACATTGGGATCTCAGTCCCTCATATAAACATATGGTTCTGGGTATTCAAACCCCCATCTCATCACATAGCACTGTTACCACTTTTTTAGGTAACCATCACCTTCAGGTCATCTGACCAAGGTAAACATGACGTTTGCTACACAAAAATCTCATCTGGCATTTGAGGCCCATTAACTCTCTTGTCACCTCTTACTAGGCAACAAGGCATATTATGGCACACAAGGCCCAATAAATAATTTCAATAAATAATGCATCATAGCTCATATCTGGCTACGTTCATCATCTCAGGATACCTTCATGGTTAGTACAGATGATAATAGATATATCAATCATAATTCAGTTCCATGCTATCCCATGGTAACACCACTATTCCCATACCAGGGTTAGGGTTTCCCACTTTATAGCAATCAGGGTTACTCATCCCCCTTTATTCAATTAGGACCAATGATTCATCATTTCATTGTCCAGGACTAGGTTTCATGCTAAATAGCATAAACCAGAATTAGGGTTTACTATTCACATCACATCACCCTAGATTTAGGGTTTATGTTCAATAACCCACAATTAAGGTTTACTATTCATCCAAATTAGGGTTTTACATCAAAATAACATGAATTAGGGTTACTCATGTCATTACCCTAACTTCACATCACATTATCTTCCTAGATTAGGGTTTTATTTAGAATTGCCCTAATTTAGGGTTTGAGTTCATCAATTAACTCAATTAGGGTTTCATGATCTCTTTACCAAGGATCATACCCTAATTGTATATCACACTTACTTTGAATGTGTTAGGCTTTATTTCTACATGATTACCTTGCATGTATAAATCTCTCTCTCATCCTCTTCTAGGATGTCTAGAAGATTTGATCAAATGATCCTTCAATCACATGAGTATTCAAATGAATTGACCAATTGAATCTTCAATTACATTAGATATCCAAATGGATTAATAATTTTGAACCTCAAACGGTCTTGCCTACTTAGACCTTAAACAGTCTTAGACTTTCAAAGTTCAAACGGTTTGAAACTGTTTGGTCATATTGCCCTTGAAACTGTTTAAGCAAACATTGCCTTGAAACTGAATGAGCTAGAAAGTGTTGAAACTGAATGATCTTGGGTCTCCAAACAGTTTGGGATCGTTTGGTCCCAAACGTTCTTGAGACCGTTTTGTCCAAACCATCTCAAAACTGAATGGACCAAAAAGTCCTTTCAACACTTACACGATTCATGATCTCAATGGATGAATCGATTATCAATTGAGTCCTTGATTTATTTATCACTTGAACTATTGAATCAACCTTCAATTAGACCATCAATTAGGGTTTTGAGCCCAATTGATCTAGGATTTCAACTCAAGGAACCTTCAATTAGGGCTTGGAATCGAATATCCATCAATGTTCGACATTGTGGAATTGATTCCATTGCAACTATTGAATCATCATCAATTTTTTAATATGACCAGACCCCAAACGGTCTTGAGGTCGTTTGGATGACCTCCAAATGGTATTGAGACCGTTTGCTCCATTCCATCCTTGAAAATTTTGAAATTCAATAGGATTATGGGTCATTGGATTGGTCATCAAATCAGCAATTGATTGCATTTCAATTTGGTATATTTGGACCTTCAAATACTCAACCATACTTAACTCTAGACCTCCAAACGGTCTTGGTTGACCTCCAAACGGTCTTCAGACTGTTTGGGTGACTTCCAAACGGTCTTGAGACCGTTTGGGCTAAGTCAACCCAAAAATCTAAATTAACCAAATTGAAAATCAGCACTTAACCCGATTGGGGTTTACTAATTAATTAACCTTGAACTGATGATCCCTTTGGAATTCATTAATAAAATTTGATAGATCATCAACCATCACCATTAACATCAGAATTCCCAAATGGTCAACCATGGTCAACTCTCCCAAACGGTTTGAAACCGTTTAACTTCAAACGGTTTGATAAAACTGTTTGCTTTCAAACAATTTTGGTTGAAACTGAATGAGCAACATGTTGAAACCAAATGAGATACAATTCTTTAGGAAAAGTTTCCAAGATGATGTCATCATCATCTACCTTCGTTCATGTAACTCCTAGTACATCTGATTTCATGGAAATACCATTTTCAACAAGCAATTAATCAAGAAGATGAAGGAATCAACGAAATTGCAAGATTAATAGTTGAATAACAATGTAGAGGGGTTCAAGTTATAAAACCCGCCTCCAATTGAGCTTCAAAGCTCCAAGCTCACGTCAACAATGGTGGATACAACTCATTTCACTTTTCCAAGGCTCGTCCTCAAGCTTTGAGTGAAAAGGAATGGTTAGAAGTGAAGATGGGATCGAGATATGAAGAAATCATGCATTGATTTGTGATTTCCACCATGAAATCAAGATGAATGAAGGTCAAGAAGCTTACCAACAGGTTGAGGGTCGTCTTCCTGATGTCCCTAGATCCCTTGATCGTTTTTGCAAGCAAAGGGAAGAAGTGGATTCGATAAAGTCCTTGGTTTGAGTGGTAAAGGGTCTTTTTATAAGAAAATCGATGAGAGAGAAAATGCCTTATAAAAATCCTTTATTCCAAAATTTGCGCCACCTCTTCCTCCTAAATTCTGTGCATGCAAAGATATATTCCTTATCTCCAAATTCCCTTCTATTATCCATGAATTAAGGGAAAATAAATTAAGCACCTTAATCATATTATATTAATATCCCATTTTTAGTGGATATTACTTTCCATTAACTTAATGTGAGTGGACTCTCCACTCAAGTTAGATATTTCGTGGCCTAGAAAAGGCATAAGGATGTTCACACTTGAAAAAATCCAAATATCTCGTTTTTGGTTGAAGGTCGTTCAATTATTTTATTTATTTTTGCATTAATTGGAAGTAAAGTTCTATTTATGCTTAAATCTTGATTATTTTAATATCAAGATTCTCTCTCCTTCAAAGTAGCTCAAATGAGATGCCCCTCTCATCTTATTGCCTCTACAAGATTCCACGAATATTAAGGACCTTATTGAAATGGTAAATTGCATATTGAACCCTAGGTTTTGGGTAAACTGCACATTACACCAAAACTAGGTTTTAATGCACAAACATAGCTTTATCAGCTCTTCCTTGGTACTCAGGGTATCACTAGCCATACCTCTACATCATTTTCATTCCCATGATTCTTCAACCCATGAGGAACATATTATCATGTAACATTTGCAATTTAACCCCTTAACTTGGGTAATTTGTACTTTAGTCCAAAGCAAGTAAACATTACTTTCAACATTATTCAAAATGGACTAAAATTGAAATATAAGTTCCTCTTGAGCCTTAATTACTTTTGAAAAGATAAGAACAAACATCTAGTTATATTTCTTAAACAAAACACCTAGGGTTAAAGCATAACCCAGGTCAGGGATGTTACACTTATATATATATATCAAAGCATAACAACCTCATGTATCAAAGCACAACAAGCATTAGGGTTACCAACCGGACATACAAGGTACAACCCTCACTATAGGTGTATCGGGTAAGGGACAACCCTCACCAAAAGCATCTCGGGTAAGGAATAGCCTCACCAAAGGTACAACGTCTCTCACCAAATAGTGTGACGTCCAACACTATATCGGTTAAGCATGCAACTCTTCACCACCTACTGTATCGGCCAGCACCCATATAGGGCTACAACCATATCGGTTGACTATTGTCACCTTGGTATCAGGAAACACACAACCTGTGATGCCCAAGGCAGCAAACCCTATCATCCACTTCGCATCCCCCAAGCCACAAAGGCACTATGCCGGGCACCACCACAAGCAGGCTGATAATGAGCAGCACTTCCTTAAGTGCAACACCTGAGACATCATGTTGGGCAACATCTGAGAACCAACATGTAACGCTCAAACGCATAGCGTCATATTGGGCAGAACCATAACGTGTAACGCTGTGTCATGTAGCCATGAACCAAGAGGGTATTGGGCATCAGGTACAAGAGTGTATCAGGAAACACCTTTACCCTATCACCTAAGCTAGGGTTAGGGTTTCCATACCGGGAAACCGTCAAGTCTGTGTCGCCCACAACCATAACACCCAAGGTTAAAAACCTTATCGCCCAACAAGAAACCCCTTAGCTAGCACAAAATGGTACCCAAGGAAACTCTCGCACCACCCAAGGTGCACTACTGCCATCCATCAAACGATACCATGGCACCCAAGGTAGCCTATCGTTCAAACTAGGGATGTCTACCAAGCATATTGACCAAAGGCATAATGCCCAACAACTCCCTCTAAGGCAAAGGTCCATATCATTCAAAGGCATATCACCCAACAACATCATCATGGGTAGAGGTTCATATCGGTTAGAAGGGTCAACAGAACACCACTTAGCATATCGCCCAAGACTCATCCCTAGAAGAGGGATATCAGGCAGAACACATCAAAGGGGTATCGTACAAGGGTTCCAAGACCGTGACGGGTTGGTCATCTTCATCCTCAAGACCACCACCAAGAAACCCTAATAGATCAAGAGAATTGGCTCACCTCTCAACAACTAAGACAGAGGGGTTTTGTACAACTTCCATCACATATCGGGCAACAAGGTGGGTCATCATCATAACGAACATCCTTCCAACCTCAACTAGGTCAACACCAACCAAAGGCTCACCTCTCAAGTCCATGGTAAGAGCGGGGTATTGGCCAAGCAACTAGAGTGTAGACTCACCTCTCAACAACTAAGTGAGAGGGGTTTTGCCCACATAACTAAAGCTTGAGCTCACTTCTCAAGACCAAGGAAATAAAGGGGTTTTTCCCCAAGAACACACTACACACACTAGAATTAGGAAACCCTAGGCTCACCGCTCAAAAACCAAGAGAGAGGGGTTTGCCCAAGGAACCCTAGTCCAATGGTTCAACCAACAAGGTCCAAGAACACAACTAAGCAACATAACCATGTCACCATATCCAACAAGATCAAGGGCACATACTAGAGCAAAGATATTACCAACAAGATAAACATGGCCGATCAAGATAGCATATAACAAAACATCATGGTAAGAAGGTAGTATAGTTAGGGTTAGGAGTTATGTAACCCTCCTCAAGCTCTAAAGATCCATGCTTCTAGCACCAAGCTCCAAGGCACCACCTTCGGCCAACACAAATAAGAACAACTTGTAACCACTATGGCCGAAGAGAAAGAAGAAGAAGAAGAAGAAGATGCCAAGGAAAGGGAGAGATACTTACCATAAGAGAAGGAAGGGGGGTAAGTTAGCAAGGTGTGTCACCCAAGACACCAATAGTATCAGCCACCACTTTCTCCACTCTTCTCCTAGCTCGGCCACCAAAGGAAGGAAAACAACTAAAGGGACCAAAGAGCCTATCAAGCAAAGGAGGGGTTCATTTATATACTATGGGGTGAAGGGGAAGGGCAAGGCAATGTGGCACCCACCCCTAGCACACTTGTCTAAGGGTTATGCCACATGCTAGCACCCCAAACCACTTGTCCACGACTAGCCACCCTCTTAGCAAAGCAATGACCACTTGTCCCAAGATGGTGACACAAACGAGGCTAGGGTGGAGGGTGTGTGTCGCTTAACATGGCAACCTGACACACCATGGCCGACGCATCCCCTTTCCTGACACAACCAACACTCTTGGATGATACACCAAGGTCCAGCCCGATACATGCTCCAACAAGGCTCAACACAACTCAAACAAGGCTCAATAAATACCAAATCCCTCAAACAAAGAGCCCAACCCATCCTCTCAACCTTGGAGGATGTAAGGAGAGAGAAAGACATCTCTCAAGGTGACAAACTTGGACACCAACCCTAAAACTTGGGTAATTTGCAAGTTGCACCTCACCCTCTCAACAAAGCACAAACAAACCCTAATCACAACTTGAGGTCGTTAGCAAGCATCTCAACACATGGTTTAGGCAAAGCAAACAAGGTAATCCCAAAATGGAGGTCAGGGTCCTTACAAGCCATAAAACCCTACAAAAGGATTTTTCCCCCGAAATCTGAAGAGAAAAGCAAGGGATACTTCTTCCTCATCTCTTCCTCAAGCTCCCACGTGGCTTCCTCAATGCCATGATGATGCCAAAGAACCTTCACAAGAACCAGGTCCTTCCTCTTCAACTTCTTTACTCTTTTGTCAAGGATCAACACCAGACCTTCCTCATAGGTCACACCTTCATCAAGCTCAACCTCAAATGGATGTCACTGTCTCTGTCCCTGGATGACTTTTCTTTAGCATACTGACATGAAACATCAGATGTAACTTGTGCAACTTTGATGGTAGCTTTAGCTTGTAAGCTACTTTGCCAACACGTGCTATTACCGGATATGGCCCCATATACTTGGGAGCCAACTTGCCTTTCTGGATAAACCTTAGCACGCCTTTCCATGGTGAGACCTTGAGATTCACCTTGTCTCCCACCTGGAATTCCAGAGGTTGTCGACGATTATCTGCATATGACTTTTTTCTATCCTGTGCCGCTTTCAACTATTGCTTTATCACCTTGATATTTTCTGTCATCTGTTGTACTAACTCAGGACCTAGAAGCTGATACTCTCTAGACTCATACCAACATAAAGGAGATTTGCACTTTCTACCATACAAAACCTCATAAGGTGCCATGTCGATACTTCATTGGTAACTGTTGTTGTAGGTGAACTCTATCAAACTGAGATGCACGTCCCAACTATCGAGGATCTACAAAACACAAGCTCAGAGAAGATCTTCCAAAGTCTGAATAGTCCTTTCAGAATGTCCATCTGTTTGTGAGTGGAAAGCGGTACTGAACCTCAATTGCATTCACAACACTTTGTGCAGTTGTTCCCAAAAAAGACTTGTGAACTGGGGACCTCCGTCAGAGACTATCATTGCGGGCACACCATGCAAATGCACAATCTCATCCACATACATCTGAGCAAGCTTTTCTACTGTATATGTTTTCTTTACGGGTATGAAATGAGCAGACTTCATCAACCTATTCACTATCACCCCAATGGAATCATGATTCCTAGCTGTCCTTGGCACACCAACTACAAAATCCATGGTTATATGATCCCATTTCTACTATGGTATCAGCATGGGTTGCAACGTACCTGCCAGTTTCTGATGCTCAGCCTTAACCTGCTGACATACCGCACATCTAGCCACAAACTCAGCCACATCTCTCTTCAAGCCAGGCCACCAATACATGTCCTTCGGATTATGATACATCTTGGTGACACCTGGATGCATATCATACATTGATGTGTGCGCTTCCTCGAGCACTAACTTCCTCAGATTATCAACATCGGGAACTATCATCCTGTTATGATAACAAACTAGTACATCCTCAGACTCATGGAAGCCATCCCGCTTCTCACTACTGAACTCTGATCTAATCAACTGAACTGTAGCATCTTCCTGTTGCACTTCTTTGATCTGCTGCCTCAAAATAGGTTTCACTTGCATCCGTGCCAACAGTCCCGCCAACAAAGATACTTCCAACTGTATATTCATCTGCTGCAAAGAGACAAACATATCCTGCCTATGGCATATCAAAGAACTTAACTATGCCTTCTTCATGGGAAGAGAAGAAGACTTTTTGCTAAGCGCATCAGCTACCACATTCACCTTACCAGGATGATACTCAATGGTGCAATCATAATCATTGATTAGCTCCATCCAGCGACGTTGTCACATGTTCATCTCACTATGCGAGAAGATATACTTCAGGTTCTTATGATCCGTGAAGATCTGACACACTTCCCCATAAATATAGTGTCTCCATATCTTTAACACATGGAATACCGATGCCAACTCTAGATCATGTGTTATATAACTCTCCTCATGTTTCTTAAGCTATCGCGAAGCAAAAGAAACCACATGATCCTCCTGCATTAGCACACAACCTAAGCCTTTCTTGGAAGCATCGTAGAAAACAACATAGCCCTTCCCAGGCTCTGGCAACACCAATACTAGAGCACTAGTTAGCTTCTCCTTCAAGCTCTAAAAGGCTCGTTGACAACGATCATCCCAAAAAAAAGGTACATCCTTCCTGGTCAACTTTGTCAACGACAACGCGATCACACTGAAGTCCTTTATAAACCTTCGGTAGTATCCTGCTAAACCCAAAAAACTATAGACTTCAGTCGACATTTTTGGTTGCTCCCAGCCTGCAACTGACTCCATCTTCTTGGGGTCCACTCTGACTCCTTCTGTAGATATTACATGACCCAAGAAAGTCACTTCCTTCAACCAGAACACACACTTACTAAACTTGGCATACAACTCGTGTTGACGAAGGAGAGTCAACGCTTGTTGAAGGTGCTATTCATGCTGTTGACTGTCTCGACTATAGATCAAGATGTCATCTATGAAGACCACAACAAATTGATCTAGGAACGGACGGAACACCCTGTTCATTAGATCCATTAAAGTAGAAGGTGCATTGGTTAGCCCAAACGACATAACCACAAACTCAAAGTGACCATAACTCATCCTAAAAGCTGACTTTGGTATGTCCTCATCCTTAATCCTCAACTGATGGTATCTAGACCGTAGATCAATTTTTGAGAACATTATAGCACCACGCAACTGATCAAACAGATCGTCTATCGTTGGTAAAGGATACTTGTTCTTGATCGTAACTTTGTTCAACTACCGGTAATCTATGCACTGACGCATCGATCCATCCTTCTTCTTTATGAACAGTACTGGAGCACCCCACAACAATGTGCTCGGTCTGACAAAACCTTTATCCAACAACTCTTGTAACCACTTCTTCAGTTCTGCCATTTTAGCTAGAGCCATCATGTACAGTGTCTGAGCAACTGGTTGTGTCCCTGGTACTAGATTGATCTCAAAGTCAATCTCTCGAGGTGGGGGAACACCGGGAAAGTCATTGGGAAATACATCCATGAATTCTTTAACAACATGCACATCCTCAAGGCTAGAACCTTTCACTTTAGTATCCACAACATGAGCTAATAACGCCTTACATCCTTGCCACAACAACTTCTCTGCCACCATAGCAGATACCAAACACGTCAGAAGAATCTTCCTATCTCCTTAGAACATCCATGTCTCACCACCGTCAGCAAACAGCGCTTGCTTGGAACCACAATCCAGCACAACCTTATACTTCTCTAAGGTATCCATCCCAAGGATCACATCGAAGCCATACATATCAAGTGGTATAAGATCCACTTGTATGTTGTGTCCCAAAAAGGATAGGACACAAGATGGACATACCTCTCGAAGCATCGAGGAACCATCAAGAAGGGTTTCTAACAACAAGCTATTTTTCTTACAACTAACATGTAAAAGACAACTATCGAGCATACTACGAGCGATAAAAGAGTGTGTAGCACCCAGGTCAACCAAAATAGATACAAAGCAAGAAGAAGACAAATCAGAATGAAATAACTCCATCTGACCTACCACCACTCGTGGGTTGACTATCACCTCCGACTGACTCATAGCATAGAATTGAGCCGTTGCTTGCTGTCCACGTCCTCTGCTTCCTTGAGCAGATGATCCAGCTTGCGATGCTTGACCGCTCCCTTGCCCTCTGGTGCCATTGGACTACTGTCTATCTGATCCTTGTTGATTCTGCCTCAGCTACTATATAACTTCGACATCTTTCCTTGGGCAATTCAACTTTAAATGCCCTGTCTGTCCAAAAAGATAGCATGACATGTCCTCTAACTGCGGCCTAGATGGCCCTATCACTGCTACTAAAGCTATACTATAAGATCTGGATGGATAATAACCACTCCCTCTTCCTTTACTTGGTGACCACTATGATGGTTCACTAGAACCTTGCCTCACAGAAGGTGCAGAAAACCTCGATATCTTGTGGCTGTCAAACCTCTGTTTCTGAAACTGAGCATGCCTTTTCTTGGTCATAGCCTCTCTCTTCTCTCATACTGACCATTCAATCCTTCAGACCGACTCCACAAACATGACAAACTACTCTCGGTTTTCCAAAGCAACAACAGGTGTCGACAGCTCGACACTCAAACCTTTCTCAAATGTATGATCCTCTCATCATCTGTTGCCGCCATGTGAGGACAAAACCTCAACAGATCTATAAATTTGGCTTCATACTTGGTGATGCTCATCGATCCTTGGCGCAAAAGCTTGAACTGGTTGATCTTTTTGTCCAGATACATCTTCGGGAAGTATCGACTCACGAACTCCTACCGGAAGACGTCCCAACAGATCACCTCACTGGGTCGCTTCTCCTCATCGATGGCCCACCAGTGGCTAGCACTACCTTTCAAAAGGTAGACAACGTGCTTGACTTTGTCTGCTTCGGGGATGTCAAGGATCTAGAAGGCCTTTTCAAGACCTGTCAGCCACAGATCTGTATCCCCTAGATCAGTCGTTCCAGCATAATTTGAAGCTTCGACTTGGCGAAGCTGCTCAAAGGTCTTCCCAATACCCGAAGATTCACCATGGGGAGTCTATGCTCTTAGAGGAGGCACTGGAAAGCTATCCACCATGTGATTCATCATTGCCATTACCTATCCCATAAGGTGCTGGTAGACATGATTCTTGAGAATGGCTGGGTCGATTTGGGGGACCTCAGGCACCCGATCTTCATGTGCTTGCACTCGTGCTCCATCAATAGATGTAGCAACACTGCTCTCGATAACATGTTCTTCATGACTTCCAAACATCTTTTGGCTTTATCTTCTGCAAGGGGCAGAAGGTTATTGTAAGAAAATATAGAAAATCACAAGAATAGACACAAAACCTAATCCTAGATATTTGTAGACTCAGTGAACCTAAAGCTCTAATACCAAAACTTATTGTGATATCCTGCTATCACACAGATAACAAAATGCCACACGAAAACGTATGAAGCCTCCATAAACCACATATTACCAAAAACATGGGTTAATTAAAACCGATTGTGGAAAGAAGATAATAAAGAAACTATTTCATCCAGATCCTTATCCTGCAAGGAAACATGTTATATAAACATACATAAACCTTGATACATGTCCAAAGCTTATAGGAACCAGCTGTTACATAGGCACAAAGAGTTCACCACCTATTTATATACAGAACAGGCCATACCAGGCCAACAATAGGATAAATAAGCTACATCATCTATACACTATAAAATGTCATCCAAACACCTCCAAGGACCTGAGTGTACATGGATGACTCTAGGACTCTACTACAAAACAACCAAAATAGTAACATATCCATCTCTAGCCTCCTACTATTATTCTTACTGCTCAGCCGCAACCTCACGACCACCACCACATCTAGCATGATCACCTAAAAATGTTGTAAACCAGCAGGGTGAGACACACAGTCCCAGCGAGAAACATAACTCCCCGCCGAACTATACAACTTTAGGAAAGCCAGAACAGATAAAGAAGATAACTATTATAAGCGGCTCATATATGCAGCATACTGAACAGAACTAACTTTATTAACCAACTTACCAAGATATCTTGGAGGCGTATAACCAGATATTTCTTTATGGAACATGATTGACAATATAAGATTTATAAGAACTTATCATAAGATATGAGGAGTGTACAAGTAACTACAAGATATAACTAGGGCAACTATACAAGCAGGGCCTCAACCAATGTTCCGTGTTTTACCTTAAGCAATACATACTATACGGCTAGATTACAATTTTATTATGCCCTGAGGAAGTGATCTGTCCCACTCAAATCCAACCTTCAGTTGTGAAGCCCAAAACTGGTGCCATACAAGGTCAATGGGAGAGCCGGACTCCATGACCTCACCTCCTTATGGTCAGTGCATGTTATCCAAAGCAGGACTGTAGTCTCTTGCTTAAGTGGCCTCAGCCACAGGATCAGCTCCGCATGCTACCCTTTCCTCTAGCCGGTCTTGGTATAGGTCACGACGCTAGTATATCATGAGTTACAGGCCTATATTCACCGTGCTCCTGAGCCATGAATGCATTCATGCTCCATCACACTGAGCCATGGGCATGTTCACCATGCTCTTATACACATCTTGAGTCCACAACCACAGTTGCACTCTAATCCTCCTATTTTTGGCTAGGAGAAACCTCGTATATTCAATAATATGCACTCCAAGTAATCCCGCAGGATAAACCTGTTTCACCATCACCAGATACTGACGATGATGGATCTATGGCCAAGGAAAACTACATGAAAGGTTCATCTATAATTAATTAATACATTTTAAGCAGATTGTAAGACTCAACCAAGTTATGTAACATGCAATTAAAACATAGAACTCATTATCTTATTTTACATTGTCACTCAACATCATCTTGATCTATCATAAGGATCCAACATCACATGTTACCACTTGGCCTCAGTGTTCAGAAAATCGGTCTAATCGGCCGAATATTTGGTTTTGCAGGTCCACCGCCCCACATATGCATAATCGGACCTATAATCGGTCCAGGGCCGATTAATCGGCCGCTCGGGGGAATAATCGGCCGATTAATCGGGGATTTTCTAAACCCAACAGAAATAATATATTTTTTACAGTAACTTTTTCTAAACCTACTATTGGTCATTACAATTACATTCTCTTGCCCCTCTAAACATATTTGGTCTTTTCCCCATGTTTTCTCAATAAGTTTATAGTTAATGTTTATTGAATTGATTCTTATTATTGATGTTTTCATCTCTAATATCATCAATGTTTCTAATTACTTATTTACTGCAATATTAATCTCTGACTAATTGTTCTTCTTTGCTGCTCCATTTTGAATATTGATTTAGATGCATATTCTTTATATTGATGACGTAGATATAGTTCATTTTGTTTGTATCTATGCTTAGTTACAATCCAAATGAAGTTTAGCTTCCCCCTTTTAGAACATGATTAATCTCATATTACAAGAAGATTTTACTCAAATTTTAGTTGTACAATTCTAATATATGACTAATACATAACTTGGATATAGTCAACATATAATTTATATATATTTATAACTAATTTAAAAAAAATCAAAACCGATTAAAACCGATTATTCTCCCGCTTATACTCCCGCATACCGTGTATACTCTATTCGGTACCCTGTCTGCCCGTACACCGATTACCGCTTTTCAGAACACTGCTTGGCCTCTTGCCAAACATCTAGATCCATCACAAGGATCACTGGGACTCAATCCCATCATCAGGGCACACATTGCCATTCCATGGATAACACCCATCATATATCATTGGGTTCATCATAACCCTTTGATGTTACACATCATATCATTATTATACCATTACCATGGCCTCATCGTACAACTGTCTCCTACATGGTTAGTGAAATCACAAAGGAGCAATGATACTTGTACAAGGAACATTTACAGCTCTTTACTTTATTATGCGAGTCAGCCATGCAACATAGATGAGTGTATCAAAGCATATCATTCTTATATATATATCAAAGCATAATAACCTCATGTATCAAAGAACAACAAGCATTAGGGTTACCAACCGAACACAAGGTACAACCCTCACTATATGTGTATTGGGTAAGGGACAACCCTCGCCAAAAGCATCTCATGTAAGGAATAGCCTCACCAAAGGCACAACATCTCTCACCAAAGAGTGTGACGCCCAACACTATATCAGTTAAGCATGCAACTCTTCACCACCTACTGTATCGGCCAGCACTCATCTAGGGCTACAACCATATCGGCCGACCACTGTCACCTTGGTATCGGGCAACACACAACCCATGACGCCCAAGGCAGCAAACCCTATCATCCACTTCGTATCATCCAATCCACTAAGGCACTATGCCGAGAAGCACCACAAGCAGGCTGATAATGAGCAACACTTCCTCAAGTGCAACGCCCAAGACATCATGTAGGGCAACAACTGAGAACCAACATGTAACACTCAAACACACAACATCATATCGGGCAGAACCATAATGTGTAACACTATGTCGTGCATCCATGAACCAAGAGGGTATCGAGCATCAAGTACAAAAGTGTATCGGGTAGCACCTTTACCCTATTGGCCAAGACACCCTATCGCCTAAGCTAGGGTTAGGGTTTTCATATCGGGAAACCATCAAGACCGTGTCGCTCACAAGGATAACGCCCAAGGTCAAAAACCATGTCACCCAACAAGCAACCCCTTGGCTAGCACAACATGGTGCCCAAGGAAACTCTCACACTGCCCAAGGTGCACTACTGCCATCCATCAGACGACACCATGGCGCCCAAGGTAGCCTATCGTTCAAACTAGGGATGTCTACCAAGCATATCGACCAAAGGCATAATGCCCAACAGCTCCCTCTAAGGCAAAGGTCCATATCGGTCAAAGGCATATCGCCCAACAACATCATCTTGGGTAGAGGTTCATATCAGTCAGAAGGGTCAATAGAACACCACTTAGCATATTGCTCAAGACTCATCCCTAGAAGAGGGATATTGGGAAGAACACATCAAAGGGGTATCGTGCAAGGGTTCCAAGACCATGATGGGTTGGTCATCTTCATCCTCAAGACCGCCGCCAAGAAACTCTAATAGATCAAGATAATTGGCTCACCTCTCAACAACTAAGAGAGAGGGATTTTGCACAACTTCCCTCACATATCGGGCAGCAAGGTGGGTCATCATCACAACGACCATCCTTCCAACCTCAACTAGGTCAACACCAACCAAAGGCTCACCTCTCAAGTCCATGGTAAGAGAGGGGAATTTCCCAAGAAACTAGAGTGTAGACTCACCTCTCAACAACTAAGTGAGAGGGGTTTTGCCCACACAACTAAAGCTTGAGCTCACTTCTCAAGACCAAGGAAAGAAAAAGGTTTTGCCCCAAGAACACACTACGCGCACCATGGAATTAGGAAACCCTAGGATCACCTCTCAAAAACCAAAAGAGAGGGGTTTTTCCCAAGGTACCCTAGTCCAATGATTCGGCCAACAAGGTCCAAGAACACATCTAAGCAACATAACCATGTCACCACATCCAACAAGATTAAGGGCACATGCTAGAACAAAGATATTACCAACAAGATAAACATGGCCGATCAAGATAGCATATAACAAAGCATCATGGTAAGATGGTAGTATAGTTAGGGTTAGGAGTTATGTAACCTACCTCAAGCTCTAAATCTCCACTCTTCTAGCACCAAGCTCCAAAATCCAAGGCACCACCTTCAGCAAGCACAAAGAAGAACAACTTGTAACCACCATGGCCGAAGAGAAGGAAGAAGAATAAGAAGAAGATGCGAAGGAAAGGGAGAGATACTTACCACAAGAGAAGGAAAGGGGGGTAAGCTAGCAAGGTGTGTTGCCCAAGACACCAGCAGTATCGGCCACCACTTGCTCCACTCTTCTCCTAGCTCAGCCACCAAAGGAAGGAAAGCAACTAAAGGGACCAAAGAGCCTATCAAGCAAAGGAGGGATTTGTTTATATACTATGGGGTGAAGGGAAAGAGCAAGGCAAGGTGGCACCCACCCCTAGCACACTTGTCCAAGGGTTATGCCACATGCTAGCACCCCAAACCACTTGTCCACGACTAGCCACCCTCTTAGCAAAGAAACAACCACTTGTCCCAAGATGGTGACACAAATGAGGCTAGGGTGGAGGGTGTGTGTCGTCCAACATGGCAACCCAATACACCATGGCCGACACAGCCCCTTGCCTGACACAACCATCACTCTTGGCTGATACACCAAGGTCCAGCCCAATACAGGCTCCAATAAGGCTCAACACAACTCAAACAAGGCTCAACAAAGCCCAACTCCCTCAAAAAAAGAGCCCAACCCATCCTCTCAACCCTGGAGGATGCAAGGAGAGAGAAAGACATCTCTCAAGGTGACAAACTTGCACACCAACCCTAAAAGTTTGGTAATTTACAGGTTGCACCTACCCTCTCAACAAAGCACAAACAAACCCTAATCACAACTTCAGGTGATTAGCAATCATCTCAACACATGGTTTAGGCAAAGCAAACAGGGTAAGCCCAAAATGGAGGCCAGGGTCCTTAAAGTCATCATAGGGTTTGTACATCTTCATCAACATACCTAGAATTTGATAAACTGGATATATGATTCATGCAATGATTGTAGAATTGTATACATGGTCAAGTCTTGACCTAAAAGAAATCCTAGTTTCTCCACATGCCCAACCATATTGAGCACATGGGGCTCTATTGGATATCCCTCTGTCAGTTTGCACTCAAATAATACTTTGGAGACATTATACCTTTCTTGATTTATATGATTATTAAGATGTGTTACAATCTCAAGAATGTCCATGTTTTCATGTTATTCATGCAACTCATAGATCATACAACATAGCATAATGTACTCAATGTTTATGGCATCAATGGCATGCTTCCTATAAGCATTCAGTTCATCCTTAGGCGCATTTGGAGTGGGTTCCATTGGCTCCGGTCTTTTAAGGACATAGAGATTTTACTCATTTTGTGAGAACACTTATAAAAATTCTAAACCAAATGTGGAAGTTAATCCCATTTAGTTTTGTACTTCTCAGGGGACTGATTGCAATAATAATGTGTTTGTGTTTGCCATTAGATTCTACAAAGAAAAATTACAACTCTTGAAACATTTTTGATTTGTTTGATTTGATAAGTTAACGATATTAATTAGGCCTTTAATTAATTATCTCTCCCACTATTTTTTTCAAATTGATAACCCTCATGTATCAATTCTGAAGATTGTAGCATACAATCTTCTAATGAGCCAAGATCCAAAACAATTCAACTATTATCCAATCAATGCCAGCGTCCATAGCCAATTGTTAAGGTAGGAAACTTTTTCCAATTGCATCATATACAATTCTTAGATAGATGATATGCACAACTCCTTGTCATAGTCATTTGCATGCCTCTGCTTCTTAATCTCATTAAGGACACACAGTTAAGCCTGACCCAAAATCCAACATGATAATAATGTACCCCACTTGGTAGGCCCACATTATTACCATCACACTTCCACGAGATAGATAACGCACCACCTTTGGGGTACCCACTCTTAGTCGATCAAGCTTTTCATGTTTGTTGCTAATAGAAAGCATCTAAGACTTAATATTATATTGAGGGATTTTATATATAAATACATATACATATCCAATCAACACATACTTAGTACATATCATATAGATGCTATAATAAAAAATGAGAAGGTAACACCTAGGCCCACTTCCCAAGGTTCTAGTAGTACAATTTTAGGAATGACGACAGGCCCCACAGACCAACACTAGCCTTAACTACATGTGTTGTCCTTACTCACTGCAAGCCGGGGTCAACTTCCCAACTGGTCACCCATCCTAGTACTACTCCAAGCTGAGCACGCTTACTATGGGGTTCTTTAGTGATGGAATCCCAGAAAAGGAGACACACCTTGGTGATATGGGTAGTCCAATCATTCCTTTTAAGATCATATTCTTTGAGGCCTCAAATCCTGGGATGTTACAATCTCCCCCACTTAGACTCTTGATGTCCTTGTCAAGGCTCAATATACAACCTCATAATCTCTTCCCCATTTTAGTGCATATACAAAATGGCCCATTGATGGAGCTTCCACTTACGTGGAAATGCGTGCACCACTAAAAATCCTAAAGATGGTAAGTCTTTAAGTTTAGCCTTGCTTATAATAGATTGAGAACTCCACCCACGTATGCTAAGATACGTGGAAGTCTTATCGTAGTATAGTTAAGGGTCGAATCCTCAGGATAACGGTCTTGTTGGGAGCAACAAGATGAAAAACGTTAAAACTTCACTTAATCTCTTAATAGCAGGTGCTTAGATCAAAAGGTTGGTTTGGTTGTTTTTAAGCTAAGAGCAAGTAAAGTAAAGCAAGTAAATTAAATGATGTTAAACAATGATAAGAAGTCACTAGGGCGTGATTGGTTTTCACCGCCACAACACATGGATCAAGACATGCAAAATAAAACATAACCTACAACAAGAGTATAGTCAGTTAGTATCTTTGTAGACTTAGTTTCCTTTCAGAGAACTAACTACGAGAAGTGCGAGAATGTTGCAAAGTCAGCCATCCCCGAATGAATGGTAAACTACTTTGCATCATTCCCTTCGTAAAGTGTGTTCCTCGACTCATCAAGGTTGTACTTTCATACGTCAACTGATTCCATTTCATAGTATGAAAGTACAACGATGGAAGTGAGTTTACTCCACTTCTTGAGATACACTCCTAGATACCGAAATAGATGCATGGTGGATACATGCACCAAGAACCAACATTCAAACGAGTTTCGAATCTAGTAGTACAAACATAGACAATTCATACTAAAAGATAAAAGATAACACAAGTTGGTGATCAAGCAACACGCATTCATCAAACGTTTGATGTTGAACTGAAAAGATAGTATCTCTATATTACAAACTATGGATTACATTACATGAAATGAAAACATGGGTAGCGGGGCTACTCCCCGCACCCTAGTGAGAGAGACTACTCACTCATAGCTAGGACAAAGAAGGAGGCAAGAAGAGAGAGAACGCCATCCCCACAAAGGAGAGAGGAAAGTCAACCCCTTGGAGAGAGAGATGATCTTATAGCTTCATAGTTTGCTTGATGATGAGGTCCTTTCTTCCCACCTTCTTTGGCGGAGAGAGAGAAAACAGCTTCAAGATGGAGTGTGGATCTCAGACCGGCAGCCCCTGGGCAGAGGATGGAAGTTGGATTTGCTCTGGAGTGATAGAGGCAGCCTCTGGGTGTCCAAAACTTGATGTCTTTGGGAGGACTCCTTGGGTCTTATTTATAGGCCTTAAGTGAAGTCCAAACGGTTTGGTCAGTTTTGGATCCAAATGGTCTTGAAAACCGTTTGGACTTCAAGACCGTTTGGACCTCAAGATCGTTTGGACCTCAAGACTGTTTGGACCTCGAGACCGTTTGGACCCTGAGACCGTTTGGACCTCGAGACTGTTTGGACCTCGAGACCATATGGATTCATGCGGTCTTGGGACCGTGTGACTCCATGTGGTCTTGGGACCGATTGGCTTCATGCGATCTCGGGACCGATTGGCTTCATGCGGCCTTGGGACCGTGTGACTCCATGCGGTCTCAAGACCAATTGGCTTCATGCAGTCTTGGGACCGTGTGACTCCATGCGGTCTCGGGACCAATTGGCTTCATTCGGTCTTGGGACCGTGTGACTCCATGCGGTCTTGGGACCATGTGACTCCATGCGGTCTCGGGACCGTGTGACTCCATGCGGTCTTGAGACCGATTGAGTCTTTTATGGTTTTTTTGTGTCTTTTTCTGCAAGTAAAAAAGGGAAAAGTTAGTCTAATAGTATATTTGCAATAAGAGGGGATATTTAGGGATTATGTCTAATTTTAATTAAGAAAGAGTGTGGGGAACTGAAGAAAAGACTAAGATAACATCACAAAATTTGAGGTTATCACCCCCCTAACTTAGAGTCTAGCTTGTCCTCAAGTTAGATAGAGCTAAGGCATGTAATGGCGAGGCGATTTTATTTAGTTAAGATTTCCATACTCTTGCTCCAATTCTAAACCTGAGATCTCCTAAGGTTGTGTCAGAGCTTTTTGCCTTAACTCTTTCAGGTATTGAGAGTTGCTTGGATCTCAGGTTTCTTCCATATCTTAGCCCGCATTGGGACCACTTTTTATTCGGTGCATGTCATTGACTCTAATCAGATTTATACTCCTCTGAGAATCCTACCGGAAACTAGAGTGGGTACGTGGGTTGGCTAAAGGCTTAGTGTGTAACCCCCCCTTCAAGTGGGTGAGGGGTTGTCTATTCTTTTAGGATCTCACTACCGGGAACGATACATCTGTCTTTTTGAGGGTAGCTGAATGTACCGGACGGGTGAGTCCTTTATCAACCTTTCATATATTTAGATACCTTAGGGTTTCACTACCGGGCACGACACATCTGCCTTCTTGAGGGCAGTTGAATGTACCGGTCGGGCAAGACCTTTGTTGGTTCTTCATATAGATCGTTATTTATGGCACAACTCTCATGATTTTATTCAACACTCTGGCTTTTATTCGTAAACTCACATGCTTGGGATTTGGATATTTAGGGATATTGATTTTTGGACGGCCAAGCCTCTTTTATTTGGAGAGAAGAAAACTGTTCTTAGAGTTGTTCGACATGCACTTATTTGGTTTCTACTAGTGGTCCACTTGCAAGGCTTCGAGATTTGGATGTCACCTGATGTCCCTCTCGTCCTTGAGTTTGTTTTGGCTTATAGCGGCCCTGATATTGCCCTGTGGAGGGTCAGATTTAGAAATGGAACAAAAACATGGAAATTGAGTGAAGATGATTTATTAATTCGCCATTACATGTCTATGTGCTATTCTTGTTGTTTCTCTTGAGGGCTACTGGATTCTAAGTTAGTTAGGGATGACTTTGTTCCAAGTAGGTTTTATTAACAACAAAGACTAAAAATGTGCAGAGAAAACTAAGAAAGAAAATTATACAGAATTGAGGAAGAAGATAGAAAGGGAAGAATTTAGAGTTGATACCTCGCCCTTGTCCAGTGTACTCCCCCCTTAACTTATCACTCACTCTGTCCTCAGAGTGTCAAAGGGAATAGGTTGAGAGGTACAAGGACAAGGGCATCAGGCGTCCATTAGTCCTTTATTTGCGCCATGTGTGCGAAGGAGATTGGCAACAAACTTTCCACGTAAGGCGTGGTAATCTACGTCTGTCATATCCTCTACTGGTTTTTGCAGGGTCATGATTGTGTACATCCAGGAGAGGACGTGGAAGCCGCAATCATTTGATTCCCAAATTTGTTGGGGGCATTTGTGGTTAAAGGATGGGCGATGAAAGTGGTCTTTGCCGTATGCCCTTGTGTGCTGACTTAGAACATCGATTAGTCTGTCTGCACATTCTTTCGCCACTTCTTCTGTGGGCGTCTTTGGTGTCACTACGTATTTTTTCTGTCGTGGATTGAACTGGATGTCGGAACTGTTGTAGATAGTAGTTGTTCCTTCGGGTAGGTTTGTTGCCAGAAGCATCCAATGCTCATGGTGAAGGAATGTTAGCATGATAAACTTCAGTGTTGTGTGTTGTAGGAAGGAGATTAGTGCTTCAGTTGTTCCGAAGTTCTTTAGCTTTAAGAGGTCGTCCTTCATGTATGCGGATGCCATATAGGTTGTAGGGTGATTCCGTCCTATAAGAAATTGATAGGCAGCCATCAGGCTCACAGATAGAGACCCTTTGAACTGTACAGTTTCTCGTAAAGCGTCTGCCATTACTAAAATGTCATCGGACATGAAAACGAGTTCATCTTTCTCGGCGTAGAGCCGTGACATGATGAGACGTAGTTCATTGTCAGAGAGACTTTTACAAGCACTGAGGTCAAAATCCGGGAAGGTTGGTTCTATGGCAGATAGGGGCACCATTTGTGATGACGATCTCCTAATGGTTGCCCCTGACAAAATATCTGTTTCCCCTTTATCCTGCGCCAGATCAAATTGGGAAGGGTCCCATTTTCTTTGCTCAGGAACTATGGCTGGCTGTTTGTTTTTCTCCAATTCTTTTAAGGTTTGTCTGAAAGGTTGCCGTTGCGGACGTTGGATTGCTGAAAAGAGGTAGCGGGGGACATCTTCTGGTGCCATTGTCGGGTCCTTGAAGAACCTTCTATCACAAATAAGCTCCATGGCGTAACGCCCTCACAGGGAGTGAAAATCTTCAGCGATCAGCTTTGTAAAGGGGATTTCTTGGTTTAGCGCTTGAATGTGACGGATAGTGCAAAAAGTGCAATCCCCAGATCCCTCAGTTGTTTGGACTTGCGGGTTTATTATTTGGAACCATGGTTGGCTCCAGTCCTGTCGTAGGGATGGGCGTGCAACCCAAATTAGCTTAAGAAGCCGAAAAGGTATACATCGTGCCTCTCCTGCTTCTTCTCCAACAAAGTTTATTGTTCCAGATGGTAGCTCAGTGGCGCAAAAATTGTACACCTTGGTGTCCTGAGCCTCGGTGTCCACAATCATAAATAACCAATGATTGGAAACTTGAAATGGCACAGTAAGATAACGTGCCTTCCGTGCTAAACCAGCGCGCAACTGCTCTATTGACTTTGCTCGTATGTCCTTGTATAGCAAGCCTATAGATAGGGTAGGTGAGGCGTTAAAGACTGGATGCTGCCTCTTAGAGCTTCTGTAAACTTCTATGCAGTTGGCAAGTAGGACGCGAAAGATTGTTATTGACATCGTTGACCGTGGTCGCAGGATGTTGCGGAAATCTTCGCGTGTCAACTTGTGCTTAGTCTTTGTATTGTGGTAGATGATATCTTCCCCCTCTTTAGCATCGTCGACAATAGTGTTTAGGATAAAGATGTCCTAAGCATCTAGTGTAGAGATGGCCACCATATCTAGATCGTGCATCTTATGCGGTAGAGGTGGTGGCGGGGGAAGCTCCTGCGGAGGGGGTGAAGAAGTTTGTTCCAAATCATCTATATAGCCTTGCAGATCTTCATATGAATCGGAAGAAGAATCGAGTTCTTTGTCTGTATCTAAATGGACTCGTTCTGATTCTTCCTGTTTTGGTGGAAAGGGTACTGACTGGTCAGGTGTGGAAAAAAGGTGAGTGGCTGTTGCTGGTGGGTTTGTGCTGGTTCCTAAAATACATTGATGGAACTCAACAAAGGCCGCATCTTTCGCAGACTCCCCTATAGATCCCAAGGCAGAGTAATTGAGGAATTGGTCCCCATATGATATGTTTACATTTTCGTTGTGGGTGGGGGACTTGGGATTATGTCCAGCTTCCTGGTGGTCTTTGACATAACTTTTCTGAGAAGGTGCTGCTCTTTGGCTTGGGCCCTCCCCAACATTGTATGGGGCATCAGATTTGTCATCTGAGGAAGTTGTATCGTTGTTAGAATCTACAGAGGAGTCGGAGTCATCTTTGTCATCATCATCGCCGTCTTTTTCAGATGTTGCTTTGTCTGTGAGCTTCTTATGTGCTGTCTTTTTGCACCGCCGATGGATGGTTTGTAATTCTTCAAATGCCACTTGCACATGCTCGTATGTTTCGAGCAGTGCGTCGTGTGTTTCCTTGAGATCTTTATATCAGTCTTCGACAGAGAGGAGTCGTGCTGTTAGATCTGTTACTGTAGCTCGTAATTGTTGGATTTCATTGGTCGTCGAATCCTCTTGGCTATTGCGGAATTGTTTGAGAGTGTTGCTGATGTTATCCAAGTGCATGCTAAGATCTGTTTGTTGTTGTTTGAGCTCGCAGAGAGTTTCAGGTAGAGGCTGAGTCTGTGTAGAGATCTAATCGACTTGCTTGGCCATTGCTTCTTGCTGGCCTTTTACTCCAAGGATGAGCTCGGGCAAGTTGTTGTAGTGGCTGTCGATGTGATCAACTTGCCTGGCCACTATATCTTGTCATTGCTAAAAACCTTGGAGTATGCTTGGCAAGGCACAATTCTGCTCATCGATCTTGGCTACCTGTTTAGATATCCATGCACACAAGAAAAAATGGAATTCAAAATGTTAGAGGGGTTGGTGAGGATGTTTCGGATGGTGTCAAATTGACGTCCGAATTCCTCACCGACATTTGTTAAGGGGACCCCAGTCATGGAAGGGTGGGATGGTTGGGGTCTGGATGGGAAGGATGTAGTGTCCTGCGGAAGAGATACTGTTGATAGTGCGGTGAACTGCGTGGTGACGATAGATGGTGTCACCAGCGGTGTTGGGGTGGTGGCAGGTTGGAAAGGTGGTGATGTTGCTAGTGAAAATGGTGGGATTGATAGTGGTGGGGGAAAGGCTGCGGGAATGGAGGCGAAGGTGGTGAAGTCGGGTGTAGGGGTGGAGAAAGATGGAAGAGTGGTGGATTGTGGAAAGGTGGAGGGTGGTGAAGTGGTGGTGGTAAGCTCAGCGGTTAGACTCATAATGAAGGAGTCTAGAGATGAGGTGGTGAATTGTTCATCGGGGAGGGGGGTTTCTGTTTCTAGATGCGGTTTAGATGTTGGTGTTCCCGACAGCTGTTGTTTCTGTGAAAGTCTTGTGGAGGGTCGTTTCACAAGAATTTTTGTTAATTTAGCTGTCGGGGCGGTGATGCTGAGTTCTGTCTGTCCCGCTTGGGTTGGCGTAGTTTGTGCTTTGATCGGAGCTAAGAGTTTGGTAATCTCTTCATCAGTGAAGAGAAATTTGTCTTTGTCGTAGTCTGCTAGCTCCGGAAGCGGTAACAGGATTCTGGAAGATCGGACTGTTGGGCAGAAGATGTAATGTAGTTTTGCATCCTTCTCCTTGATAATGTAGGAGTTCTTCAAGGTTTGTTTGTTTGTTAGGATTTCGCCCTTGATCTTCGTGCAGTGAGGGAGTAATTTGTCCATTTTGAGGTATTTAATAATGGAGGTTATGTGTCCTCCCATACAGATTTCTTTTCCTATGGCGTAGGTGAAGAATTTTTGTATCAAATGCCATCCGATGTTGACCGACTTTTCATTCAAGATAACTAAGAGGTCGGTAGCAATAACGTTTCCTCCCACTGATCTGGGGGACAGCACACTGGTAATGATTTTGTGAAGCATGCACACGAACCCTGAGTGAATATTGGAGGCTTTGCATGTATTTGCCTCGTAACTCGGGATCCCTATTAGTGTCTTCCAGAAGTTATGTTTATTGAATGGGTAAATCTTCGTTCCTACAGTTGTAGCTTTCTTGAGCTGGTCAGGATTGTCGATGAAGATTTCATTCAGAAGATTTTCTATGATCACGATGTCATTGCCAAAAAGCTTGGTAACCAGCTGGCGGTCACCCCCATCCCTTACTCTATGCGCAATGTCCACCGTCTCTTTGGTAAGATGGGTAAAGAATTCTATGGTGGGTTGGACATATGAGATTTCAGGGACGAAATAGAGTCTGGATAAATTGGCGTTGTCGAGCGTTGTGAGGACTCTGTCATAGATCCCCATCTTGAGTAGTATGCTTGAGCAAACGTACTTTGTTGGTTTTAGAATTTTGTCGATGGATGGGATGGTGTGGATGTAGAGGTTTTCTGGTGGGGGCGCGGTGGTGGTGAGGATTGAGAAGATGGGGGTGGTGGTAGGAGTGGTGGTGGCAGGTGCTGCCAGGGTTTGTCCCCTAGCAGAGGTGGGGTGGACCTGTTTTCGTGCGCGTTTCTTTGAGGGTTGTCCAGTTGCAGTTTCCTGGACCTTTCGTTTCCCCTTGGTTTTCTCAGGTGGGGATTCTTCCTCGGGGTTTGGCTCGTATTCAGAGCCTTCATCACTAGAGGAGATTTCTTGCACTTCTTCTTCAGGCTCCTCAGCTAGGCATTTGTTGAGGCGATCAATTTCACACAGGATATCTATGATTTTGACCTTTGGTGGGGCCTGTCCAGTTGTGTTGTAGTTATCTATGATCTTTTGGAGTTTATCTCGATTTTCCAGTAATTGCTCCTTTGTCCAGAATGGAGCGTCGGCAATTCCTGTGGCTTCCTTAGCTGGTGATGCCATTTATGAAAATGGAAGATCATGAGTAAGAATAATATGCTTAGTATTAGAGAAAGATTTGGATTTTATTTGTGTTTATGTGGTTTTATGTTTTAAAAAAACTTAAGCAATTGTGAGAGGCCAAACGGTTTCAGGACCGTTTGGCTCCAAACGGTTTCAGGACCGTTTGGCTCCAAACGGTTTCAGGACCGTTTGTCTCCAAACGGTTTCAAGACCGTTTGGAAGCTGAAACGCCGGGAGCGCAGCGGACGGAAGAGAGGTGGAATCGGAGACAAAGATGGCGGTGATAAGGTCGTCGATGGCGATAGAAAAGGGGATCGCGGCAGTGTCGTAGACGGCGGTGATAGAGAGGACGGCGGTGGTGCGTAGGTGATGGCAATAGAACAGGTACTCGCGGCGGCGGTGCCGACGTCAGCGATGGTGATGCACTTACCTTGCTGCTGAGGGTAGGGAAAATGACGGTGAGAGTGTCGGAAACGGGGGTGCAAACGTCGTGAGGGTACAAGAAACCGGGAAGGATGGAGGGCGAAAGGAACCGGTGCTGCAGGTTGCGCGGGAAACAGAAGGAGAGAAGGAACAATAAACTGAGGGTTTTAGAAGGCTTCGAGAGTCGAAGGAAAGAAGGAGGGGGGTTATATTTATAGGATTCGGGGGGGGGGGTTGACCTTGCAAAACCCTTAGGTCAAACGGTTTAGCGACCATTTGGACTCCAAACAGTTTCAAGACCGTTTGGCTCCAAATGGTTTCAGGACCGTTTGGGAGGGTTAAGGTTATTTTGATTTTTATATTTTTATGTTTGTTTTGGTTATGTAAATTTTTGTATATTTTCAGAAGATAGATCTAAGGTAACCAAAAGAACGGAAGATAGAAAAAGATGCTCAGATCTTGGGTTGCCTCCCAAGTAGCGCCTGGGTTTTACGTCACTGGCTTGACGAGGTTTTGATGTTACTATGATGATGTCGTGGCGTCCCTGATCTCAAAAGTGTGTCTCGGCATTTTATCAGCTGGAGTGTAGTATTTTTTCAATCGATGGCCATTTACTGTCCTTTCTCCTCCATTATCGTCAACAATTATGATTGCTCCAGTTGGGTATATATGTTTGATTGTGAAAGGCCCGGACCACTTCGTATGGATTTTTCTGGGGAACAGTTTGAGTTTGGAGTTGAAAAGAAGGACTTTGTCACCCATGGCAATGTCCTTCCTTCTAAGATGACCGTCATGCCACATCTTGGTTTGTTCCTTATAAATCCTGGCACTTTGATAGGTGGTCATTCAGAGCTCTTCTAGCTCCTGTAGTTGGAGTTGTCTGTTTTCTCCGGCACTTTGAAGATCGAAATTTAGTTGTTTGATGGCCCACCAAGCTTTGTGTTCCAGTTCCACTGGAAGATGACATGATTTCCCGTATACCAAACGGAACGGCGTTGTCCCGATTGGTGTTTTATAAGCTGTTCGGTAAGCCCAAAGGGCATCGGGAAGCTTGGTGGACCAGTCAGTGCGGTGTCTATTGACAGTTTTTTCTAGGATTGCCTTCAGTTGTCTATTTGAGACTTCAACCTGACCACTGGTTTGCGGATGGTAAGGTGTGGCAGTTTTATGGTTAACTCCGTATTTTTTTAAGAGGGCTTCAAAGCTTCGTTCTAGAAAATGGGTCCCTCCATCGGATATGACAGTTCGGGGGACTCCAAATCTGGGAAAAATGATATCTTTAAACATTTTAATAATAGGTTTGGAATCGCTGGACACTGTGGGTATAGCTTCGACCCATTTCGAGACATACTCTACTGCAACCAGGATGTAGGAGAAACCATAGGAAGAAGGAAAGGGGCCCATATAGTCTATCCCCCATACGTCGAAGAGTTCAATCTCTTGCCACATGGTGAGGGGCATTTCATCCTTTTTTGATATGCTACTAGAAAATTGACATTTTTTGCAAGACTTCACAAAATCATAGGAGTCCTTTGCTATGGTTGGCCAGAAGAAACATGATTGTAGAACTTTTATAGCGGTTTTCTTTGCACTCATGTACCCCCCCGTGGGGCCGGAATAGCAATGTTCTAAGACGGGGGTAATTTCTTCTTCCGGTAAGCAGCGACGGAAAAGTCCATCTGCGCATAGGCGAAAAAGGTAGGGTTCATCCCAATAATATTGCTTTATATCGTGGAGGAATTTCTTTTTGTCGTGATAGGAAGCGGAGGGGTGACTGATTCCTGTAGCTAGATAGTTGACAATGTCAGCATACCAAGGGAATCCATGGGTAACCTTCATTAGTTGGTCAACTGGAAGGGAGTCTCGGATAGGAACTTTATCGTCGTCCTTGACTTCAATACGATTGAGGTGGTCGGCTATGACGTTTTCCACTCCACTTTTATCTTTAATTTCCAAATAGAATTCCTGAAGCATCAACACCCAACGGATAAGTCTGGGTTTTACATCTTGCTTTTGAATTAGGTATCGTATGGCAGAGTGGTCAGTGTAGACAATGACCTTGGATCCAATCAAATAGGAGCAGAATTTCTCGAACGCGTAGATGATAGCCAGGAACTCCTTCTCTGTAGTAGTGTAGTTCTTCTGTGCTTCATCGAGCGTTTTAGATGCGTAGTAAATTACGTAAGGTTTCTTTTCGATCCTCTGTCCTAATACGGCCCCTATGGCGTAATCGCTGGCGTCGCACATGATTTCAAATGGTTGCGACCAATCTGGGGCTCTCAGTATAGGTGCATAAATTAAAGCATTTTTGAGAGTTGAGAAACTTTCCAAACATTCTTGGTTAAAAATGAACTCAGTGTCTTTGGTCAGGAGTTGAGTCATGGGTTTTGCTATTTTTGAGAAATCTTTGATAAATCTTCTGTAAAACCCAACATGACCCAAGAAAGCTCGTACTCCTTTTATATCTTTTGGTGGCGACAACTTCAAGATGACATTGATTTTTGCCTTATTGACCTCAATCCCTCTATCACTCACTCTATGCCCGAGGACGACACCTTCAGTTACCATGAAATGGCATTTTTCCCAATTCAGTATGAGGTTCGTTTCCTCACATCGTTGTAAAACATGTCCAAGGTTGATTAGACAGTTATCGAAAGAATCTCCATAAACTGAAAAATCATCCATGAACACCTCCATTATGGATTCTGTTAATCTTGCGAAAATGACGGACATACACCTTTGGAATGTAGCGGGTGCATTACACAACCCGAATGGTATTCTTCTAAAAGCATAGGTTCCAAAGGGGCAGGTGAAGGTAGTTTTCTCTTGGTCTTCCAGGTGTATGGGGACTTGGTAGAACCCGAAATAAGCATATAGATAGCAGAAGTATTTCTGATGGGCTAAGCGTTCTAGGACTTCATCGAGAAAGGGCAGAGGGTAATGATCTTTTTGCGTGGATTTGTTTAATTTCCTATAGTCGATGCACATCCTCACCCTGTCACCGTCCTAGTTGAAAAACACTAGGGGGGGTGAATATAGTTTTTAAATATTTTAGCAATTATTTAACTCAAACAACCACAAATGAAGAATGAAAGAAGGAGACAGGTGTTTAGAGTGGTTCCAACTTTAGCAAATACTAAAGTTGTCAGTCCACTACCCGGTTGCTTACCCAATCGGGATTTTGAAAGTATTAATTTTATTACCTTCACAAGGATTTACACAAAATACAATACTTTCTTTACACCCCTTGAACAACCTTCACTTGAAGTAGATGCACCAACTTGAGGTAGCCTTCTTGAAGTAACTCCAAGCTCCCCCTTGAAGTAGCCTTCCTCTCTAGAAGTAACCTCCCGTTGCACCAGCCTTCTTGAAGTAGCTCAAAGTCCCCTTCTCCACCAAGAAGATCTTCAACCTCTCCAACCCGCAGCCTCCAACCTAGGAGTAGCAAGGAGAGTACAAACAACAATAGAGAACAAGAAAGAAAATAGAAATTACAACTTATCCTTTTGTAGCACAAGGCTTGATTTGCCTAGATCAAGCGTGTAGATCTCCTAACCAAAGTGTATGGAAATGTAATTGCAGTGGATAGGAGATGCTAGCCTATAGGACACGAAATTTGAGCTAAGAGAAGAAGTAGCCAATTGTCACTATGCTCAATTTGCTCACAAACAGGTTGCTCAAAGTATGCTCAAAGATTTCTCAAGTGTAACAAGTGAGTTTAGGTGTCCTAAGGCATGTCCTATTTATAGGAATGTCCTACAAGTGCTTAAGGACATTCTAGACACCTTCTAGGGGTTTCTAAGTGCTTAACTAGCTGTTAGGTACAAGTTTGTTGCTTTAGCAACGGCTAATTAATTAATTTTGCAGTTGCTGTCAGAGTCCATCTCGGTCGAGAAATGGTCGACCGAGACACCTACTCGGTCGAACTTTTGTCGACCGACATGCTCTCTGGATCAAGTGTATGCAACGTTTATCTCCAACTGCCAACCACCTTGTCAGCTGTGTCTAACGGCTACTTGGGTCTTTCTCGGTCGAGAAGATTGTCGACCGAGAGTGTCTCGGTCGAGGAGTTAGTCGACCGAGATTGACCCTGTTTCAATTTTTCAATTAAGGCACTAAGTGTGTGTATGAGTGTGCATATGTGACACTTATTTGAAGGGGATGACCTATCTAAATGTGATGTTTAGCTAGGGAGAATATAACGCTTGATTTACATGAAATCTAAGTACTTGTACATTATATATTTGTACAAGTTTTTACAAAGTGATTACATTTCATGAAAATATAAATATGTAAGCATATGGATTTCCCTAATTGCTTTGTCATCCACCTTATTCCTGCAACACTCAAGTAAGCACGTTAGATTAACAAGAATGAAATGTTTGTCATTATCAAAACAAAGGGATTTACAAATGTCCATTTAGCCAACAATCTCCTCCTTTTTGAAGATGACAAACATTTCCTAAATATAAAATAAGAAAGTATAAAACATGTGATTTTCATACCTGAAACTTACCTTTGTAAATTTCTTCTCTTGTTTATAAAATGTGTGCTTATTATTCCCGATGAATTATGGAACATGAAATCCAATCCTTTAGGGAATATAGCAACTTTCAATGTAAAGCCAAGAGTTTATGAAACTCATTGATTGAGTTTTGCACAAATACTAAGTTTTATATTTATTTATTGTTTTGCAAAAATACTAAGTTTTATATTTATTTCTCCCCCTTTGTCATTTCAAAAAGATATTCATTTAAGAATAAAATAGTGTTGCTCCCCCTTAAATACATATCCGTTTTAAATAGATGGTCAATTTAGCCACAATTTTTAAATTGCAGGTTTTGCAAAAATGTCATCCTTTTTATTTTTGATATATTTATTACTCCCCTTACTTTGTATGCTCTACTAGAGTAGTCTTATAAGCCATATTCGAATGATGCCATAGAGGAATAACCAATATACTCAGTAAAGATAACCATTTCATGTAAAGATAACCATTTCATTGCAAAGATAACCATTTTATTTCAATCATGCAAAGATAATCATTACATTACAATCATGCAAAGATAATCATTTCATTACAACTAATACAACGGTCACCCCAAATCTCACTGGAAAGACTTGAGTATTACATCAATATCAGGGTCTTTTCCAAGAAATGGCTCAGCTCCATAATATTGGACTAAAGTTTGCCACTCCAAAGCACCTGTCTTGGTTAAAGCATATGCTTCCAAGAAGGTAGGAACCCAATCAAAACAAAAATGAGCATCAATGTCTTGTAATTGTATTGAGGAGAACTGAGTGTGTGTGAGATCTGTAGATGGTGGAGGTGGAGGTTGGTAGTAGTTGTAAGATGGATTATATGGATTGAGCATGCCAGGATTTAAAGAATAAGGATATTCATCTGGTTGATTTGGAGAGAGGGTTTGCATTCTTTGATTTAGGTAGGTCATGGCATGGTGGTTATAGTCTAATTGTCTACTTAGATGATATTGTGACCCAGCAACATAGGTTAGGGTGTTTTGGATGGGATCATAGGGTAGGTTGGTAGGAGGAGGTGGTGGTGGTATATCTTGAGTAGATGTCTCACCTTCCATCCTAGCCCTCTTGTGACCAAAATCAATTCCCATTTTCTCTACTGTGTTTTTGCTTATTTTTTATGGTCTTCTTTCCCATGTGTATCCCATATCCTCAATTTGCGTTTTAAGAAAGTGTTGAGTGATTTGGCATACAAAATCAGCATATGGGGGATTGCCAGAAAACTCAAGCATGTTCTTAAGGATTATGCGGATAAAATTTACGGGAATACGTTTGATAATGGCATAAATTAAACACATGCGAAAAATAGGAACTTCAGACTTGTTTGCTCTAGGATGTATGTTTGTGGAAACAATAAGATTGACAATCCTAGCAGCAGGTTTGAGATTAATGGCATAGTAGGTACCCCTATCTTCGTGACACGTAGTATTAGATTGAAAAATGGCTCGTTTAATGTCACTAAGACTGACAGTATGATCACCTTGGGAAAATGTATTGAGTGGATTTCCAGTTGTGAGGTCAAGAGTGTCTTGATATTCATCTAAGTCGATGTTAAGCATGTCAAGAATATCCTCTTCAGTAAATCGAAAGCTATGCCCATTGACCATAGAGTAGAAGAAGGTATTGTCATTTTCGGAATGGGAGATTAGGTTTGCATAGAACTCATTTACCACTTTTGAAGAATAGGAAGGGAAGGAAGGGTTAAGAAATTCTTTCAAATTTTGCACCTCAAAAAGATCTTCCAGGTCGACGATGCTGAGGAAGTCCAAGACGTCAATCGGCCGTCGTGGAAGAGGAGTCTTGGAGGAGAGCCTGAGATAGCGATCACCATCATCTGCGTCGACGAAGGGGATGTCGTTGATGATCATCAATGGTGGAGTAGCCTCACTTCCTTTCTTGCTAGAAACTTTCTTCTTTCCACGTGTAGAGGATGAAGCCATTTCTTTGTTTTAAGGTGGAGAAGAAGCAAGAAAGTTTTGGGGATGAGGAAGCTAAAGTATTGCACAAGAATACACTAGAGAGAAGCTATGGAAGTAAGAATATGAGAGTGTGCAACAATGACCCGTTTTTGGCCCTTTTTATAGCAAATCAGTGACCAGGTCGGTCGACAATTTTTCGACCGATCGACCGCAATGGTCATATTCCAGACGTGCCACTCGGTCGTCCAACGGTCGACTGGTAACGGTCGGCCGCTCAATGGTAACGGTTGGATTCCAACGGTCATATCCCAACAGTCAATTCTCGGTCGAACAATTGTCGACTGACACTAGCTCGGTCGAACAATTGTCGACCGGAAGTGTGTCCGATGTTATTTCTGTCTGAAGTCTGTCGGTCGAAAGAGATAGGCTGACCGAAATGTTTTCGGTCAAAGAATTCGTCGACCGACAGACTTACTGAGTATGAATTTTTAAGCTGATTTTTAATGCAAATGATAGACTAAATTTGTAGAGCATATACACTTTCTAAGGGAGTAACATTGTGATTATTGTTACCAATATTTGGACAATTTTGTGATCATGAATTAATTGTTCTTTTAATCACAATTTTTATATAGAAAATGATATTCAAATAAGTATTGTGTCAAACTTATTTTAGGTCGACTTTGACTACGACCATAGTGCCCCTTGGTCAAATTTTATTTCAACCAAGAGGCAAATTTGCATATTTCCAAAGTATAATATCTGCATATAATTTGATCAATTTGAAGCATAATACTCAATATGAAAACATTTGTCCTTGATTTTTCTTAGAATATAAACTTTGTTGTAGTTACATGAATATCAAATTTCACTTCTTCTTGTATCCTCATGAAAGTACGATTAATATCTTAGGTCTTTAAAGATACTAATTAAAAATTATCTTATGTGATGCAAGCATTTAAGACAACATATTACCAACAAATCATTTTGCTTGCCTATGTATCATCAAGAATGCAATAATCATTGTTCATGCAACAAGCATCAACGTTATGTATGAAATGTTGAGAGTATATCCATGATGTAATGATAAAACAGTAGCAACATGAAATGCAACATATGGTGAGTAAATCAAAGAATACTTAGGACAGACCATGTAGTTAGTAATTTGACTTAAATCAATATGATACATAGTTTTAACTAAAATTATTTAGAGAGTAAACCAAATTAATCTCATATAAGTTTTCAAAGATGATTTCCAGAATGTATACTTTGTTTTGCATGTTCAACAAGTAGATAGCAACTTGAAAATCGAAAGTAGCAGATTTATTTCAGACTGGAAATCAGTGACCTGTTCGGTCGACAATTTCTCGACCGACAGTTCTCTCGGTCGACAGTTTCTCGACCGACAAGATTTCTGAAATGTTTTCTGAACTGTTTAATTGCTTCCAAGTAAAACACAATTATGCAAGTTAGATGTTTAGATACTGGAATTAATTTGATATCCCATTATGTTGAGTTGAGATAGACATAGAAATATACAACTTAGGTCTTTGGTCATATCTCAACTTAATTCCATTTATTTAGTTTGGAGGTTTTGGAACCCAAACTAACTCAACATCCTTTTTCTTATAAGGACATGAAAAAGAATAGTGACCAAGGCGCAAACAATAATGACAACATATAGAATCAACCTCATATCTTTTTCTATGATTTTGGTCTAGGTTGTTCTTGCGTATATTTGTATCTGTGCCTTTAGGTACATACATAGATTGATGTGCTTGTGTCTTTTTCCAACTAGGTTTATGATATGATTTTCCCTTAGGCTTGTAACCTAGTCCTCTCCTTCCAATTTGATGGTAAGGATCATTTAAGATTTGATCAAGAATGCCATCATTATTTAGACTACTAACCTTTTGTTGTAACTTAGCAATCTCATCCATTCTCTTCTTGATATCTAGCTTTGCTTGATCTAGATTAGATGATAATGAATCTCTTTCTTTTACGATAGTATCATAATCTAGATGTGAGCACAAAACAGGTTGTTTTTGAAGATCATTCACTTGAGTCTGCAAATTAATCTTTTCTAGAGAAAGGAGATTACAATTTGCTTCTACAGATTTTAGCTTAATATCATGATCTTCAATAACCTTTTTGAGATCTTCATTTTCAGATGTAAGAGCAAGAAGCTTAGTATGTAATTCATCATTTGCTTTATTGGATTTCTTTAATTTCTTTTTGCACTCAATGTATTTATTGTATGTCTCTTCAAGAGAAGCAACTAGCTCTTCTTTAGATAAATAAAAAAGACTTACCTCTTCTTCTTCTTCACTTATTGTAGCAATAAGACATTCTTTATGTGTATCTTCCTTCTTTGACATCCACGGGCAACCAAGTGTTGCATGACTTGTTCCTAAGCACCAACTGCAACTTGTTGAAGGTTGCCCCATACTTTTCTTTTGTTTGCGGTTGTAGACACCACCACCCTTAATACTTTAAGACTCGATTAGAGCTCCTTGAAGCCTGCTCTGATACCAATTGAAAAACACTAGAGGGGGGGGGTGAATAGAGTTTTTAAATATTTTAGCAATTATTTAACTCAAACAACCACAAATGAAGAATGAAAGAAGGAGATGGGTGTTTAGAGTGGTTCCAACTTTAGCAAATACTAAAGTTGTCACTCCACTACCCGGTTGCTTACCCAACTGGGATTTTGAAAGTATTAATTTTATTACCTTCACAAGGATTTACAAAAAATACAATACTTTCTTTACACCCCTTGAACAGCCTTCACTTGAAGTAGATGCACCAACTTGAGGTAGCCTTCTTGAAGTAACTCCAAGCTCCCCCTTGAAGTAGACTTCCTCTCTAGAAGTAACCTCCCGTTGCACCAGCCTTCTTGAAGTAGCTCAAAGTCCCCTTCTTCACCAAGAAGATCTTCAACCTCTACAACCCACAACCTCCAACCTAGGAGTAGCAAGGAGAGTACAAACAACAATAGAGAACAAGAAAGAAAATAGAAATTACAACTTATCCTTTTGTAGCACAAGGCTTGATTTGCCTAGATCAAGCGTGTAGATCTCCTAACCAAAGTGTATGGAAATGTAATTGCAGTGGATAGGAGATGCTAGCCTATAGGACACGAAATTTGAGCTAAGAGAAGAAGTAGCTAATTGTCACTATGCTCAATTTGCTCACAAACAGGTTGCTCAAAGTATGCTCAAAGATTTCTCAAGTGTAACAAGTGAGTTTAGGTGTCCTAAGGCATGTCCTATTTATAGGAATGTCCTACAAGTGCTTAAGGACGTTCTAGACACCTTCTAGGGGTTTCTAAGTGCTTAACTAGCCGTTAGGTACAAGTTTGTTGCTTTAGAAACGGCTAATTAATTAATTATGCAGTTGCTGTCAGAGTCCATCTCGGTCGAGAAATGGTCGACCGAGACACCTACTCGGTCGAACTTTTGTCGACCGACAGGCTCTCTGGATCAAGTGTATGCAACGTTTATCTCCAACTGCCAACCACCTTGTCAGCTGTGTCTAACGGCTACTTGGGTCTTTCTTGGTCGAGAAGATTGTCGACCGAGAGTGTCTCGGTCGAGGAGTTAGTCGACCGAGATTGACCCTGTTTCAATTTTTCAATTAAGGCACTAAGTGTGTGTATGAGTGTGCATATGTGACACTTATTTGAAGGGGATGACCTATCTAAATGTGATGTTTAGCTAGGGAGAATCTAACGCTTCATTTACATGAAATCTAAGTACTTGTACATTATATATTTGTACAAGTTTTTACAAAGTGATTACATTTCATGAAAATATAAATATGTAAGCATATGGATTTCCCTAATTGCTTTGTCATCCACCTTATTCCTGCAACACTCAAGTAAGCACGTTAGATTAACAAGAATGAAATGTTTGTCATTATCAAAACAAAGGGATTTAAAAATGTCCATTTAGCCAACACTAGTGGGTACTAACTCATTTTTGTCATTAAGCATGACTGTGGTGCCTCCCTTTTTAGGAACTACTTGGACGGGGCTGACCCATTGAGAGTCTGAGATCGGGTAGATTATGCCGGCTTTCAGTAATTTGAGGACTTCAAGGCGAACCACTTCTTTGAGATTAGGGTTCAACTTCCTCTGATGTTTGCATGATGGCTTAAATTCTTCGACCATGGATAGTCTATGCATGCATAAGGCTGGGTTTATGCCCGTCAGGTCAGTTATCTTATACCCTATGGCCTTCTTATGTTTCTTCAGCTCATCAAGAAGGCTTTCTTCCTGATTTTCTGTTAGGGTGGAACTGATGATAACCAGACATAATTTTTCCTCGTCCAAGAAGACATGTTTAAGTCCCATGGGTAGAGTCTTCATCTCAGGAGTCTTAGGTGGCTCTGTTGCTTCTAAAATGGTGGCAACTTTGAGTTCTTCAAAGGTGGCCGTCGGTGCTTCTTCGACCTTCTCTAAGTGTTGCATACATTGTTGAACCAATTCATTTGCAGAGAATTCGACTTCTGGATTGGTTAGAACATTCTCTAACTCGTCTGATGGCTCATATGTTTCTAATTTCGACAATTGATGTATCGCGTCTAGGAGAAAGACCTCTTCTTGAATGCTGGGGCCTTTCATGCTGTTTAGAACTCGGAATTGAATTGCTTCTTTTCCAAGTCTTAGAATGATCGTGCCGACTTCAACATCGATAAGCACCCTGGCTGTGGTGAGGAAAGGTCTGCCAAAAATAATCAGGTATCTCAAATCTTCCTTGATATCCATGATGACAAAGTCGCACCGGACATAGGCATCTTTACCTATCCTAACTGGAATATCTTCAATAATTCCCAGAGGTGCGGTGATGGTAGAGTCAGCTAACTGAATTGTCATTGTTGTGGGCAGCAAGTCGGTGAAACCTAATCATTTGCACATGGAATAGGGCATAATGGATATGCTGGCCCCTAGGTCATCTAATCCCTTTTTGTTTGATGCATTTCCAATGCAACATTGAATCCCGAAGGAACCTGGGTCCTTCTTATTCTTTGGCATTTTATTGAGGATGATATCAGAGGTGGTTTGGGAAAGTTTGACAGTTTCTTGTTCCTTAGTGATGTACTTCCTTGATAACAGAGTTTTGAGGTATTTAGCCCAAGCCGGTACCTCTGAGAGAGCATCGAGGAGCAGGATGTCGATGTAAAGTTTCTTCATCGCCTCCTTAAATTTTTGGAACTGGGTGTCCATTTTTGTTTCTCGTAATCTTCCCGGATATGGGATCCTTGGTTTATACTGCAAGATTTCTGGCTCTGTGGACACTTGTTCTTTTTCTTTTCCCTTTGCATCCTCTGTGGACTTCTCCATTCCTAGCTTCGGGCTCGCGTTCGGCATAAGGGCAGGTGTATCATCATCAAGAGTGATCCTTGTAGTTTCGTGAAGGGTGCGTCCAGATCTCGTGGTAACGACATTCAACTGTTCATGCCTATTCTGGTCGTGCATAGGGTTCGATTCAGGCTGTCCTGTAAACGTTCCTACCGGAGGCTTTAGTTGCACAGTAATTTGGGCTAGTTGAGCCTCTACTGCCTTTTGCTGAGCTTGCTGATTAGCGAGCATAGTTTGTTTGGACTGTAGCATCTGCCTTATCAATGTCATCTCATCTTCTGGTTGGGAGGGGGTATTTTTCTGAGCAAGTTGTTGTTGCCCTTGCTATGGTTGTTGCGGAGGCAGTGCCAACTGAGGTTGCTGCAACTGAGGGTGCAGCTGTGGGTGTAGAGGAGGATGAGTGTATTGATAGTAGGCGAATGGATTTCTGGGGTAGTTGGATCTCGGGAAGTTATTTCTGGGGTTCCCTTGATTTTGATTGAAGTTGTTTTGGAACCCAGGGGGCAACCTATTAGAAGATCGGCCCTGTGTCTGGTGTTGCGGATTTGCAGTCCCAGCAGGGTTCCCGTATTGAAATCCTGGGTGGTTTCTTGGTTTATTAGGATTATAATAGACTTGTCCAGGAATGAAATGAATAGAATTGACTTGTTCTGGCGATTGCTCTTCAGGCTATTCCATGATTGGTTCGTACTGTTGTGGTGGTGGATGCATATCCATCATCACATTGTAAAGAAAACCACATGAAAGAGTTGGATGATTAGATGCATGACTGGCTTCACAGGTTCCTGTGGCAACTTTGACCTGTTGGACCTGAGGGTTTTTCTTCTTGTCAAATTCTCTAAGAGAAGTTTCAAGAGCTTGTTGCTTATGAGATATGGTCTTTAAGGCTTCAGCAATAGCCTTCATCTCCATTGATTCCTCTGCTTTATAAACTTTAAGGACTCCTTTTCCAGTTGATCGCCCCCAGTTGGACTGATTCTCAGCTCCAAGTGTGACTATTTTCCAGGCATCCTCATAGTTTTTTCTCATAAAATTTCCTCCAGATGAGGAATCTAGAAATTGCTTGATGTCATCACTCACTCCCCCTATAGAATGTTTCTATTAATTGGTTTTGGGAGATGCCGTGATGAGGGCACTTTCGCAGAAGCTCTTTGAACCTTTCCCATGCTTCCGCAAGTGATTCTCCGGGAAGTTGGGTGAAGTGATTAATCTGCCCCCTAATTTCGTAAGTTAGTGAAGGGGGAAGAAATTCTCCAGGAACTTTTCTTCCAGGGGAGCCCATGTGGTGATTATTGGCTCCCTGTCAAGCGAGTTATACGAGCTCAGAGCTCTCCCAGATAGAGTGAAGTGAAACAAATGTAGCATTATTGTGTCGAAACTAACTCCGGCCTGTGGGACCAGTCGGCATAGTGCCTTGAACCTTTTCAGATGATCCATACAGTCATCTCCAGAACCTCTAGAAAATGAGATGCCCTGCATGATCTGAATCCATTGGGTCCGGATCTCAAAGTTGGGTATGTTGATGATCTGAGGTCAAATCGGGTGGTTGTCTTTGTAGTTCTTAGGGTCAACATAATCCCTCAACTGCTTGTTCCTTAGTAACTGGGCAGCTTGGTTTGCTGCCTCATTTTTGGCTTGGATGTGGGCCTGTTCTTCCGCTCGGATCTCCGCTTGAATCTGAGCACGAGTATCAGCGATGAGTTGTGCTCTTTGAGCGGAGATGGTGGCATTGACCCTCTCCATTACCAGTGCAGCCTGGCATTGATATTCAGCCATTTGCCTGGCTCTTTGGCGATTGAGTCTAATGCGGCGGTGGAAGCTTCTCTCTACCTCAGAGTCGTACTCCGGATCAGGAGAGAATCTGAGGTTATGCGATGATTGCATACACATCTTCTACCTGAGTAGAGAAAAGAAAACACCTTTTAGATGATGCTAGAGATATAATAAATTCAAGTAGATATGGATTAATGATTAAAAGAAAGTGTAAAACACTAACCAACTAGCAAGATACTAAATGAAATTAAAACGTTCCGTTGTCCCCAAAAATGACGCCAATTTTTGATGGAGCTTCCACTTATGTGGAAATGCGTACACCACTAAAAATCCTAAAGATGGTAAGTCTTTAAGTTTAGCCTTGCTTATACTAGATCGAGAACTCCACCCATGTATGCTAAGATACGTGGAAGTCTTATCATAGTATAGTTAAGGGTCGAATCCTCGGGACAACGGTCTTGTTGGGAGCAACAAGATGAAAAATGTTAAAACTTCACTTAATCTCTTAATAGCAGGTGCTTAGATCAAAAGGTTGGTTTGGTTGTTTTTAAGCTAAGAGCAAGTAAAGTAAAGTAAGTAAATTAAAGGATGTTAAACAATGATAAGAAGTCACTAGGGTGTGATTGGTTTTCACCGCCACAACACATGGATCAAGACATGCAAAATAAAACATAACCTGCAATAAGAGTATAGTCAGTATCTTTGTAGACTTAGTTTCCTTTTGGAGAACTAACTACGAGAAGTGCAGGAATGTTGCAAAGTCAGCCATCCCCGAATGAATGGTCAACTACTTTGCATCATTCCCTTCGCAAAGTGTGTTCCTCGACTCATCAAGGTTGTACTTTCATACGTCAACTGATTCCATTTCATAGTATGAAAGTACAACGATGGAAGTGAGTTTACTCCACTTCTTGAGATACACTCCTAGATACCGAAACAGATGCATGGTGGATACATGCACCAAGAACCAACATTCAAACGATTTTCAAATCTAGTAGTACAAACATAGACAATTCATACTAAAAGATAAAAGATAACACAAGTTGGTGATCAAGCAACAAGCATTCATCAAACGTTTGATGTTGAACTGAAAAGATAGTATCTCTATATTGCAAACTATGGATTACATTACATGAAATGAAAACATGGGTAGTGGGGCTACTCCCCGCACCCTAGTGAGAGAGACTACTCACTCATAGCTAGGACAAAGAAGGAGGCAAGAAGAGAGAGAGAGAGAACGTCATCCCCACAAAGGAGAGAGGAAAGTGAACCCCTTGGAGAGAGAGATGATCTTCTAGCTTCACAGGTTGCTTGATGACGAGGTCCTTTCTTCCCACCTTCTTTGGTGGAGAGAGATAAAATAGCTTCAAGATGGAGTGTGGATGTCAGACCGACAGCCCCTAGGCGGAGGATGGAAGTTGGATTTGCTCTGGTGTGATAGAGGCAGCCTCTGGGCGTCCAAAACTTGATGTCTTTGGGAGGACTCCTTGGGTCTTATTTATAGGCCTTAAGTGAAGTCCAAACAGTTTGGTCAGTTTTGGATCCAAACGGTCTCGAAAACCGTTTGGACTTCAAGACCGTTTGGACCTCGAGACCGTTTGGACCCTGAGACCGTTTGGACCTCGAGACCGTTTGTACCTCGAGACCGTATGGCTTCATGCAGTCTTGGGACCGTGTGACTCCATGTGGTCTCGGGACCGATTGGCTTCATGCGGTCTCAGGACCGATTGGCTTCATGCGGTCTCGGGACCGATTGACTTCATGCGGTCTTGGGACCGTGTGACTCCATGCGGTCTCGAGACCGATTGGCTTCATGCGGTCTTGGGACCGTGTGACTCCATACGGTCTCAGGACCGATTGGATTCATGCGGTCTTGGGACCGTGTGACTCCATACGGTCTCGGGACCATGTGACTCCATGCAGTCTCGGGACCGTGTGACTCCATGTGGTCTTGAGACCGATTGAGTCTTTTATGGTTTTTTGGTGTCTTTTTTTGCAAGTAAAAAAAGGGAAAAGTTAGTCTAATAGTATATTTGCAATAAGAGGGGATATTTAGGGATTATGTCTAATTTTAATTAAGAAAGAGTGTGGGGAACCGAAGAAAAGACTAATATAACATCACAAAATTTGAGGTTATCACCCATGGATACACAACTCCCATGCACAACTACCATCAAAAGGGCAGCTCCATCTCGTCTCAACGGATAGCCTGTTCCAACTTGCCTCAACCGCACAGCTTAAGACTGACATTCCACATGCCCATGTGGGCCCCTTCTACTGGCGGGGAATTGGCTCTGATACCATTTGTAACGCCTGGGCCCATTTCCCAAGGATCTAGTAGAGTTTTAGGAATAATGACTGACCCCACATATCACCACTATCCTTAACTGTGTGCTTTATCCTCACTCACACACAAGCCGGGGTCAACTTCCTGACTGGTTACCCATCCTAGTACTACTCCAAGCTGAGGACGCTTCATTGTGAAGTTCTTTAGTGATGGAATCCCAGAAAAGGAGGTGCACCTTAGTGATATGGGTATTCCAATCATTCTTTTAAGATCATCTTATCTGAGGCCTCAAATCCTAGGACGTTACAGAGAACATGCAAGTATAAAACACCCAAGTGATGGTTATGGCCATACTATTGTAATTCCTTGGAGCCACAAGGAATTACTACCACCTTAGGTCCACATCATATGCAACATGTTGTTGATGAAGATCTGTGCTCAAACCAATCTGGGTTGATTGGTTCAACTCTTGAACCGGTCAGCTTGCCTCTTGGTCACTCAATTGGGCTCTTGAAATGGTCATCTAGGCTCAAGTTCAACTGATGTCTGGACTCCTCCAGTAGATCAGTTGGGCTAACAGTCGATTAGCTCATCATCCTATTGTCTTGCCTCCTCAGTCCTCCACTCGATTGGTTTGTCTCATGAGTCAATCAGTTCATCTAGTGCAGAACGTCTTCTCATGAAGAAACATAAATTAAAACTATCATATATCTTTTTATATTATAAAAGGGAAAGCCTCAAGTTACATTCAAGGGTAAATAGGAATAAGAGCATTAGTTTACATTTAGAAATGAGAGAGAGGCTTTCTATGCAAAGCGATATATCAACAAGAATAAACAACCACAACTATGCACACAAAGATCTAGGGTTATTGTCCATAACCATGCAAAACATCCACCATCAAAACTGATTTTAGGGCTACACGTGCAAATTGCATGTATATCATATCATATATATACACACATATATATTAGTTTTAGGTATTGTATGTGGTATTTAATTAGATATGCACGTTAACCAATTTAATATTCACATCATATGCAGTAGAATAAATCTGATCATATCGATTTAAATCCAGATACACTGTAAATTGATGTGGCTTTGATACCACTGTTGGGAAATTGAGGCAACAATAAGACGGTGGAAACAAAAAAGTTAAAGCATGATTCCCCTTAACAACAAGATTCCCTCAACAACAATGTATCTAGGAAGGAAGGTAACATTATGCTTGGTCCCGGAGCAAGTCCAATGGCAACTCTTGATGCAATACTGTGCTTCTTCTCCAAGTAGCATCAAGCTTTTTCTTTAGGTAGCAACATGCTCCTTCTTCAGCAGCACTCGAACAGTTTTTAGCAATTACCTCCTAGTCTGGCCACCACGAACGACGTTTGACATAGTTGTCCTAGCAGAAGAAGCCTCCCACCTCTAGAGAAGTCCATTTGGACCACTGGAAATAGCTCCATGTTGTGTTACTAGAGCCAATGGGAAGGATTTGTCCCTTTTGAATGTCAACCTGCTAGAGTTGATTCACTCTCCCCCAATTGTATCTCCCTTGATATCCCTCACTTTATCGGGTAGGACATGTTTTGGGCTCTCTATTAGTTACCACAACCAGAGAGGACAACAATTGTCAGAGCATTTGTTGTGTTCTGAGAAGCCCCCAGTACCCCTCTATAGGAGAGGCCAGGGTCAGGGTCAGGGTTCCCAATCTGTGTAGGAGTCGAAAGGATCAGATTCACGAATTCTCTAGAACCTGCGTGTGGTGAACCGGTTGGTTCGCACACCCAACCAGTCGGTTCAATAGTTTCATGTTCTGAGTCACATTGGTATTCAATGTATGATTGATGTAAAACATAATGTCAGTACCAATCCTTGATCCAATCGAATTGATCATTGAACCGGGAAGTTCATCTCATGAACCGGTCAGATGGGATCTGTCAACCAGTTGGTTCACTATGTGAACCAACCGTTTCACTCCCTAGTTCATTCATTGATTAGCCAATGTTGATTCCAATTGACCTCATTGTGCGTTTCTCCTCATCCCGAGGTTTTGTACACCTAAATCAATTGGGATTTGATTAGATGTATGCCTCAAGGTTCAAACACACTAGTGGCTTTTGAATTTGTAAGGGACCTACATGAACACACTCACTTAAACTAATACACTATACCCACAAGTGCACGGGGTCGTGTTATAGTATAGGGAAGCGACACGAATATGGTCGATCTATAGGGAGAAAAAGGGGCACTAGAGCTAGGTTAGTTTGGGCTAGGTTCCTACCTGGAGTCTAGGGTTTAAGGATTTGAGGTTGATTTTGTTTTATTACACTTAGTTTGAACAAGTAAGCAATTAAAGGAGAATAAACAAGATTAAAACCTAAGCTAACCCTAGACAGTTACTTCTAATGAGCAAGAAATGACAAGACATGTAATGAAAGGAGTAAAATACACTAAGGCAAGTAAGAAGATTTATACACTACACTAAGCTAGGAAACTAGGAAAAAGAGCAATTTAAGACCTCAATAGCAAGAACTAGGAAAGAACAAGGCAATGAACTAACTAAGCAAGTATAAAGCTAACTAGCTAACACTAGCTAAGCAAGAAGGAAATTAGGGTTTTTATGAAATTAAGAAAAATGTGGGCTGCTTGGGGGCATGCACTTATCAATTGGGTGGGGTTATAACATGTAAATATTATTCTTTCATTTATATTTCCAAACCAAACAACAAGCTAGGGGGCTAATGAATTGTCCTAAACTACTAACTGGCCATGCACAAGATAAGGTGTGTATAGGGGAACTAGTCCCTAACACCTCCTACCCACCCTTACGAGGATCAATTGGGTTAGGGTTTAGGTGGAATTCAATTAGGGTCTATTCAAGTCTAGGTTTCTAGTATACGAATTCTTAGGGTAATTAGGGGATGAGGGTAGTAATGTAAGATGGAAGTGAAGTTTTAGAACTAACATCACCCACATTCTAGCCTTGAGAAGGATCCAAACTAATTACACTAGATGCTCCTATACTAGCTACTTAGATCTCTCACCTAGGTGTAGGAGAATTGATTAAGGTGTAGGAAGGTGAATAACTAACTAGGGATCTATTGATTGGACTTAGGAGCAATTCACAAAAAGAGCCACATATAAACAATTTTCTTAGAATCTAGGCGATGACAAGCACAAACCACAAAGCAATTTATGAGAAATGAGATAGAAGTAGAACATAACCATTAACAAATGAATTCATAATGTTTACATATCATTTCCCCCAACATGGTATCAAAGTTACATTTTAAGCCCCAAACAACCCACCTAAGGGCCTTAGCTACTCATAGAACAAGAAAACACAAAAAGAAAGGAAGAAGAACGAGTAGAGGAGTGGAAAGACATGGTAGCTCGATGGAGATTCCTCCTCCTCCACCTCCTAGAAACAACAACTCGATCTCCTTCTTCCAAGGTAGGCAGATGGCATAGATGTGTGGTGGAAGGTGGTAAAAAACCCTAGAATAGGTGTTTTGGGGGTGGAAGATGGTGGAATGGAGGTGGAATGGAGTGGAAGGGGATAGTGTAGGCTAGAGTGGCTATAGGAGTAGCTAACCTTGTGCTACAACTGCCCCCTAGGTATATATAGGTGGTGGGGAAGCACTAGGTTAAGTGAGGGCAATATAGGAATTTCAGTATAGAAAAATGTAGGGTTTGGGTGGTAGCACGACCTTCTGGGCAGAACGGTCATTTTGGGATGAGTGGGATTGGTCGTGGTGGATGTGAATGGTTTTGGTGGAAGAATGGAATGAATAGAGGAAATTTGGGCTTCTAGGTCTACTAACACTACCGTGTTGGGCTCTGGCCAGCATGGTCCTACTGGATAGCACGAGCCTACTGGGATTCTGGGTGATTTTTTGAAGGTTCTTCTGATTGGGGCATGTCCCATAACGGCCATTCCTTGGTAGCACGGTCATTCTGAGGTCCTTCCCATGCATGTGTGTTTTGAACTTTGTCATTCATGGATGTTATAGCTTCAATGCATTCTTTGATCATTTGGGTAGGCTGGGAGTCGTTTTGGCCTCATTTTAGGCTCCTCCAAGTCTGAGGAAACCCTAGATTCAACCATATTCTCTCTATTCCATCGAGTAGTGACCAAAGTACCTATAAAACATGCAAAAATCCTATATAAGTGCATTTGATAGTAAAACACATATTGAGGGAAATAACATGTAATCTAACAGTTGTAGATGTGATTGAAGTGCAATATGACACAAGACGAAGCCCTAAAATAGGGCTGCATCACCACCCCAAAACCTAAAAAATACTTGTCCTCAAGCATGCTCCAACTCAATCTCTCTTTAATTTTTCAGCAAATAAAAAATGACAAATCAATTGCAATAGATGTATTGACTAAATGGGAACAATGATGACTAAGTACACACATTCTGCTTCTCTCCTCTCTTCTTTCACAAACCAATAATGACTAAAGCACTAAGCATGCAAACTTCACATATAGATCATATAATACACAATCATTCCATGTGCTTGTCAAATAGCTTCAGATAAACTATTTCATGGTGGCGATAATAAATATGACTAGAGCTGTTATTTTACCATCATGAATTCAATCTCATATGTCAATCCACACTAAGTGACCCATGTGGCTGTGAAAAATGGCAAAATGAGTTAGGTTTGATATTTCCTAGCTCAATGGGCATGCAAACAAAATAAAGGGTTGTGGTATAGGGTTGGAGTGCTATTCCATAGGAGCACTCATTTTTTCTTTATTTAGATGTTATTACATAGGAGCATCTTTTGTTTTTTATTCTTTTTCCCTTTTCTTTTCCCTTGGTGTAACTAGGGCACATGGTGGTGAGAATGGAGCGGGGGGGGGTATAGATATGGCCACCCTAAACTTTTGGAGGTGTCCAAGTATGAATATGTGCACTTTGGCATCCTTTGATGAGGCAGAGAGGTAAGAAGATGATAGAACAAAAGTGATTCAAAGAGTAATTACTAGTATGGATTTCAACATGAGATCTCTTGCATGAAAGTTACTCCAACAAGTTCATCAAGTAATGAAACACCACATGAATAAGCAATATTAAAACCACATTTTTATCATGAGATTCTACAAGCGTTTGTTGCTTGATTCAATTACAATTCAAACAAACAATTCACAAGCATGAGAGAGGCAGTTCACATGTAAGACTGAGGCCATTTAGCAATTGATCATGGTAATGTAACATGCATTTATCAAAGGTGAACATTTTCAATCCAATAAGTATATATTGGGTCAAAACATGCTTTTAGGCAAGAAGTTTTAAATTAGGGAAAAATTGGCCAAAATGGCTCCAAATCGCCTTCAATCACATATACACCTTTCTTATGAAACAAAAAGCAAGAAACAAGCAAATCTCAGATACAAAATGCAAAAGTTACAAAAATCCAGATGACATGCAATGCATAGAAAGAAGAGATTTTTTTTAAAAACTTACGCAAAAAATGCATAAAATGAACATATGATATGCATGTATGTAAAGTAAGCACACAAAGTATGGATAAACAAGTATGAGAAATGGTTATACTGTTTGATCATCTTTAGCAAAAATTTAGAATAAGGAACATAGAGGAAAGTAAGGTAAAGAAAGAGCTTACCACCCTACCACCCCAAACTTTTAAACCATGTTGTCCTCAACATGAAATAGAAGTTTAGAGTAGTAGGGTAATGGACATGGAGTCATGGTAGACAATCACTAATAGGGGAGAAGAATATCAAGGTGTCCAGTGAGAAGGAAAGAGCCACCATGACCATTCTATGTAGAATGGTTGTTCTGGATTTCCAGTACCACAGTCGTGTTGTGTGGAAAGGTCGTGTTGGTTGCCTTCAAGTAGTTTTCTACTGATTTGCAATTCTCTTTCATTCTTGATCTTCTCTTTGTTCGGATCATCTATGCATCATCTTTCCTCCTATTCTTCTATTCTAAAATGATTCACAAACAACAAAACCTTCAAGTATAATGTGTGTGTCTTTTCTTGGATAAGTGTAAAATAACCAAAAAATTATAAAAAATGGAAGGTTGGGTGAAAAATTCCCCAAACCTAGGTGGGTTGCCCCCCACTAGCACTAAGTTTCATGCCTCTAGTTAGGCTTCTTGTAGATTCCTCAATCATTCAACCATTTGGCATCATGATGTGTTCACTCTTATAATATATACATCCCTCACTTGCATTCAACCTATGTTACTCATCCCTTTGATCACAAAATCTATCCTCAAGACTTTCATCTAGATCTCCTTCTTTCAAATGACCAGTCAGACTCTTGAAGTGACCATATCCAATATCCTCATCTTGGGTTTGTCGGGTTAGGGTCTTGTACATGTTGATCTTTATCTTCATGTCCATGAAAGAGACTGTCATTATGCCACTGCGCACATGTATCTCAACATCAGTCGTAGATAAGAATGGTCTTCCCAAGATGATGAGAATCTTCCTATCCTTCGGATCCATGTCAAGAACAATTTATTAAGGCACTTCATTTTGATCGAGGTGGAGAATACTTGAACCAAGAGTTTGAGGACCTTCTACGAGCCAGTGGTATAGTATCACAATGGACTCCACTTGGAACACCACAACATAATGGTGTATCAGAAAGAAGGAATCACACATTGCTGGATATGGTGCGATCTATGATGAGTTTTGTTGATCTTCCCACTACCTTCTGGGGTTATGCTCTTGATACCGCATCACATACACTTAACCATGTACCGTCAAAATTGGTTCTCTCTTACAAAAGAATGATATCTAGGCCACTTGATAAGAGAGACTGAGAAATGTATGACCATACTCATCTGACTCAATGTGTGATATGTGAGGTCACATGCATTCCATACAATCTACTCTAGTTCAAGGACCATGGATTGAATGTTGAGAGGATGATGATTCCATGCCTTGAGTTTAATCCAGACATCAGAGACAAAGGAGCTATATGATTATAGTGATGATAGATTATATCTTGAAGTTTTTATCCAACTTTCCAATTACTTAGGTAGAAATGATGTGTTGCTAGATACTGATCATTGCTTGTGATGTCATGAGTTAGTTATGCACATTCACTACCAACGTAATTTGGGATCTATAGGGTCACACACATAGGATACACCTAGAAAAGGAGATTACTCATGGATATAGTTTAACTTGATTACTAAAGTGTTTAGGTATTCAATTTAGACGGCTAAAAATTGGTTGTCAGAAATATGAAACGACCAATTTAGAAAGTGCAGTGACCAGTTTAGAAATATGACCAGACCCATTTAGGTTGTGAACCAACCAGTTGGGAGATCAGTAAGACCGGAACAAGGATTTATGCTGACGTCATGTTGTGCATAAATCAAATATTAAAAGCTAATATGTTTGTGAATACGAAACATAGTGAATCAACCAATTCAAGTGTTGAACCGACCGCTTCACATGTGAATCGAACAGTTCAGGAATGAACCGCTTGTCGCATGATTCACATGTTTCAAAAAATTCATGAAATTTAGTCTCTTCAACCCCAGTTGATATGGAAACTGTGACCCTAGCCCTCTTATAAATAGAGGGGGAGTAAAGGCTTTCAAGAGACACAACAATAAGCTCTGACAATTGTTGTCCTCTCATAGTTGTGGAGTGACTACTAAATATTTGAATCATTAGCAATGAACATCAGCGACTGCTATGCTCGGCCCTAACGGGCCCAACTTTGCCGGGTTAGACCGGCTGATGAAAATTTAATGACCGAATCATTAGCAACCACCAAATAGCTAATGACCACTTATTACACACACTCCACCTATGCCTATAAATACCCACCGCTTGCTACCTAAGAGGGGGTTCAACAAATTCTGATGTTCAGTTTGTTCCTATTTCCATTTCCTACAACCAGCTATTCCCAGAGCCCCGTGGGAGTGTTCTAAGGTCTGAAAGGGATGAAGAGCTTACCCTACGTTCATACCTTTGGTTTTCTTCCATCCACCATAATTTCCCACCACCATTCACCCACTTTCCATCATTTCCAACCATCTTCCACCTCCATACAACCACCAAGTTGCTGTTTGGGATGAAATTGAGGAGAAAGGAAGCCAAGGAGTCCAGAAGATCAAGAAGGATGGCCCAAGGATGAGATCTAGCCCATACCCATGCTAAGGAGCAAGAGCCAACTCTCCTCTATGGGATAAATCCCTTCTTCTTCCCCTTTCTTCTAATGTTCTAATGTTTATGTATAAATGGTGTTTTTCTTTCTTTGTTCAGTGTCAACTATGTTTTTCCATGTCTAGTTGAACTCCTTCTTGGATATGTATCCCATTTTGAGGCATGTTTACATACTTTTACCTTAAGCAAGTAGTTTTATCTCAGATTTTGTACAATTTCTATTCTATCTTCTCTTTCTAGTTATGATTGCTAGTTTGGTTGATCTATTTCTTGCTTGAGCTTCCATTTCTGCCTTGATCGAGAGATTAGTTGTAGAAATGGATAAGAGAAGGTAGTTTGGATTGAATCTAAAAGGAAAATGTCCAAGGGTGATCTATACAAAGCACTTTCCTTGGGCACCGTCGGGTCCAACCCAACCCGGTGGGGTCTAGGTATGCCCGCCCAGGTCCAAGGTCTGTGTTGTATTCAGATCACTTATGTCCCTAGCATCTTTGAATGTCCTAGACCCAAAAGGGTATCCTGAGTATTCATGGGTGTTGATCTGATGTCCTTGAAATAGGTTTTGTATCATTGATGGGTTCTAGTCACACTGCACGAGAGCGAGTGGGATGACCCCCACAGGAACAACTACCACAGTGCATGCTATATTTGGTTGTAGGTTGCTTGCTAAGGTGTTTGAGGGTTGTCTATTGTTGAAGTTTTAGAAGAAATTCTCAACTCATCAATCACCCACAAGTGTACAGGGTCAATTGTAGTCACGTGTCGAACATAAGGAACTAGGTTAGCTAGGCACAAAACTATTAACTTCCATTAATCTAAGTTGAGTTACAAAGGTTGAGTTTGATCACAAAGATAAAAGATGAGTAAACAACAAAAGAAATAAAGGTTGACTTTATAATTTTAGAGAGTCCTGGACATTATATTTCACTATCACACCATCATATCATATGCAACTATGATATTAAGACATGTAATTGACTTGCAAGGAGGTTGTCATCATCATGCGCCTCTCAACGACATGAGATGGTTCTCATCTTTACACAACACTTCCATGTCTATGTTTAGATTTGAACGCAACTTGAACCCTCAATATCCTCCAGCCGTTCCCGTGGTCATGAGTATATTGCAATGAATCCTACTCCTTACTCCCTCATACATCCTCCTGAAAAGAACTAGGAATCATAAAAAATGTATAAAAGGTAGCTAACCTAGCATACAAGCAATAAAGTACCATAGACATCCATGGAGAAGCAAATTAACTAGCATTCGATATAAATTTCAAGTTCACATAAGTGATGGTATGGGATTTACTCTCCCATTCCCAAGAACAAGGTTCTACTCGTACATAATAGAGAGATACATGCACATTGCAGAATTTTTAGAGTTTTGCTTAGTTAAAGAGAAGAAAAAAGCTAAAGGAACCAAAGGTGAAGTCAAGGGGAAGTAAAACTCCAGCTAGAGGATGAAATTGCACCTTTGGAGCTGCTTCAAATTAGACAATTCTCCCTCCCAAGAAGCTTGAGTGAGAAGAAAAGCTCTGCTGCACCTCTTGAAGAAGAAATGGTAAAGAATGGAGGTTCTTTTCCAAGAATCATCTTCTTCCTTTCCAAATTCACCCTCCTCTTTCTCTGCAACTTATCTTGGCCGAAATATGTCCCAAATGACCAGTGATAACCACCCCAAGTGGCTGCACTCATTTTTGAAACGAGAAACGATTTTTTCAAAAATCTGTAGAAACTGATAAAGGGACAATGTGTCTTTGTAAAGACACATCGTGTGCCTTCGTGTAAACGACTAATGAACTACATCCTCACAATAAGTACACAAAATGTTCGAGTAGGTAAATGCCATGTAGCTACTACTAGAGTTGATCTGGGAAGATAGCACACATCGTGTGCTATTAAACACACGACCATGTGCGTTGAAAACAACTCAAACTTTGGCATTTGAATGTGAAGACACGCCGTGCCTTGATGAGGACACGTCATGTCTCTATCATGTAGTCAGGTCTTTTAGACACTTACATGACCGTGTGTTAAATACCACATGTCGTGTACTTTTCTTTTAGAGGAGTACACCTATTCTGGAGTGTAACACGTCATGTCTTAATAAAGACACAACATGTTTGATGCTGTTTCTATAAGATGAATTCTGAATTGGATGTGAATCAACAGGGAGGTCCAACTAGGGTCAGATTTGGGTTGGACTGTATTCATTTTGTCATTTTCAAAGTGTACATGCGATCAACATCATGAAACAACTAAAATAACTAAAAGATGGCAAGTTAAGTATGAGTAGAGGCTAAATGGAAGGTAAAATGAACTAAATTTGTGTGCGCATGTGTGGAAAAAGTATATATAAAATGTGCACATCAAATCCCCCTAAGCTTGAACTATTTCCTATCCTCAAGCAAAAACAACATAGAAACACAAATGAGGGAATTACCAAGCTCATGCATAGATCAACTGAAATAGAAGATGTAAATGAGGCCAATCAACCATAATCATCAGGTTCATGTTCATAGCCTTGATTTCAACTCAAAAATCCAAGAAAGAAAATTAAGTTCAACAAGGGTGGTAACACTTTAAAAGTAATAGTCAACTAGGCAACACTAAATGGAACTTGGATGACCAAGCCAAACAATCAATGGGTTTGCAACAAGACTTTCAGCTATTATGGATGCAAAAGATGGAATATTAATTAATGTGAGCAACTTTTACTCTCTCTCCTTGTTTTCCCAAAATGTATGATTTTAGATTAGGTTTCGACAGTTGGCTGCTAATGCATGCTTATGCACACAAGGAGTGCCGGTTAGGGTATTTTACCCTCTTTTAGGACATATCACCTAACCATCATGGCCAGATCAAACTTACACTAGGTTAGTATGATATGTGGGTGGTATTAGCCATCTTTTATGGGGTAATTAGGGTGAAGTGAACCAAAAGGGAGTTCATATTGGTCATGGGTTTCACTTGTTTTTCCCTTAACAAAAAGAGTTAACTAAATTGCAACATTAGCGAGATTCCATGCATTTGAATTGATTTTTTTCTTCACTAAAAAGGGGTGGTTGTAAAATCACTAAAGGTTTGAAAAAATCATCTCGTGTTCTAGGTAGTGTTGCAAGGTTGACATATTCACAAAATTCATTACCAATTACATGTATTATGCAATCCAAGATGAAAAAGATGAAAATTTAGGCTACAAACATATATCCAAAATTAAGCACATATTGATGGCCACAACATTTCTTTTGATTCATGCATGCTTTTTTTCAATTTCTTCAAATGATAATTCTTATGAGGGAGGACAAGATAGTTCAAGATGGGAAGAAAAACAGTTCATTACACAAGATAAGCCTCACATCATAGTAAACTTGCCATGAAGAAAGCAGAAACTAAAAGCAGAAACTAAAGATAAGAACTAGAGTAAAGATAATGAAAACAACTAAATAACTACAACTACATTACCGACCGATTGCATCCCCCCTAAGCTTGAAATTTGCAGTGTCCTCACTACATCAATCAAACCTAAGGAAGAAGCAACTAGTTACCTGCCATGGAAGATATCAGCAAGAAGGGCCAACGCCCCCGTGACCAATGGGAAAATATTGGTTGACTAAATCATCATCATCTAGAATGTCCATCGACATGGGCTGTGGAGTAGGCTCTAGTTGTGGATGGTGATGCTGGTAAGCCTGTGGCATCAGATAGTAGTTTTGAGAGATATGCCACATATCCATGCGCTGGACCATGTCGCACATTACTGAATACTTTTGAGCCATCAGATCAAGATGACTGTCCATATGGTCAAAACGCTGCTGAACATGACCGTAAAGATGCCTAACATCAGACATAGCCCAAGAGTACTCGGTCTGAGTTCTTATGGATGGAGGAGACACAATGTGTGTCTGAGCAAGAGGTGCATTTAAAGCAACATGGTCATTAGGGGCATCTGCATCAACATCTTGGCCACTAAGGTTGACTTTCCAATTGTCCTTATTTGCTAAAGTGATGTTCTCCAAGTCAGGCATGTCAATGTATTGATCATTATCAAAATATTGCCTAAACTTTGTATCATCATTATGGACCCTAGAAACGAGACTAGAAGAAATAAGATATTGAAGATCTACTAGGTTCTTTCCTTATATTGCCTCTAGGCTGTCAGGTCTACCTCCATCTTTTTATCCAGGTGAGGGATCCATCCCCCACACATGATGTCCTCAGATTCTCTCTTCTTCATTTTCTTTATATCAAAGAATTTGGTGAGAATGAAATACCCTGCATTGACCATGATATCATAAACCATAGCCCAAAAGAAAAAAGAGATCCTGCTTACTGACGACACCTTGGGTTTCCTTCTTTGCAAAAACACATGTGCTGAGCATCCTGTGTAGATATCTAAAAATGGGGTTGTGGATAACAATTGCCCTAGATCTACTGGCTGGGTGATGATCTTCATCAGTGATCTCACCCCAGAAAACATCACTATCAAAGGCTGGAGGGTAAGCCAATGCTCCCTCGTAGAGGCATTCTAAAAGCTCACAAAATTGTTTGAAAGAGATTCTATAGTGTTGTCCCAAAAGGCAGAAATTGATGAAAGCATAGGTTCTAGCATGTTTCTTGGGTCTTCCTCAACATTTAATGTAGTAAGAAATTCATAAACTAGCCGAGGGTAAGTGTTTGTTACTGTGCACTAAGACCAAAGTCCTTGAGGTTCTCCTTTACCTCATTCTTGAATCCCAGAACTCCCATGGTTTCCTAGCAAGCAAAACATGTAGGGAGGACCCTACGAGAGATGATGAACTAGTATGTGGGGTCTTCCTCTACAGTGACCCTGAACTGGGTCGTGGAGATGTACGCGGGGGCTGAGGATGAGCTTGCACCATGCCTACGATTCGACGTCTATTTGACCAAGGCCATTGCTACTTGAAAAGTTGCTCAAACAACCTTGAACACTGTGTGTCGAAATAAAGACATGATGTGTCTTCAGACAGAAAGGATTGGGAACTGGGCGAGGAACACATGTCGTTTGGAGGACACGACGTGTACCTGGAGCTTGGTGGCATCCATAGGTTGGGGATGATGGTTATTTTTCACATGGAGTGGCCTTGACTCCTTACGGCGTGTGTTTTAGGCATTGGTGAAGAAGTGGATCCCAACGACAGAGAAGGTGATAGAGGTGCTTTGCTTGTGGAAGTCGACAAGAAGCTTGGAGTGACAGTGAAGGTGTAACGACCCCGCCTCCCAGTAACCCCCATTTAAGGGAGATCCAAAGGTCAGAGCCGTTATCCCAATTTACAGGATCAAAGGTTTGACAAATAATCAGTAATAATTATTAAATTCTACCATGACTATACTGAAATCTGGTATAAAATAAAACTTTGCATACCTTTTTAAAAACTCTGGGAATCTACTTTTATCCATAACTTGAATCTATTCTATCTAATCCTCCTTGCACTTTATTTCTTATTTTCACAAGGTGTCACTTTATTGTTTGTTCTTTTCAGAGTTGCACCTAAAATGCCGACAAACAAAACATTGATCAGCATATAAGAATATGCCGCTATGTGGGGACAACCAAAATTTCACACATATGGCTAACAATCTAAATATCACAATCAAGTTAATTAACAAGCCAATTTACGCTTTCAATGTGACATTCTCCACCGCTTTTTCCCTAACCCTGGCATACCCTCTTTAGGGTTTCTCTTTTGCCATTGACTTAAGGCCACCTTCTCATTCCTGAGCTTGGTGCCTGGGGTCACCTCTCATGGTACCCATTAGTCATGTAATAAAGACCACCTTCTAGATCTCGAGCTTGGTGTCTGGGGTCACCACTCATGGTACCCATGGGTCTTCCCTCCTGCGCTTGACCTTTTTGCATCATCCATCAGGGTGGCATAGGTGCGAGAATACACACTTATATTATAATTGTGATAATCATAGTCACTCTATAGTTGCATGAAATAAAAGTCATCCAAGCAGTTATTTTCAGGCAACTGATCAAACATCCGGGAATCACCATGAAACTAAAGCGATTAACCATAAGCGTAACCACATACCTGATCCAGAGCAACATGATGTCCAAGCAATAATGATAAAGAACAATCAAACAAGCAATCAATAATATCCTGAAATAAATGCAATACATCCAAGTGTTATAGTTTATCTAAAACATTCTTAATATAGACTTGGATTCCATCTTAGGCTTTCTAGGCCACCTTTAGGGTTTCATTAGGGTTTTAGCCTCCATAATGCTTTTATCACATTTAATGCTCTCTTAGCCCACAAACCCTAATTTCAACATCATAGGAACAATTAAATGTCAATTAAGTCTATTATTCCTCTTTTACATTAAAACCACCATTTTTATCCTTTTATGTCATGATATGATCATTAGGCCCAATTATCATCTTTGGTTCCTTTCAAATTAGAAACTTATCTTTCATATAGTCTAATTCACATATGAACTCTATTTATCACTAATTCCATCTTTATCCATTAGAAAACCCTAATTACCATATTAAGGGTATTTATCCACAATTAGGAACTTTTATACTCAAAATAGCTTAGAATCATCATATCTTAACTTTATTCATGAATTTGAACAATTAAAGCCATTAAAAGTCATAATTAATAATCATTAGGATTTCAAGGCCCATTAAAGCATATTCATGTACATGGAATCCTAAACAATTTAAACTACACATAACGATCATCTTTTTAGATCTAATGCGTCTTTTTATAATCAACAGGTTAACATCAACTTTAATCATCCATATAACCCTTCTCAATACATTAATCATCAAAGATTAGGGTTCTTCATTTATTAAACCATTAAAGATAGCATCTTTACATACTTTTTGAATTGCAACCAGAATTAGGCTTCAATTACATTTTTATTGCATTCCTTGCATTTTTCTGAGAAAAAAGCACTACTTATTTGTATTTTTCGGCCAAAGAATGTATTTTTAGTGATTTATCCAAGATTCACCTATTTCTTTGATTTCTGTTCAGAGAGTGAGCAATTACCTTATTTCGGAAAAGGCCAACCGTTTGATCAACGGTTGCACCGACATGCACATGGATTGTGTGGCTCGCCTCAATCGCACCCACTATCATCCTGTTGAAGTCGTTGATGACTAGGGTCGTCGATCTGCTCCCGTGGTTAGCAGTTGACCACGATCGAACGATGCATGCTGTTCTCCCTTGCTCAAACCAGCCACGATGACCCGCGGTGGCACCGCAGCCTGGGCTCGCCGGAGACACTTCAATATTGTAACACTCCAATTCTCATATCACATGAGCGGAAGCATTTTTTTTAATCATCTGGGAGTGTCACAAACATGATTATCATTGCAATGAAAGTAAATGAAACACTTTGCATAACTATAAAATTGATCCATACATAGTTTTTGTCAACGGAAAAACTACATCAAGTTAAACCATAAAATCTAATTTAATAGACAACATAACTGGACATAATAGAAAGATGTAAAAACTCTGGATCATCTAGGCAAATGGCACCCCACTAGGTTAGCTGAAAATATTCTAGTCCTTTACTTGTTCTTTTGATCCTCAGCTGCTCCAAAACCTGCGGACATCGCGTCCCCAACCATGCATTGGGAAAAACAGTCGTTAGAGTAAGTGGCATGAGTATTCTAAAATGTACATTACTGAAGAGTTAACAATGTTACAAAATATTCTTGGACACTATAAAACTAATAGCAAATGCTGATTAAAATATGAAAACATAATATCTCTTGACTTCTTTAACTCTTATCTTTCTACTCTATCTTTTCTGGAGACCTATACCATGGGCCTCATGACCTACACCAAAGTGTCTAGGTCATACTTATCTCATCTGAATTCCTCTCATCACACTCATGGATGAGAAAGTATCTTTTACTTAAGATTTTTATCTATTTGTGGCCACCATTATACAATAAGTCCTCCTCTATTGACACCGAAGTGTCCTCTCTGGTGCAACGCACCCTCTGTTGGCACAACGTGCCCTTTGTTGACACCGAAGTGTCCTCTATGGTGCAACACACCCTCTATTGGCACAATGTGCCCTCTGTTGGCATAAATGCCCTCTGTGACACCCACAGTGTCTGGCGCAACGCGCCCTCTAAATCGTCCCGAGACTCTCTGGTGAGGACTTATTATATAATGCATTATGTGAATGTTTCAAATTAATTATCTTAAGTCTATCTTTAATAAACTTTGAATCTAAACTTATCTGAAACTGAGTACTAAACATGTATTGAATTCTGAATCTAAAATCTGAATCTGAATCTATATCTCAATCTGAATCTGAATCTATATCTAAATGTAAACATGTATCTCAATTACTACATAATTGAGATTGGGTCTATAACCCATATCATGCACCTTTATTCAAAATATGGCTACTCACACAGTGAGTAGTCTAAGACTGAATCTAAATCTTTTTATTCTTAAGTTCTAAACTGAATTCATTGCTGGATTTGAACATGTATCTCATTATCGGGGTAAACTTTGTTTTAAAACTCTTATTTGGTCAAATTACTTCACTTATACCAATTATATGATAAATAGCTTAGGAAAAAGGGCCTGAAATGCTCATAGAATTACTAGGTATACAAAGCATCTTAAGTCAGGTTCATAAACGTATTTTAAGTACAACATATCTAAAAATATGAATTCTGATAAGGTGGTTCAATCCTTGTTGTTAAATATGATGCTACCCTGAACCTTAATATTTACATAAAAACTTACATGTTAAACCTTAAATATCAGACTAGAAATCTCATAAAATATTGTCTTGCAACCTAATAATAACTTAATTTGTCATTATCTTATAATGCCATCATAAACTCATTTTATAATACCTTCTGATCCCAAACGTACTTTTATTAGTACACCATGTCCTAATATTTTCAAATTCATAATCTTACATTGTACTTGTATTCTAGATACTATTTATCCTAGGGAATCTAGTTCTTAGATCTCTACATATGTATGAGATCTTAATGGCATGTTTCTACTTGAAATCTTACTACATAACTATGACTATAAATATGAGAAATTCTAATAACATATGAGTACTTACGTTCTTTATACAAAGCTATTTAAAATCATCAACTAAGTATGGGTACATTACTGGCATATCTTATCTTGAAATCATATTCATTATTTCCAAACATTTCTAAGAAATCTTATAGGAATATGATTCTTCAACTTTCTCATGGGCTTTGTCCATGAGTCACAACTATTTTGAGTAACATATCACTATTTTGGACTTTGGGTATCTACACTTGCATAAAGATAGAAATATGAGAATAATATTGTTTGTAAATCTTAACATTGAAGTCTTAGAACATTAAATCACATAGATCATGAAACTCTTATCAGGAGACATGTAAACATATTGAACATAAACTATGAGTACTCATGTGCATGGAACACTTACCTCTTATGCTGATGGCATCTATAAAAATAAATAAATCTTGATTCCAAGTTCCATATCTTTAATAACCTGGATATCATCATAGTTTTATTAGTCCAAGAGTATGTTCCCCCTTTTTATTTCTAAATCTCACACCCCACTTTCCTAACTATATATACCAACTTCAGGTTCTTAAACATAACTTTATACTCACCATAAAATCTTAGCGTTGAAATAAAATAAAACTCATACTATATAATTAGTATTATCTTTATACTCAAATAAGACATAAATCGTCTTATGCACTAATATGAACATATACTTCATATAATGAGAATAATTCTAAAAAATAGTCACATATTGTAAACTTACTGACTCAATCAAGAAATCAAAGTAGAATACCATCACATTACTAATATCAGGCCTAATTGGCCATACATATATCACTTGTAGTGTCAGGATAATCATTTTTTTCTTCTTTCGTAATGGCTACTCATCTAAAACTAAATATTAATATAATAGCACAAGAAACTTCATCAAATCTCCATAAAAGTATTCATATAATGTAGGAATTATCATGTATTAAAATATCAGGCTATTTAAAAATCATATCATGGGTGAAATACCCAAAATACCCTTATTAGGGCTTACATTAAAAACCTCATTAAAACTTCATATATGAAAGATCAGGATCTGAATTAATGTTTAACATATCAAAATACACATTCAATAAAATTGTATGAATTTCCAAAGGCGTTTACTATTTTTAATTGGCAAAACATCAAAATCATATAGTTTTGTATACCCAAAATATAATAAATAAAAGACATCAAAATCATACTCTGGAACTATTTGTATAAGATATTACACTCGAATAGCTTTCCATAGGTACCTTGTTTGTCCCAAACTGAGATCTGTAGCTCAAGATATGAATTTTTGAAGTTTACCTAGACTTGGCGAATCTCGGCCGTCGAGATCTGATCTGACGACCATAATTTCTTGCTCGCCACAAGCCTAGGGCCGGTGCTTCCTCTCCTTCCTTCATCTTCTTTCTTGCATAAGCACCTAGAACATAGGCCACTGCACCCAGACTTCCGATGAGCCTGGTCTCGCTTCCTTGGCCATGAACTAGCAAGAGAAACATTCCCCAGCTCCGGCCTGGTCCGATCCGCAAGGGCAGTAGTGTTTCCTTGGTCTGGGCGATCAGGATCAAGGATCCCTCATTTCACACCATTGCATCCACCAGCAAGGGCACTGCCCCCTTCTTCTTCTCCATCACAGATCTTCCTCTCTTCTTCTCATACTTCATGAAAACCCTAGATCTAGGTGCGTGAGGGCTTATGCATCGAATCCATAGAGATTTTATAGAATCTTGGCTAAAGAATCTCGGGCGGAGCCCCCTTCTTCGTCGGACTCTGTTCAAGTCCGTAAAATAGAGGACGCGACTCTCCATTCCGTGAGGACTGGGGTCGCTCCCCCTTTTTTTCTTTTGCATAAAACTCTAGTTTCTAGAAATATTTCTACAGACCACTACATGACCCCATTTGAACTCAAATTTTGGGGTAACTGATATATTATCATCAAATTCACATGAGAAAGATTTTAAGTAAAAACTAGCTATAAAACCACTCCAAACATGTCATTTAAATAAAAACATTAGAATTACTAATTTAATTACCTAGGCCACTATATACATCACAATCATCTAAAATTTTCCCACCATCTTATATTCTATTTATTATTCTACTAAAAATATTTTGAACATTCATTATGACCATGAAATACATAATTCTAAATTTATACTTGAAGGACCTATTTGTAAAACTTAATAGGTCCAACAGGGCTGAAATTTGGACTCTAGGGCACATGGCCCATCCCTTAGTATTTCAAAGGGTCCATGAGCTTGATTGTATTCCAAATCATGAAAATAAGTCTTCAAACCATATAATTTCTCAATTGAAGCCCATGTATGACACATGTGATCAATATTTCTTTAGTTACATAACATGAAGACCTAATCTAGGTCTAAGGCTCAAGCCATGAACTGGACTCATGATATTATATATTCATCACATTATTGTTCATAGGAGTAATTCATTTATATTGATATACAACCAACTAAAATCATACATATTTAAGTCATTATGTGTGTATTGGTTGATCAGATGGCTTGTATTACACATTCTGTGAACTTAATTACATACCTAGCCATGGTTATGTTCATTGCATCCCCTGGCATGCCTTTACTAAAAAACCCCACATTAAAGGCTTACTTTAGCTATGAAATTGAGGATGTTACAATTCTACCCACCTTAAAATAAATTTCATCCTCGAAATTTCTCTAGGGTACTACCCACCTTAGGGTTCTGCTTACCTCTTAATTTATTGATGATTAACATATTAAGGTACACTTATGTTCAAAATTTTGCATGAAGAGAGATATGTAATGTATTTCATAAAATATTTATGTGAGCATTATCTATTACCTTGGTCTACTTCTCAACTCATACTTAGGGTCTATGAAGTTAAACTGGTATCTACAATTAGGGCATCTGACTCAACCTTGTCATGAATTCTAAGCATTAGGTGTAATTGACCATCTAATCTTAAGTCTTCCAGGTATCTCCTACACCTCTAGATATGTGGTGATCAAGCACATACCCACAGATGTGAGATCCTGTCATGCTATCTCTCACTAACCTACTAATACGTGTGTCCCATACCACACAGACTAGTAAGAAATGAGAGATGCATCAAAATCTACTGCTTGTGACATTCCTCTTCAATTCTCAATTGGCTGGCCATAACCATTGAGAATAGAGAAGCAACATCATTAGCTAGGGTTAGGTTTAAACATGAGACCTAGAATATAAACATCTCCCTCAGACATCTCTATTTCTTCTAAGGTGAAAACTATTGGTCATTCTAGGTCAATGTATATTTCTATGGGAATCTATCCCTAAACTCTAATCTCTTATCTCTTCACTCTAGGGTGACTATGAGGATCATGTTTGCCTAGTGGCCATTTACCAAATTGCTCTGATACCATATTGTAACACCCCAATTTTCATATCACATGAACGGAAGCATTTTTTTATCATCTGGGAGTGTCACAAACATGATTATCATTGCAATGAAAGTAAATGAAACACTTTGCATAACTATAAAACTGATCCATACAAAGTTTTTGTCAACGGAAAAACTACATCAAGTTAAACCATAAAATCTAATTTAATAGACAACATAACTGGACATAATAGAAAGATGTCAAAACTCTGGATCGTCTAGGCAAATGGCACCCACTAGGTTAGCTGGAAATATTCTAGTCCTTTACTTGTTCTTTTGATCCTCAGCTGCTCCAAAACCTGCGGACATCGCATCCCCAGCCATGCATTGGAAAAAACAGTCGTTAGAGTAAGTGGCATGAGTATTCTAAAATGCACATTACTGAAGAGTTAACAATGTTACTAAATATTCTTGGACACTATAAAACTGATAGCAAATGCTGATTAAAATATGAAAACATAATATCTCTTGAATTAACTCTTATCTTTCTACTCTATCTTTTCTGGAGACCTATACCATGGGCCTCATGACCTACACCAAAGTGTCTAGGTCATACTTATCTCATCTGAATTCCTCTCATCACAATCACGGATGAGAAAGTATCTTTTACTTACGATTTTAATCTATTTGTTGCCACCATTATACAATAAGTCCTCCTCTGTTGACACCGAAGTGTCCTCTGTGGTGCAACGCACCCTCTGTTGGCAAACATGCCCTCTATTGACACTGAAGTGTCCTTTATGGTGCAATACACCCTCTATTGGCATAACGTGCCCTCTGTTGGCATAAATGCCCTTTGTGACACCCGCAGTGTCTGGCACAACGTGCCCTCTGAATCGTCCTGGGAATCTCTGGTGAGGACTTATTATATAATGCATTATGTGAATGTTTCAAATTAATTATCTTAAATCTATCTTTACTAAACTTTGAATCTAAACTTATCTGAAATCGAGTACTAAACATGTACTGAATTTGAATATGAAATCTAATTCTGAATCTATATCTGAATCTGAATCTAAATCTATATCTGAATGTAAACATGTATCTCAATTACTACATAATTGGGATTGGGTCTATAACCCATATCATGTACCTTTATTCAAAATCTGGCTACTCACACAGTGAGTAGTCTAAGTCTGAATCTAAATCTTTTTATTCTTAAGTTCTAAACTAAATTCATTGTTGGATTTGAACATGTATCTCATTATCGGGGTAAACTTTGTTTTAAAACTCTTATTTGGTCAAACTACTTCACTTATACCAATATATGATAATAGCTTAGGAAAAAGGTCCTGAAATGCTCATAGAATTACTAGGTATACAAAGTATTTAAGTCAAGTTCATAAACGTATTTTAAGTACAACATATCTAAAAATATGAATTCTAACAAGGTGGTTCAATCCTTCTTGTTAAATATGATGCTACCATGAACCTTAATATTTACATAAAAACTTACATGTTAAACCTTAAATATCAGAATAGAAATCTCATAAAATATTGTCTTGCAACCTAATAATAACTTAATTTGTCATTATCTTATAATGCCATCATAAACTCATTTTACAATACCTTATGATCCCGAACATACTTTTATTAGTATACCATGTCCTAATATTTTCAAATTCATATTCTTACATTGTACTTGTATTCTAGATACTATTTATCCTAGGGAATCTAGTTCTTAGATCTCTACATATGTATGAAATCTTAATGGCATGTTTCTACTTGAAATCTTACTACATAACTATGACTATAAATATGAGAAATTCTAATAACATATGTGTACTTTTGTTCTTCATACAAAGCTATTTGAAACCATCAACTAAGTATGGGTACATTACTGGCATATCTTATCTTGAATTCGTATTCATTATTTCCAAACATTTTTAAGAAATCTTATAGGAATATGATTCTTCAACTTTCTCATGGGCTTGGTCCACGAGTCACAATTATTTTGAGCAACATATCACTATTTTAGACTTTAGGTATCTACACTTGCATAAAGATAGAAATATGAGAATAATATTGTTTGTAAATCTTAACATTGAAGTCTTAGAACATTAAATCACATAGATCATGAAACTCTTATAAGGACACATGTAAACATATTGAACATAAAATATGTGTACTCATGTGCATGGACCACTTACCTCTTATGCTGATGGCATCTATAAAAATAAACAAATCTTGATTCCAAATTCCATATCTTTAATAACCTGGATATCATCATAGTTTTATTAGTCCAAGAGTATGTTCCCCCTTTCTATTTCTAAATCTCACACCCCGCTTTCCTAACTATATATACCAACTTCGGGTTCTTAAGCATAACTTTATACTCACCATAAAATCTTAGCGTTGAAATAATATAAAACTCATACTATATAATTAGTATTATATTTATACTCAAATAAGACATAAATCATCTTATGCACTAATATGAACATATACTTCATATAATGAGAATAATTCAAAAAAATAGTCACATATTGTAAACTTACTGACTCAATCAAGAAATCAAAGTAGAATACCATCACATTACTAATATCAGGCCTAATTGGCCATACATATATCACTTGTAGTGTCAGGATAATCATTTTTTTATTCTTTCATAATGGCTACTCATCTAAAACTAAATATTAATATAATAACACAATAAACTTCATCAAATCTCCAGAAAAGTATTCATATAATGTAGGAATGATCATGTATTAAAACATCAGGCCATTTAAAAATCATATCATGGGTGAAATACCCAAAATACCCTTATTAGGACTGACATTAAAAACCTCATTAAAACTTCATATATGAAAGATCAGGATCTGAATTAATGTTTAACATAACAAAATACACATTCAATAAAATTTGTATGAATTTCCAAAGGCGTTTACTATTTTTAATTGGCAAAACATCAAAATCATATAGTTTTGCATACCCAAAATATAATAAATAAAAGACATCAATATCATACTTTGGAACTATTTTTATAAGATAGTACACTCGAATAGCTTTCTGTAGGTACCTTGTTTGTCCCAAACCGAGATCTGTTGCTCAAGATATGAACTTTTGAAGTTTACCTAGACTTGGCCAATCTCGGCTGTCGAGATCTGATCTGACGACCATAATTTCTTGCTCGCCACAAGCCTAGGGCCGGCGCTTCCTCTCCTTCCTTCATATTCTTGCTTGCATAAGCACCTAGAACAGAGGCCACTGTGCCCAGACTTCTGATGAGCCTGATCTCGCTTCCTTGGCCATGAACTAGCAAGAGAAACATTCCCCAGCTCCGACCTGGTCTGATCCGCAAGGGCAGCACTGTTTCCTTAGTCTGGGCGGCCGGGATCAAGGATCCCTCATGGCACACCATTGACGTGACCAGCAAGGGTGCTGCCCCCTTCTTCTTCTTCTCCATCACAAATCTTCCTCTCTTCTTCTCATGCATCACGAAAACCCTAGATCTAGGTGCGTGATGGCTTATGCGCCGAATCCATAGAGCTTTTATAGAATATTGGCTAAAGAATCTCGGGTGAAGCTCCCTTCTTCGCCGGACTCTATTCAAGTCCGTAAAATAGAGGACACATCTCTCCGGTCCGTGAGGACTGGGGTCGTTCCCCCCTTTTTTTATTTCTTTTGCATAAAACCCAGTTTCTAGAAATATTTCTACAGACCACTACATGACCCCATTTGAACTCAAATTTTGGGGTAACTGATATATTATCATCAACTTCACATGAGCAAGATTTTAAGTAAAAACTAGCTATAAAACTACTCCAAACATGTCATTTAAAGAAAAACATTATAATTACTAATTTAGTTACCTAGGCCACTATATACATCACAATCATCTAAATTTTTTCCCACCATCTTATATTCTAATTATTATTCTACTAAAAATATTTTGAGCATTCATTATGACCACGAAATACATAATTCTAAATTTATACTCAAAGGACCTATTTGTAAAACTTAATAGGTCCAACAGGGCTGAAATTTGGACTCTAGGGCACATGGCCCATCCCTTAGTATTTCAAAGGGTCCATGAGCTTGATTGTATTCCAAATCATGAAAATAAGTCTTCAAACCATATAATTTCTCAATTGAAGCCCATGTATGACACATGTGATCAATATTTCTTTAGTTACATAGCATGAAGACCTAAGCTATGTCTAAGGCTCAAGCCATGAACTGGACTCATCATATTATATATTCATCACATTATTGTTCATAGGAGTAATTCATTTATATTGATATACAACCGACTACAATCATACACATTTAAGTCAGTATGTGTGTATTGGTTGATCAGATGGCTTGTATTACACATTCTGTGAACTTAATTACATGCCTAGCCATGGTTACGTTCATTGCATCCCCTAGCATGCCTTTACTAGAAAACCCCACATTAAAGGCTTACTTTAGCTATGAAATTGAGGATGTTACAAATACACACCCTTGGAGCACGAGAAGGTCATGGAAGATGTCAGTTAGGTGCGTGGGGTTGAGAGGAGTTGAGAGGGGGTACTATTTATAGGTTTTAGGGGCTCTTCTAGGGTTGCCGCCATCCATGCTCTTGGCCCGATTGGGCGTTTCTTCTAGAATGAATGAAACCACCCAAAACCTATGCTGGTTGGGTGCAGAAACATCCCACGAATCTAACCAACCACTTTCCTTGTTTGCACATGCACTAGTTTGCGAGGAAAATTGAGGGAAATATCCCTCTGTAAAGACGACGCTTTCCTTTTCAGACTCAAGGTAGGAGACGCACAACTAGCGTTGGATCTCGATCTGACAGCTGGCATCATCCGTAGTTATTTTCAATTAAATCGGAAAATATGTGACATTTACTATAATCACAACACTTTAGGGAATCTTGTAAAAGCCATAACTCCCAAATCGAGTGTCCAATTAATCCCAAAATTTGAGGGAGACTTAATAATGACATAATATACCTCTTTGACAAATTTGGGCTCATTATCTAAAAGAAAACGTGCCTTTTATTTAGGTTCAAGATATTACTCAATTAGGCTTATTTCTCACATCTTTTCTCTTTCTTCACTTATTATCTTGCAACTTGGACTCCTTGGAACCCAAGAAATCCTAAGATTTCGAAATTATTTTTGAAGGATTCTTATTATCCTTCTAGATGCATCCACATCCTTTATTTCTCATTATCTTACTTATTTCTTTATTAAGATATTTCTTTTCAAGGATTTCTCTTTATCTTTCATTTCCTTTTTCCTCTTTTCATATTTCTTTTATTAGAAATCACATACAAATGAAATTTATTTAATTGTGGCCATTAATTCCACTTTCTAGGGATTTATATGTATTTCTCATAATTACTTTGCTTAATATCAATTATCTTGTATCTTTTCCTTTTATTTGGACTTTTCTTATTTTCTCCTCTTTTATATCCATTATTGGATTAATCTAATAATAGAAATTATGAAATTCCTATCAAAAGGGATATTTGCAAAGAAATCCATCTTTTGAAGCAAAACATACAACCTTTTCAATTAAGTCCATATTCACAAAATCTTTACAATTAAATTATGAAAACATATGCAAAATTGAGGTTGTAACATCCTTCCCCTCTTATAGGAATTTTGCCCTCAAAATTCCCTCAAACATTCAAACAAACAGGATAAGACTTCCTCATGTCCATCATGGCCCCCATGTGGTTTTACCCTCTTTATGGTGCCTCCCAAGAACCTTCATCATCTCATATTCTTGGATCTGAGTTCTTTCTCACCTTAGTACCTTGTACCCTCATAGGTGACTCAGGACATTTCAGCTTCTCTCAAAGCTAACTGTGTTCATGGCTCATCACATGGCTTGGGTACCTCACATAGTGCTCTAGATCGGACTCGTGTAACACATCACGTTATCTTGAGGGGTAAGACTAAACATAACCAACTCCACCAATCCATATCAAATGGACCCATATATCGGGGACTCAACTTTCTCAGCTGTAGCTTAGAGGAGTCAGATTTTCACATCGCATATTCTCCCACAGTGAACTGCATGTCAGCCTGCTTTGTATCAGCTCACGACTCATGTCACCCCTGGGATTCCTTAGCCACCACATGATCAAAGTGACTTCATCTGCACACACTGTTGTCCTTTTTTGACCTACGCAAGGTCCCTTCACCAACCTTATCTGAATGAAGTGATGACCGATACAATCTCCCTTACAGAGTTTCTTTATATCCCGATACTGGCTATGGTGGTTATCATCACATCTCTCATAGGGCAAGAACTTCCCCCCATGTATCACCCTGAATGAGCACACATGCTCTCATCATACCCTCTTGTCTGGATCATACTAACCATCAGTTAGGGGTGATAAGCTGTACCGACATCAAGTTCTTCATGTACCTACTTCCACCGCATGGAAGTAAACCTTTAGGTCATACTCAAGACTTTTAAACTCGCATCATTGGGTAGTTGAACCATCTCTCTTACATGTAGTTCAACTGGATCTATCCCTTGACAATACTCCCTCTTTCTCTTAGATTATGTCATCTAAGTAATGCGATCTTACCATAAAACATATTGCATCTTGACCTTCCTTGGTCCACGGGAGACTTACCACAACATCCATAGTGATGAACTCCCATTCCCTCTCAGGGACTCTTTATCCTCTATATCAACTCACTGGGTTAGCAGTGTTCTTCCTTCACCTTCTGGCATGCATGGTGACAAGCCACATGCAACTTCATCTTAGGTATCCAAAGTACTACTGAAACTTACCATCTTAGTAGTACCATGGTGTATGGTGAACTTAAAATCATGATCTCCTATATGTCATGATTCCTCAAGATCGATTCCTCAGAAACCCTAAATCACTCTAGTCAGTGTTTCATCACCTTCTTTTCCAAAGAAGTGCATCTGAGGTTCTACAACCATCCTTTTATCGCATCAAGGCCTAGGATGGCTAACCAAACAACCACTAACTTGATCAACAGATCTCATTACATCTGAGTGTTAGCCAAACATATCTCCTTTTTCAAACTGAGGGCTAACATAACAACCTCTTCTAGCCTCTAGCTAAACTAGGCAGCTGCATCTCAACCAGAGCCTCCATTACGACCTTTCATCTTTAGGTGCTAGGTAACAGTGAAGACATACATCTCCCTGTATTCCACTTATCATCTCATATCAGACTCTAAGCCTATCTTCATTAAGGGAACTCAGAGCTCATTCTCTTCGTTATCAAACTCTACCATGTATAGTTCATAAGTTCCACATAGCTCATGATAAAATCATCCTCATAAGATGACTACCGCAGTACTCTTGGTGTTTGTACAACATCCGCACATCTTACACTCCACAAGGGTACGTTATTATCTCCATCCTCATGCATCATAGCAACGTTTCCACTCACATTATCTTTATCCTTGGTGTATGGCATGCGTACTGTTCTATCTCTCACTCCCATAATAAGAGGAAATAAGCATTTGGCTGCAGTCTAAATACATAGTTCTTCCCATTCCAAGAGTAGAGATGCTACATCCCACATTTCCAGTACACCTACAAATCTAAATTGAAACGTGCCTCACATGCATCTACATCATGAACATCTCAATATCCAGGTTACTTTCATGGAAAACTGGTCTCAAACCCTCTTGGATCATCACACCATCCTTGGTCATCTCCTCTAGGTTTATAGGGTGCCGACACTTTTGGGGTCATCCCTCTTCCCTTATGCATCAGAGAGTGCCCTCCTCATTTGCCCCTTAGGTCCCATGAGTTCATGAAGGTGATCAATCTCCTAACCCATGGCCCTCAGACAAAGATAACTGTTGCCTCCTGACCTTACGGTCTTGTGCAACTAGGGAATTAGGAAACTCCTACTTCCATCAGTCTTATCCCTACCTAACCCTAGGATAGACTTAGGATTCTAATATAGTACAAGTACAACTTAGAACCTTACCCAAGTCTCCATCATCTCTCTCTGCATTCATTGGATGACTTTCATCCTTTCATAGGGGTCATGGCGACCTGCCTACCTTGGTCAGGCCCCATACCAGTTACTTCCATGGTAACACATCCACACACACTTAGAGATGGTTATCTATGGGTCTACAGGTTCATTCTCATATTATGTACTTTTCACTTAGCTTCTCAAGATCCTATGAGACCTCTTTAGGTTACCTCAAAACCAACAAAATTGGTATACACCCTACAAAAGGGTCCCTCTCCCAGGATGGGAGGAAACTATCTCTTGATAGCAACAAAGGTCACAAACGTCCTTATGTCTAGGGTTTACATCAACATGAGCATGCTTAACCCAACAAGATACTATGGCATAAGAAGACCACCTACTAAACCATGATAGGTCATACTTGTTCTCATTCCTCAACATTGGACCAAAAACATACCTTCCCATGTCATCAATTTAGATGTGAGGGGTTCATCAAACATACCTTAATCTTAAGGGGTTTCCCTTTCCTCTAAACATGAGGAGTGCCATGATCGAATCTATAGAACTCAAATCTCATCATGAGCATCAGGTACACCACTTTCTCTCTTAGGTCTAGGAACCCTAGGTTCACCTTTCTAATGTCCAACTACATGCTCAACCATGTACCAAGCATGTACAAGGTATGACATGCACTTCCTATTATCATTCCACTTGAATAACACCTCAGAGTGGAGTCCTCCTCAAGGACAACCAACTAGGTATAAGGCCTCACAACTTGTTACTAAACCTCTTCATGGTCTAAGGAATTCTTCTTCCTAACCCTAAAAGGGTAAACACCTATACCATATGCACATAGGTACCAACAACCTTATCCTTAGGTCGCATCATACTCAACTTCTTAGGGTTTCTCCTAGCCCGGAGTCTAAACTTCCAACCTTCTTGCCTGGGTCCTGCTCTCTCTCTAGAGCTTAACCCTACAAAAACCTTACTTCTAGAGGTCCTCTCTCTAAGGTGGATCAATCTCACAAGCATACCCCTACATGGGTGAAGCCTATGTTCAAACTTATGTTTGCTCAAGATTATCCATAGCCCTTTATGCTTATCTCATAAGCTATCCAACATACTCTCCTAGCCAGGGTTTCAACCTACTGCCCGCACTACTGACGTACTTTGGGTGCATACTAAGCCATGCTCCTATAAGCCCATAGTGTTTCTATAGGTTCTTCACTAACCTCATCATTTAAGGAGCTATCCTTCACTCTAACATGCATGGCCCTTTCCAGGGTTGGGTCGCCAAAGGCACTAGGTCATCCAACCTCAAATGGCTCATATCATCATGGGCATCCAAAACCAAAAGCATGTCAACCCACACACATGGTCGACCATGACATCCATCTCAACATGCCATCTGTCTCTCTAACCTTCACTTAGGGTTAGGGTTATCATCATCCTCAGAGGATGTACCAGGTCTCTACCTTTAATGGAGATCTCTACCTCCAAGACTAACTCTCTCTACTCATCCTCCTGATAAGAAGGTCTAGCCTCATGTCTCTCCTGAGGGCATGACAACCAATGTCATATGACCTAAGCATGCAACTATTCTTTAGTTTACGCTTAAACTATTAAGCTTATGTCCATGACATCTTATTTACATGCTTTTCATTAATTTGGTGGAGGATTCCTTAAACCTTATCAACTTTACCCATACCTTGAGAGGGTGAGGAAGAGAGAGAAAACCCTAAACCTTATAATCCTAATAGAATTAGGGTTGAAAAGGGATGAACATGATGAGAGAGTCCTAAAGGTATCTTATTTCGAGTCAAATCCTGAGACATTGGCCAGGCAGTCACACAAATCTGAGAGTCCTCATATTCCGACTAGCAGTGCAGAGGAAAATATTGTCAGGCCCCAGACGTGATCCTTTTCTAGACTGTCTTTCAGAAAATCCTCTAATAACTCCATTGTTTCTATGGAATTTGTAAAATTTAATAATTATTAAAGATTAAATGAGGAATCGATGCTCTGATACCAAATGTAATGACCCCGCCTCTTGGTAACCCCCATTTAAGGGAGGCCTGAAGGTCATAGCCGTTATCTAATTAACGAGATCAAAGGTTCAACAAATAATCAGTAATAATTATTAAATTCTACCATGACTATACTGAAATCTGGTATAAAATAAAACTTTGCAAAACTTTTTAAAAACTTTGGAAATCTACTTCTATCCACAACTTGAATCTATTCTATCTAATCCTCCTTGCACTTTATTTCTTATTTTCACAAAGTGTCACTTTACTATTTGTTCTTTTTAGAGTTGCACCTAAAACGTCGACAAACAAAACATCGGTAATCATATAAGAATATGCTGGTTTGTGGGGACAACCAAAATTTCACACATATGGCTAATAATCTAAATATCACAATCAAGTTAATTAACAAGCCAATTTACACTTTCAATGTGACATTCTCCACCATTTTTGCCCTAACCCTGGCATACCCTCTTTAGGGTTTCTCTTTTTCCATTGACTTAAGGCCACCTTCTCAATCCCAAGCTTGGTTCCTGGGGTCACCTCTCATGGTGCCCATTAGTCATGCAACAAAGACCACCTTCTCAATCCCGAGCTTGGTGTTTGGGGTCACCACTCATGGTACCCATGGGTCTTCCCTCCCGAGCTTGGCCTTTTTGCATCATCCATCAGGGTGGCATGTAGGTGCGAGAATACACACTTATATTATAGTTGTGATAATCATAGTCACTCTATAGTTGCTTGAAATAAAAGTCATCCAAGCAATTATTTTCAGGCAACCGATAGATATCTGAGAATCGCCGTGAAACTAAAACTATTAACCATAAGCGTAACCCCATACCTAATCTAGAGCAACTTGATGTCCAAGCAATAATGATAGAAAACAATCAAATAAGCAATCAATAATATCCTAAAATTAATGCAATACATCCAAGTGTTATAGTTTATCCAAAACATTCTTAAGATAGACTTGGATTCCATCTTAGGCTTTCTAGGCCACCTTTAGGGTTTCATTAGGGTTTTAGCCTCCATAATGCTTTTATCACATTTAATGCTCTCTTAGACCACAAACCCTAATTTCAACATCATAGGCACAATTAAATGTCAATTAAGTCTATTATGGCTCTTTTACATTAAAACCACCATTTTTATCCTTTTAAGTCATGATACGATCATTAGGCCCAATTATCATCTTTGGTTCCTTTCAAATTAGCAACTTATCTTTCATATAGTCTAATTCACATATGAACTCTATTTATCGCTAATTCCACCTTTATCCATTAGAAAACCCTAATTACCATATTAAGGGTATTTATCCACAATTAGGAACCTGTATACTCAAAATAGCTTAGAATCATCATATCTCAACTTTATTCATGAATTCGAACAATTAAAGCCATTAAGAGTCATAATTACTAACATTAGGGTTTCAAGGCCCATTAAAGCATATTCATGTACATGGAATCCTAAATAAATTAAACTACACATAAGATCATCTTTTTAGATCTAATGCATCTTTTTATAATCAACATGTTAACATCAACTTTAATCATCCATATAACCCTTCTCAATACATTAATCATAAAAAAACAGGGTTCTTCATTCATTAAACCATTAAAGATAGCATCTTTACATATGTAACCAGAATTAGGCTTCAATTACATTTTTATTGCATTCCTTGCATTTTTCTAATAAAAATCACTACTTATTTGTATTTTTCAGCCAAAGAATGTATTTTTAGTGATTTATCCAATATTCACATATTTCTTTGATTTTTGTTCAGAGAGCGAGTAATTACCTTATTTCATAAAAGGCCATCCGTTAGATCAATGGTCGCACCGAAAGGCACACAGATTGTCTGGCTCACCTCAATCATGCCCACTATCGGCCTGTTGAAGTCGCGGATGACCAGGGCCATCGATCTGCTCCTGTGGTTAGCAGTTGACCACGATTGAATGACGCCTGCTATTCTTCCTTACTCAAACCAGTGACGATGACCCACGATGGTGCCACAACCTGGGCTCACCGGAGACACTTCAATACACACCCTCGGAGCACGAGAAGGTCAGGGAAGATGCCGGTTAGGTGCGGGAGGGTGAGAGGAGTTGAGAGGGGGTACTATTTATAGGTTTTAGGGGCTCTTATAGGGTTTCCACCGTCTATGATCTCGACCTGATTGGGTGTTTCTTCTAGAATGAATGAAACTACTCAAAACCTAGGCTGGTTGGGTGCAGAAACATCTCATGATTCTAACCAACCACTTTCCTTATTTGCACATGCGCTGGTTTGTGAGGAAAATTGAGGGAAATATCCCTCTGTAAAGATGACATTTTCCTTTTTAGACTCAAGGTAGGAGACACACAACTAGCGTTGGATCTCGATCTGACACCTGGCGTCATCCGTAGTTATTTTCAATTAAATCAGAAAATATGTGACACTTACTATAATCACAACACTTTAGGGAATCTTGTAATAGCCATAAATCCCAAACCAAGTGTCCAATTAATCCCAAAATTTGAGGGAAACTTAATAATGACTTAATCTACCTCTCTGCCGAATTTGGGCTCATTATCTAAAAGAAAACATGCCTTTTCTTTAGGTGCAAGATATTACTCAATTAGGTTGATTTCTCACATCTTTTCTATTTCTTCACTTATTATCTTGCAACTTGGACTCCTTGGAACCCAAAAAGTCCTAAGATTCCGAAATTATTTTTGAAGGATTCTTATTATCTTTATAGATACATCCACATCCTTTATTTCTCATTATCTTACTTATTTCTTTATTAAGATATTTCTTTTCAAGGATTTCTCTTTATCTTTCATTTCTTTTTTCCTCTTTTCATATTTCTTTTATTAGAAATAACATAGAAACGAAATTTATTTAATTGTGGCCATTAATTCCACTTTCTAGAGATTTCTATGTATTTCTCATAATTACTTTGCTTAATATCCATTATCTTGTATCTTTTCCTTTTATTTGGACTTTTCTTATTTTCTCCTCTTTTATATCCATTATTAGATTAATCTAATAATAGAAATTATGAAATTCCTATCAAAAGGGAGATCTACAAAGAAATCCATCTTTTGAAGCAAAGTATACAACCTTTTCAATTAAGTCCATATTCAAAAATTCTTTACAATTCAATTATGAAAACTGATGGAGTTGAGACTTACACCAAAAGATTTTACTCTTCCAATGGGAGTCCCAAAATTTGCACCAAAAACCCTAGAGAGGATTTATATCTTCCCTAGGTTTACCTAGAACTGGTGCTTAGATAACAACTCCAACCCCATAAGAGTATGGAAGCCTTATCATAGTACAGATTTAGGATCGAACCCAAAAGACAACGGTCTTGTTGCAAGCAACAAGATGGAAAACGTACAACACTTCACTTAGTTATTTTACTAATTGGCACTTATATCGAAAAGTTGGATTTTGATTGGTTTTTAGACTAAAGCATGAAAAGTAAATAAAGCAAGTAAAACTAAGATTTAACAAATGATGATGAATAACTGGGGTTAAGCAGGTATTTACCACCGCTACACATGCATTGTATATGTACTAAGCAAGCAAGACTTATAAGCTAGATACATGGATGTTCCACAAGACTGATGCCTTATAAGACAAGAGCGATGCATTGCATCCAAGGATGTTCCACAAGACCGATGCCTTGTAAGACAAGAGCGATGCATTGCATCCTTCGATGTTACACAAGACCGATGCCTTATAAGACAAGAGCAATGCATCACATCCTTCAAGGGTTAAGTAGCTCTCATTCGGTACATTTCTACGTGTCAATGAAGATATGTAGTCTCCAAAGAGAGAATCTTACTCAACCTCATGAAACGTGCATCTAAAACTAACAAGCGAGCGATAATTATCAAATCGAATAGTATCTTTGTAGGCCTAGTCTCCTATTCGGATAACCTAGCTACGAGAAGTGCGGGAATGTTGCAACACCAGCCATTCCCGATCAAATGGTCACATGCTTTACATCATTCCCCTCGCAAAGTGTGTTCCTCGACTTACCAAGGTTACTTCCATACAGATGGAAGTGCAACGGATGATAGTGAGTTTACTCCACTCTTTGAGATACACTCCTAGACACCGAAACGGATGCGTGGTGGATACACACACCAGAAACCAACACTAAATCGGTATTCGAGTCTCGAGAGCGGTCGTAGACAAACCACAACAAAAGATAATAGATGCATACAAGAATGTGGCCATCATTCAAGCATGTATGAAACGATTTAGTATTAAAACGAAAGGATAACATCTTTTTAGTACAAAGTACAAAACATGGGCAGCGGGGCTAGTCCCCGCGCCCCAGTGGATGGAACTACTCGCTCCTCATAGAGGGAACAACAAAGGAGGAGGCAAGAAGAGATAGAAAGAACATCATCTCCACTGAGGAGGGAAGGTTGAACCCTTGGTGGAGAGAGCAACGATCTTCACCCTTCGTGGCTTGCTTGATGACGGATCTTCTCCTCTCACCTTCTTTGTTGATGAGAGAGAAGGTAGCTTTGCAATGGAACGTGAGTCTCAGACCGGCAGCCTCAGGCGGTGGATGGAGTTGTTCTGGTAGTAGAGAGACAGCCTCTGGACGTCTGGACTCCTCTCAGGGATGGCCCTTGAGGTCTTATTTATAGGCCTTGAGTGAGGTCCAAACGGTCTGGAGACCGTTTGGGTTCAAACGGTCTTGAGACCGTTTGGCGTCAAACGGTCTTGAGACCGTTTGGCATTAAACGGTCTTGAGACCGTTTGGCGTCAAACGGTCTTGAGATCGTTTGGCGTCAAACAGTCTTGAGACCGTTTGGCGTCAAACGGTTTTGAGATCGTTTGGCGTCAAACGGTCTTGGGACCGTTTGAACTCCATGCGGTCTTGGGACCGTTTGAACTCCATGCGGTCTTGGGACCGTTTGAACTCCATGCGCTCTTGGGACCATTTGGCTTCATGCGGTCTCGGGACCGTTTGAACTCCATGCGGTCTTGGGACCGTTTGGCTTCATGCGGTCTTGGGACCGTTTGAACTCCATGCGGTCTTGGGACCGTTTGGCTTCATGCGGTCTTGGGACCGTTTGAACTCCATGCGGTCTTGGGACCGTTTGGATTCATGCGGTCTTGGGACCATTTGAACTCCATGCGGTCTTCGGGACCGTTTGAACTCCATGCGGTCTTGGGACCGTTTGAACTCCATGCGGTCTTGGGACCGTTTGACTTCACTCGGCCTTGAGGCTGGTTTATTCTTTTATGATTTTTTTGTGCTTTTTCTGCAAGTATAAAAGGAAAAAGTTAGTTTGATGATGTATTTACAAAAAGGGATAAAATTAGGTTTATGTACAGTATAAACGTAAAAAGAGTATGGAAAACTAAAGAAAAAGACTAAGATAAACTACTAAAATAGGAGGTTATCACCCCCCGTAACTTAGAGTCTAGCTTGTCCTCAAGTTAGATAGAGCTGAGACATGAAATGGCGAGGCGATCTTAATTAGGATCTCCATGCTCTTGCTTCAATTCTTGACCTGAGTTCCCCAGGGGTCATATCGAGGCTTATTGCATGCCTTGATTCCTTTGGATTTCGAGAGTTGCTTGGATCTCAGGTTTTTCCGTATCTCAAAGTTTGCCTTGGGACCACATTTATTTTGTGCATGCCGTTGACTCTAATCAACTTTATACCTCTCTGGAAACCTACTGGAAGCTAGAGAGGATATGAGGGTTGGCTAAAGGCTTTGAAGTGTAGCTCCCTTTCAAGCGGGGGAGGGGCTGTCTATGCTTTTTAGGATCTCACTACCGGGCACGACACATCTGCCTTTATGAGGGCAGCTGAATGTACCGGCCGGGCAAGTCCTTTATGAGCCTTTTCATATACTTGGAACTTTTAGGGTTTCACTACCGGACGCGACACATCTGCCTTTGTGAGGGCAGCGGAATGTGCTGGCCGGGTGAGCCCTTTATCAGTTCTTCATATAGGTCCTTATGCATGGCACAACTCTCATGATTTTATTCGTCTCTCTGGCTTTTATTCAAAAACTCACAGGCTTGGGTTTTGGAATGAGGATTTATTTTGGGCGGCCAAGCCTCTTTTATTTTGAAGAGAGGAAAGCTGTTCTTAAAGTTTTTTCAGCATGCACTTATTTGGTTTGCGGTCCACTTGCAGAACTTTTTGATTTGGAAGTTGCCTAAATTCCCTCTCATCCTCGAGATCTCGGCTTATTTCTGCCCTGATTTTGAACTGTGGAGAGTCAGATAGAGAATTGAAGCGAAAATATGGGATCCATAGTAGGTGGAAGTTGATAAATCGCCATTTGATGTCTGAGTGCTATTTACTTATAGAGACTAACATGATTCTAGAGTTAGGTGAGGTGATAATACAGAAGAGGATACCTTGCCCTTGTCTAATGTACCCCCCCCCCTAACTTATCACTCACTCTGTCCTCAGAGTGTCAAATTGATAGGGTGAGAGGTAATTAGAACAAGGGCAGCAGCTAAACTAAGTCGTGGAGTCATGGGTTGCCTCCCAAGTAGCGCCTTAGTTTAACGTCACTGGCTCGACGAAACCGTAAGGTTGTTATGCTGTGGGCGTAGCATCTCTGATGTCGATGGTTTGTCGATGCATGTTGTCTTCCTGAATGTAATATCTTTTTAAACGGTGCCCGTTAACCGTTCGTTCTCCTCCACTGTTGTCGATAATAATGGCGGCTCCGGTTGGGTAGATATGTTTTATGGTGAAGGGTCCGGATCATTTTGTTCGGAGCTTTCCGGGGAATAATCTGAGCTTGGAGTTGAATAAGAGCACTTTGTCGCCAACAGCGATATCTTTTCTCTTAAGATGTCCATCGTGCCACATTTTTGTTTGCTCTTTATAGATTCTGACACTGTGATATGCTGTCATTCGGAGTTCTTCTAGCTCCTGTAGCTGGAGTTGTCTGTTCTCCCCTGCACTTTTAAGGTCGAAGTTTAGTTGCTTGATGGCCCACCAGGCTTTATGTTCCAGTTCTACTGGAAGATGACATGATTTGCCGTACACCAAACGGAACGGAGTTGTTCCAATTGGTGTTTTGTAAGCAGTACGGTATGCCCAGAGGGCGTCAGGAAGTTTGGTGGACCAATCAGTGCGGTTTTTATTCACTGTTTTTTCAAGAATCGCTTTTATCTGTCTATTTGATACTTCTACCTGGCCACTAGTTTGTGGGTGGTAAGGTGTTGCAACTTTGTGATGGACTCCGTATTTTCTCAGTAACGCTTCGAAACTTCGTTCCAGGAAATGGGTCCCGCCATCAGATATGACCGTTCTTGGAACTCCAAATCTCAGAAAAATAGTGTCTTTGAACAATTTGACAACATGTTTGGAGTCATTGGATATGGTGGGTACAGCTTCGACCCACTTTGAGACGTAATCCATTGTGACCAAAATGTAAGAGAAGCCATATGATGAGGGGAAAGGTCCCATGTAGTCTACCCCCCATACATCAAACAGCTCAATTTCCTGCCACATGGTAAGAGGCATTTCATCCCTTTTTGATATGTTGCCCGAAAATTGGCATTTATCACAGGCTTTGACAAAATCATATGAGTCTTTTGATATGGTGGGCCAAAATAAAACAGATTGTAAAACTTTTATGGCAGTTTTCTTGGCGCCCATGTGCCCCCCCGTGGGTCCGGAGTGGCAGTGTTCTAAAACCGAAGTTATTTCTTCTTCTGGAAGGCACCGGCGAAAAAGTCCGTCGGCACAGAGGTAAAATAAGTAGGGTTCATCCCAATGATAACGTTTTATGTCATGAAGGAATTTCCTTTTATCCTGATATGAAGCAGACGGGTGGATGATCCCTGTGGCCAGATAATTGACGATATCAGCAAACCAAGGGAAACTATGAGTGGCCTTCATAAGCTGATCATCAGGAAGAGAATCCCTGATAGGGATTTTATTTTTTTCTTCAACCTCGATTCTGCTGAGGTGATCGGTTACAACGTTCTCCACGCCACTTTTATCTTTGATTTCTAGGTCGAATTCTTGAAGCATTAGTACCCAGCGGATGAGCCTGGGTTTGGCGTCCTGTTTCTGGATCAGATGTCGGATAGCAGAATGGTCAGTGTAGACGATGACTTTGGAGCCGATCAGGTAGGAGCGGAATTTTTCGAAAGCGTAGATGATAGCCAAAAACTCTTTTCCGTGGTGGTGTAGTTTTTCTGTGCTTCGTCTAGCGTTTTGGATGCGTAGTAGATGACATAGGGTTTCTTATCGATCCGTTGTCCTAAAACGGCCCCTATGGCATAATCACTTGCGTCGCACATGATTTCGAAGGGTTGCGACCAGTCTGGAGCCCTTAGAGTAGGTGCGGAAATTAATGCTTCTTTAAGGGTAGAGAAACTTCGCATACATTCTTGGTCAAAAACGAACTCGGCATCTTTTGTCAGGAGTTGGGTCATGGGTTTAGCTATTTTCAAGAAATCTTTGATGAACCTTCTGTAAAACCCTGCATGACCTAGGAAAGCTCGAACTCCCCTTATGTCCTTCGGAGGTGACAACTTTGAGATAACATCAATCTTTGCTTTGTCGACCTCGATCCCCCTATCACTTACTCTATGTCCGAGGACGATACCTTCTGTTACCATGAAATGACATTTTTCCCAATTCAGGATAAGGTTCGTTTCCTTGCAACGTTGCAGGACTCGTTCAAGATGATTTAGACAGTTATCGAAAGAATATCCATAGACAGAGAAATCATCCATAAAGACTTCCATAACAGATTCAGTTAATCCGGCGAAGATGGCAGACATGCAGCGTTGGAAAGTAGCAGGAGCGTTACATAGCCCGAATGGCATTCTTCTGAAAGCATATGTCCCAAAGGGACAAGTGAAAGTGGTTTTTTCTTGGTCCTCTGGATGTATGGGTATTTGGTAGAACCCGGAGTAACCATCGAGATAACAGAAATACTTTTGGTGGGCCAAGCGCTCTAGGACTTCATCAAGGAAGGGTAGAGGGTAGTGGTCTTTCCTTGTAGCTTTATTCAACTTCCTATAATCGATGCACATTCGCCACCCCGTTACAGTCCTAGTGGGTACGAGCTCATTTTTATCGTTGATTACTACAGTAGTGCCCCCCTTTTTTGGAACAACCTGAACTGGACTGACCCACTGAGAGTCAGAGATAGGATAGATCATGCCAGCTTTGAGTAGTTTGAGGACCTCCAAACGAACTACCTCTTTCAAGTTTGGGTTCAGTTTTCTTTGATGTTCACGAGTGGGTTTAAATTCTTCAACCATAGGAAGCTTGTGCATACACAGAGGCAGGTTTATGCCTGTGAGGTCGGTTATTTTATAACCAATGATCTTTTTGTGCCTCCTTAGTTTGTCCAGAAGCCTGACTTCTTGGTCTTCGGTAAGGGTGGAGCTGATAATAACTGGGCATAACTCTTCCTTATCCAGGAAAACATATTTGAGCCCTGTGGGTAAAGTCTTCAATTCAGGGGTTTTTGGTGGTTCTGCTGCTTCAATGGTAGTGATGGCTTTAAGCTCTTCAAAAGTAGTCTTTGGTGCTTCTTCTATCTTTTCTAGGTATTGGATACATTGCTGGACTAGTTCATTTGCAGAGAACTCAACTTCTGGATTGATAAGAGCATTTTCAAGTTCGTCGATTGGCTCGGAGATTTCTAATTGCGACATTTGTTGAATTGCGTCTAAAAGAAAGACCTCTTCTTGGATGCTGGGACCTTTCATACTATCAAGGACGCGGAATTGAATTGCTTCTTTTCCGAGCCTAAGAATGATGGTTCCAGCTTCTACATCGATTAGTGCTCTGGCTGTAGCTAGGAAAGGCCTGCCGAAAATGATCGGATACCTCAAGTCTTCTTTGATATCCATGATGACAAAATCACATGGAACGTAGGCATCCTTCCCTATCCTTACTGGGACATCTTCGATGATTCCCAACGGTGCGGTTATGGTGGAGTGGGCTAGTTGAATAGTCATTGCTGTAGGCAGCAGGTCAGTGAAACCAAGGCGTTGGCACATTGAGTAGGGCATAATGGATATACTAGCCCCGAGGTCAGCCAACCCTTTCTTTGTGGATGCATTTCCAATGCAACATTGGATTCCGAAGGAACCTGGGTCCTTCTTCTTTTTGGGTAGTTTGTTCAGGATGATGTCAGAAGTGGTTTGAGCGAGCTTGACGGTCTCCTGCTCTTTGGTGATATACTTACGCGATAGCAAAGTTTTGAGATACCTTGCCCATGCTGGTACTTCGGATAGAGCGTCAAGGAGTGGGATGTCAATATAAAGTTTCTTCATTGCTTCCTTGAATTTATGAAACCTGGCGTCCATTTTTGTTTCTTGCAGTCTGCCTGGGTACGGAATCCTTGGTTTGAATTGCGGGACTTTGGATTCTGTAGGTACATGCTCTTTGTTTTCGTCCTTTGTGCCTTCGGAGGATTTCTCAATCCCTTGTTGCGAAATCTCTTTCGTCATAAAAGTGGGCACATCATCATCATCTAGAGTGATCTTGATGGGTTCAGGAAGAATGCGTCCCGACCTTGTGGTGACGGCATTCAGCTGTTCGTGTTTGTTTTGCCCGTACTTAGAGTTTGGTTCAGGCTGCCCATCAAAAGTGCTTGCCGAAGGTTTCAACTGTGCAGCAATCTGAGCAAGCTGGGTTTCAACTGCCTTTTGTTGGGCTTGTTGGTTAGCTAGCATGGTTTGCTGAGACTGAAGCATTTGTTTTATCAAAGATAGCTCATCTTCCGGTTGTGCAGTGACGTTTTTCTGAGGGTTTTGTTGTTGGGACTGTTGAGTATGCAACTGTGGGTGAAGCGGGGAATGAGTGTACTGATAGTAGGCTGATTGATTTCTAGGGTAGTTAGCCCTAGGGAAATTGTTCCTTGGGTTCCCTTTATTTTGGTTAAAATTGTTTGGAAATCCAGGAGGCAGCCTACTGTCAAATCCCCCTTGTGTCTGATTATGCAGATTCGCAGTTCCAGAAGGATTCCCATACTGGAACCCAGGATGGTTCCTTGGTTGACTGGGATTATAATAAACTTGTCCGGGAATAGTGTGGATGGAGTTGACTTGATCCGGAATCTGATCTTCAGCCTGATTAGTGATGGCCTCATAGGATTGTGGTGGTGGATGCAGATCCATCATCACATTATAGAGCATTCCGCAGGAAAGAGTCGGATGATCCGAAGCATGACAAGCCTCACAGGATCCTGTGACGACTTTGACTTGATGAACCAGCGGGGTTTTCTTCTTATCAATTTCCCCTAGAGTTGTTTCAAGGGTTTGCTGTTTATGAGCGATTATCTTCAAAGCCTCGGCTATTGACTTTAGTTCCATAGATTCTTCAGCTTTAAAGACTTTTAAGACGCCTTTTCGGGCTGACCGCCCCCAATTGGACTAGTTTTCGGCTCCTAAGGTAACGATCTTCCAGGCATCTTCATAGTTTTTCCTCATGAAATTTCCTCCAGATGAGGAATCTAGGAACTGTTTAATGTCATCGCTTACCCCCCGATAAAAAGTTTCAATCAATTGATTCTGTGAAATTCCATGATGAGGGCATTTGCGTAGAAGTTCCTTGAATCTTTCCCATGCCTCAGCGAGGGTTTCTCCAGGTAGCTGGGAGAAATGGTTGATCTGCCCTCTGATTTCATAGGTAAGCGAGGGTGGAAAGAACTTCTCCAAGAATTTTTCCTCTAGAGGGGCCCAAGTGGTTATGATGGGTTCTCTGTCCAATGAGTTGTACCAACTCAAAGCCCTTCCAGATAAGGTGAAATGAAACAGGTGGAGCATTATTGCGTCGAAAGCAATGCCAGCTTGCGGGACCAGGCGGCATAATGCCTTAAACCGTTTCAAATGGTCCATGCAATCGTCTCCTGAACCTCCAGAGAAGGAAATTCCTTGCATAATCTGGATCCACTGGGTCCGGATCTCAAAGTTTGGGATATTGATGATCGGAGGCCGGACCGAGTGGTTGTCTTCGTAATTATTCGGGACAGCATAGTCCCTCAGTTGCTTGTTTCGTAATTCGAGCCGAGCAGCCTCGGTCTCTGATCTTATGCGGGCTTGCTCTTCTGCTCGTATCTCCGCTTGTATTTGGGCACGGGTGTCTGCAATGAGTTGTGCCCGTTGTGCGACTATAGCAGCATTGACTCTCTCCATCACCAAAGCGGCTTGATGCTGTTCGTCAGCCATTTGACTAGCGCGTTGGCGATTGAGACGGATTCTGCGGTGGAAACTTCTCTCTACCTCGGAGTCGAACTCCGGATCAGGGGAGAATCCTCGATTATGCGGTGATTGCATATACGGGTTCTACCTGAGTAAAGAAAAGAGAACACCTTTAGATAATAGAGACAATATGAAAGCTTCAAGAAGATGGTGAATTATGATTCAAAAAGAAAGTGTAAAATCCTAACCAACTAGAAAAATAAACAAAGTGAAATACTAATGTTCCGTTGTCCCCGGCAACGGCGCCATTTTTTGATGGAGTTGAGACTTACACCAAAAGATTTTACTCTTCCAATGGGAGTCCCAAAATTTGCACCAAAAACCCTAGAGAGGATTTATATCTTCCCTAGGTTTACCTAGAACTGGTGCTTAGATAACAACTCCAACCCCAAAAGAGTATGGAAGCCTTATCATAGTACAGATTTAGGATCGAACCCAAAAGACAACTGTCTTGTTGCAAGCAACAAGATGGAAAACGTACAACACTTCACTTAGTTATTTTACTAATTGGCACTTATATCGAAAAGTTGGATTTTGATTGGTTTTTAGACTAAAGCATGAAAAGTAAATAAAGCAAGTAAAACTAAGATTTAACAAATGATGATGAATCACTGGGGTTAAGCAGGTATTTACCACCGCTACACATGCATTGTATATGTACTAAGCAAGCAAGACTTATAAGCTAGATACATGGATGTTCCACAAGACCGATGCCTTATAAGACAAGAGCGATGCATTGCATCCAAGGATGTTCCACAAGACCGATGCCTTGTAAGACAAGAGCGATGCATTGCATCCTTCGATGTTCCACAAGACCGATGCCTTATAAGACAAGAGCAATGCATCACATCCTTCAAGGGTTAAGTAGCTCTCATTCGGTACATTTCTACGTGTCAATGAAGATATGTAGTCTCCAAAGAGAGAATCTTACTCAACCTCATGAAACGTGCATCTAAAACTAACAAGCGAGCGATAATTATCAAATCGAATAGTATCTTTGTAGGCCTAGTCTCCTATTCGGATAACCTAGCTACGAGAAGTGCGGGAATGTTGCAACGCCAGCCATTCCCGATCAAATGGTCACATGCTTTACATCATTCCCCTTGCAAAGTGTGTTCCTCGACTTACCAAGGTTACTTCCATACAGATGAAAGGGCAACAGATGATAGTGAGTTTACTCCACTCTTTGAGATACACTCCTAGACACCGAAACGGATGCGTGGTGGATACACACACCAGAAACCAACACTAAATCGGTATTCGAGTCTCGAGAGCGGTCGTAGACAAACCACAACAAAAGACAATAGATGCATACAAGAACGTGGCCATCATTCAAGCATGTATGAAATGATTTAGTATTAAAATGAAAGGATAACATCTTTTTAGTACAAAGTACAAAACATGGGCAGCGGGGCTAGTCCCCGCGCCCCAGTGGATGGAACTACTCGCTCCTCATAGAGGGAACAACAAAGAAGGAGGCAAGAAGAGATAGAAAGAACATCATCTCCACTGAGGAGGGAAGGTTGAACCCTTGGTGGAGAGAGCAACGATCTTCACCCTTCGTGGCTTGCTTGACGACGGATCTTCTCCTCTCACCTTCTTTGTTGATGAGAGAGAAGGTAGCTTTGCAATGGAACGTGAGTCTCAGACCGGCAGCCTCAGGCGGTGGATGGAGTTGTTCTGGTAGTAGAGAGACAGCCTCTGGACGTCTGGACTCCTCTCAGGGATGGCCCTTGAGGTCTTATTTATAGGCCTTGAGTGAGGTCCAAACGGTCTGGAGAGCGTTTGGGTTCAAACGGTCTTGAGACCATTTGGCGTCAAACGGTCTTGAGACCGTTTGGCGTCAAACGGTCTTGAGACCGTTTGGCATCAAACGGTCTTGAGATCGTTTGGCGTCAAACGGTCTTGAGACCGTTTGGCGTCAAACGGTTTTGAGATCATTTGGTGTCAAACAGTCTTGGGACCGTTTGAACTCCATGCGGTCTTGGGACCGTTTGAACTCCATGCGGTCTCGGGACCGTTTGAACTCCATGCGGTCTTGGGACCATTTGGCTTCATGCGGTCTCGGGACCGTTTGAACTCCATGCGGTCTTGGGACCGTTTGGCTTCATGCGGTCTTGGGACCGTTTGAACTCCATGCGGTCTTGGGACCGTTTGGTTTCATGCGGTCTTGGGACCGTTTGAACTCCATGCGGTCTTGGGACCGTTTGGCTTCATGCGGTCTTGGGACCGTTTGAACTCCATGCGGTCTTCGGGACCATTTGAACTCCATGCGGTCTTGGGACCGTTTGAACTCCATGCGGTCTTGGGACCGTTTGACTTCACTCGGCCTTGAGGCTGGTTTATTCTTTTATGATTTTTTTGTGCTTTTTCTACAAGTATAAAAGGAAAAAGTTAGTTTGATGATGTATTTACAAAAAGGGATAAAATTAGGTTTATGTACAGTATAAACGTAAAAAGAGTATGGAAAACTAAATAAAAAGACTAAGATAAACTACTAAAATAGGAGGTTATCAAAAACATATACAAAATTGAGGTTGTAACAGAAGGTGCTGTGTTGTATAATCGGGGAAGAAGCTTGGAGCGACGACGAAGGAGATCTCTCTTGGGATGAGAGATGATGTAATGGTAGAGCTTCTGAACCACATCGAAGCTTGAGATCATCACTCACAGGTGATGGAGCTGCTTGGATATCAATTGGTGGCCGGAATCATAGAACACGACTGAAGACACAACTAATTTAGGGTAGAAGTGCGAGAGGCGGATGTAGAATAGGATTTTAAACTCGACCTCTTGACTTGATACACATCATGTATTTTTAAGGACACATCATGTACCTGTGTATAGGTCTCTTGCTCTTTTTGAACTTCATGCTGATTGAAGAGAACACGACGTGTGCGGTTAAACACACGTCATATAGTTTTCCAGGAGCCAATGTTGAAGTTGCCAAACTGATAACAAAACAACATGTGCAAATAAAGACAAGCCGTGTGTTTCTCTAGAAAAATTGAACATACAAATGAGCTTGGGGACACGCCGTGTTTGATTAACAACACGACATGTACCATTCCAGATGTATATATTGAATTTGCAACCTGATAACAACCCAACATGTTCAAATAAAGTCACACAGTGTTCTTCACCCAAAAAAAATTGTGATTGAATGTTGTAGAGGACACACTGTGTCAGATTAAAAGCACATCGTGTTTGGTTCCAGCGGATGTCTATTTTGACGGTGCACACTATGTCAAAAATTGAACACGTAGTGTGCGGAGGAGTTTTCTATATAGCCGCCCATCTATGAGAGATGACACGGTGTGTCTGATTAAAGACACATCATGTCTTCCTGAATTTCTATAGAAATTGTCTTCTTTAGATCAACACCTGCATAGACGATGATATATACTATGAGGGTCTACATTATTACATTCATCCATGACAAGTTTATTTTTGGAATTGAAAAATGTTCTTGATTGAAATTAATTAATGAAATCTATCCTAATGTGGGGTCAAATCCCACAAGTTCCTCCATTTAAAGTCTGGAGTGAGACTCTTTAGCTCCTTGATCATGCGTCTTGGAGGGAGCAAGAGGCTCCCTTGTCAAAGTCCTCCCCTGTAGTGTACAACTTGCATCTTTGTGCATTAAACTTGAATGTTGATTTCTTCCCTTATAGCTCCATTGTCCCGTATGGATAGACTTTCAGGACTAAGAATGGTCCAAACCACTTAGATCTCAATTTCCCTGGAAAGAACTTAAGTTTGGAATTGAATAATAGAACTTGGTCTCCTTCTTTGAAATCTTTGACCCTGATTCTTTTGTCATGCCACCTCTTTGTCTTTTCTTTATAGATCTTTGCATTCTCATAAGCATCCATTCATAGTTCTTCAAGCTCCTAGAGTTGTAGCAATATTTTCTCCCATGCTTTCTTTAGATCATAGTTAAGGAATTTAATCACCCACGGTGCCTTATGCTCCAATTCTACAGGTAAGTGACAGGAGTTTCCGTAGACTATTTTGGAGTCTTGAATGCCATCTTGTATGCCCATAGTGCATTATCTAGCTTCAGTGACCAATCCTTTCTTGAGCTGGAGACAATCTTTTCTAAAATAGCTTTTAGCTGCCTATTTGAGATCTCCACCTGACCTGGTGTTTGAGGATGATAAGGTATAGACACCTTGTGCTTCACCCCATATTTGCTAAGTAGGTTGTTGAAGTTTCTTTCACTGAAGTGGCTGCCACCATTAGATATTATTGCTCTTGGAACTCCAAACCTGGGAAAAATAGTCTTTTGGAAAAGCTTTATCACATACTTGGCATCTGGTGATTGAGTGGGGATTGCCTCCACCCATTTGGATACATAGTCATATGTTACTAGGATGAACTTGTAGCTGCATGAGGATGGAAAAGGGCCCATATAATCTATGCCATACACATCGAATACTTCTATCTCCAGGATTGAATTCAATGACATTTCACCCTTCTTTGAAATTCCTCCAACTCGTTGACACTTGTTACAAGCTTTGACAAATGCGTGCGCATCACAAAATAGACTCGACCAATAGAAACCTGCTTGAAGAATCTTGGTTGCAATCTTATCTACTCCAAAGTGTCCACCATAGGGGGAAGAATGACAATTTGAAATCACACTTGCAATCTCTTCATTAGTGATGCATCTCCTAATAAGCCCATCTACACATTGCTTAAAAAGTAGGGGATCACCCCAATAATAGAACTTAACATCATGAAGGAACTTTTTCTTCTGTTGGTATGTGAAATTAGGAGGAAGGCATCCAGTGGCTAGATAATTTGCAAAATCAGCAAACCATGGCATAGCAAGAGAGTTCACTACATACAACTTCTTGATATTCAAATTGTCATCAATTGGAACCTTGTCTTCAACACTGGTTGATAGACATGAGAGGTGATCAACTACATTGTTTTCTATCCCTTTCTTATCTTTGATTTTGTGAGTCAAACTTCTATAATAGCAATATCCAACGGATGAGGTGAGGTTTGGCATATTTATTACTCATGAGATACCTTATTGTAGCATGATCTGTGCATACAATGACCTTGGAACCCACTAAGTACTGTCTGAACTTATCAAAGGCATAGACTATGGTAAGCATATCCTTCTCAGTAGTGACATAGTTGATTTGTACATCATCTAGGGTCTTACTTGCATAGTATATGGCATGGAGTTTGTTGTCTTTTCTTTGTCCCAAAACTGCTCCTATAGCGTAGTCACTTGCATCACACATTATTTCAAAAGGAGCACTCCAATCTGGTGGCTGGATGATGGGAGCTGAAACTAGATCATATTTTAACCTTCAGAAAGCTATTTGACAATCATCATCAAACACGAACTCAACATCTTTTGATAGCAAGGAGCATAAAGGCTTTGCAATCTTTGAAAAGTCTTTTATGAATCTTCTATAGAAACCTACATGTCCCAAGAAGCTACAAATTTCTTTCACATTGGTTGGAGTTGACATCTTTTCAATAGCCTCCACTTTAGCTTTATACACTTCAATTCCCATGTTTGAAATAACATGGCCTAGTACAACCCCTGTCTGCACCATAAAGTGTCACTTCTCCCAATTAAGCATGAGGTTGACTTGTTGGCATCTCTTCAAAACTCTATTTACATTCAATAAACAACCATCAAAAGAAACCCTATACACACTAAAGCCATCCACAAATATTTGTGTAATCTTTTCAATATATAGCCATCATACACCTTTGTAATGTGGGGGGAGAATTACAAATCCCAAAGGACATCAACCTATAAGCATAAGTTCCATAAGTGCATGTAAAAGTGGTTTTTTGTTGATCGGGTGGGTAGATGGGAATATGAAAGAACCCACTATACCCATCAAGATAGAAAAAGTAAAAGTGATGGGAACGTCTTTCTAACATCAAGTGAATAAAAGGTAAGGGGAAATGATCCTTTCTTGTGGCTTTATTCAATTTCCTATAATCAATGCACATTCACCATTCAGTGACGATTCTTGTTTGTATTAATTCATCATTTTTCCCTTTAATTACAGTGGTTCCTCCTTTATTGGGAACAACATGTATATGGCTCACCCAAGGAATATCACTCATTGGATATATAATTTGGCATCTTTAAGTTTGAAATTTTCCCTTTTTGCAACTTCCATCATATTTTGGTTTATTCTCCTTGGAGGGTCTATGCAAGGTTTGGCATTTTCTTCCAAACCTATTCTATGCATACAGATAGATGGGTTAATTCCTTTTAGATCATCAACTAAGTACCCTATCACATCTTTGTAGCTCCTAAGTTCATTTAAGAGTTTTTCTTCTTGCTCTTCATTCAATTCAACATTTATAATAACTAGAGAGGTGGAGTTTGGGCCTAAGAAAGCGTACCTCAACCCCGGTGGGAGGGGTTTTAATTCTACCTATTTATTTGGAGTAGTGGTGTTGCTTTCCTCATTATTATTTGATTCTTCCTCACTTGGTGGAATCTTCAAGGTTTCAGAAATTTCCTTATTGAAAGTGACTTTTGTGTCTTCTTCTTCAAGATCATCAAGAATAGTCTCAACAGAATTCTTTTCTTCCTCAAGTAGCATATTAATAGTATCTATCAGACAAAGGTACTCCTTAGAGATGGGTGCCTTCATGGCTACATATATAGAGAATATAAGTTCTTCATCTCCAACTCTGACGGTGAGTTTTCCTTCTCTAACATCAACAAGACAGCCTACAATACGTAGGAAAGGTCTTCCAAAGAGGACCAGGTTAGCTGGGTCATCATGCATGTCTAAGACCGCAAAGTCACAAGGAATGAAAAACTTCCCTATCTAAATGGGGACGTCTTCAATCACTCCTTTAGGATGTTTTATTGAGAGATTAGCTAGCTGAATCGTCATTGACGTTGGTTTCAAGTCTCCCAAGTCCAACTTTTCCCACAAAGAAACAAGAATCAAGTTGATGCTAGCTCTAAGATCAACAAGGCCTTTATCAAAAATAGAGTCTCCAATCTTGCAAGGGAGAGTGAAAGCACCTTGATCATCTAGTTTTTTAGGCATACGATTCTGGATGATAGATCTTAGCCTTTCAGATAACATAATAGTTCCAGCTTGACCAGATCTCCTTTTCTTTGTTAAGATGTCTTTCAAGAACTTAGCATAAGAGGGCATTTCAGCTATGACTTCAACTAGAGGTAGATTCACATACAACTTGTTCAAAATGTCCATAAACTTATTGAACTTAACATCACCTTTGGTATTAGCAAACTTGTGAGGGAAAGGAGTATTAGACTTGCTAGAAGAATCACCTTGATGCAGATTTTAGTAGATTTCTTTCTTTGATTTTCAAAAGTCTCCTCAACAGTGGTGTCAACTACTTATTCAAATTTCCTCTTGGAAGGTGGTGTAGACCCTCCTATGACTGTCCCACTCCTTAGAGTCACAAATTTGCAAGTCTCCTTGGGATTCTTAACCGGTTGACTAGGCAAAGAACTTGAAGCTGCTCCTTGGTTGGCTAAAGCTTGTCGAGCTATCTAGTTCTCCAACATCTTGGTGTGGGTGACAATCCCATCAAATTTAGAAGACAGTTATGTGATGGCATCCTTCAAGAGATTGCCATGTGCCTAGAACTCATCGTTCTGCTAAATTTGTGCAGTCACAAAAGTTTCAAGGAGACTTTCCAGGCTAGACTTTTGTGGTGGTTGAGTCATTTGTTGAAGTTGATTGAAGTTCCTATTGTTGTTGTTGTTATATCCTAGTAGATGTTGACGGTTAGCATTCATTGGCTGGCGATTGCTCATAGGTTACTGACCTTGAGCTTGACCTTGCTGTTGTTGGTTCTACGGGTTGTTGTTCTCGTAAGAAAAGTTTGGTTGGCCTCTCCATCCTACATTGTAGGTCCTTAAAAAAGGATTGTAGGCTTGTCTATTATTGAAGTTGCCTACAACCTTGACATGCTATGGCATCTCAGCGACATTCATCTGTGGTGCAAAATAAAAAGAATAGTTGTGGCTGGATGTTCCACGCACCTCACACACTTGCTCAACTTCTTAAACATAGTGAGTGGTCAACTTTTCAAACTTCTGAGTCAAGGCATCAAGTTTGGCTACAATGAGATTTACTACATCTATAGTGTGCTTCCCGATATAATTCTCACTTGAGCTGGTGGAAGAGAAGGGCTGATTGGTCATTTCAGAACTCCACTGACTGTGGTTGAGTGCCATATCTTCAATAATAGCGTATGCTTCACTATAGGACTTGTTCATTAGGGCTCCATTTGCTACGGCATTAATGGACATACGGGTGTAGTAGAATAACCCGTTATAAAAATTTTAAAGTAGCAACCAGTTGGTCAAACTATGATGAGAACAAAGGCATTGTAGATCCTTAAATATCTCCCAAGTTTCATAAAGTGTCTCACCTTCTTGTTGCTTGAAGTTGGTGATTTGGTTTCTCAGTTGGGATTTCTTGCTATGAGGGAAATACTTAGTCAGAAAAGCATTTACCAACTCATCTCAGCTCTTTATGGAACACTTGGGCAATGAAGAGAGCCACACCTTAGCTTGGTCTCATAGGGTGAACGGAAATAGGAGTAGACAAACTCCTTCAACTGCAACACCATTGATTTTGAAGGTGTTCATATACTGTAGAAACTCCAATATGTGAAGATTTGGATCTTCTAAAGGAGTTCCTCCCAATGGTTCTATTGGATCATCTGCATGATTGTAGGTCTGATGGAGAAGTTATTGGCTTTTATGGCAGGATGGTTTATGGCTCCAAAAATGTTGATGGTAGCCGACACATCAAAATCTTTTAGCAGACAATTTTCCTCCATCTCTGGTTCTTTAAGAGGATCAAATGAAGACTCCAAATTAGAAGAGTTATCATTCCTCCTTTCTCTCCTGCAGCTACGGAAGGTTTGCTCTATTTTCAGTTCTAGGAAGATTGATGTCTGTAGACCCCTCTTAGAGCGACACATGCAACCTGAAAAACAAAAATTGAGTGAGAATCACAAAAGCAAAGAGGTAGCATGAAATTGGATGTGGAAATGATGACTTAGTCTCAAGTACTTGTTAACTCTTCTACTCTAACTAGAGTTACCGTAGCTCCCCTGCAATGACGCCAAAAACTTGTTAGAGTTTTAAAAGAAAGTTTCAACTCATCAATCACCCGTAAGTGTACGGGGTCAATTGTATTCGAGTGTTGAACATAAGAAGCTAGGTTAGTTAGTCACAAAATTGTTCACTTTCATTAATCTAAGTCCAGTTGCAAAGGTTGAGTTTGATCAAAAATCTAAAAGGTGAGTAAACAATGAAAGAGCTTAAATTAAAGGTTGTATTTAGAATTTTAGAGAGTGTTGGACATTATATTTCACTACCACACCATCATATCATATGCAACTATGAAATTAATACATGTAATTAAATTGCTAAGAGGTTGTCATCATCATTCACCCCCTGACGACATGAGATGGTTCTCATCTTTGCACAACACTTCCATGTCTATGCTTAGATTTGACCCCACAACCTTGAACCCTCAATATCCTCCAGCCACTCCTATGGTCAAGAGTATATTGCCATGAATCCTACTCCTTACTCCCTCATACATCCTCTCGAAAATCATGAGGAAGCATAAAACATGTATAAAAGGGGGCCAACCCAACATACAAGCAATAAAGTACCATAGGAATCAATGGAGAAGCAAATTGACTAGAATTAAATATAAATTTTGAGTTCACATAAGTGATGGTATGGCAGTTACTCTCTCATGCCCAAGAAGAAGGTTCTACTTGTACATAATGGAGAGATACATGCACATTGCAAAATTTTTAAAGTTTTGCATAGTTAAAGAGAAGAAAAAATCTAAAGGAACCAAAGGTGAAGTCTAGAGGACGCAATTCCACCCTTAGAGTTACTTCAACTCAGACAATCCCCCCTACTGAGAAGCTTGAGTGAGAAGAAAAGCTCTGCTGTAGCTCTTGAAGAAGAAATGGTGAAGAATGGAGGTTCTTTTCTAAGAATCCTCTTCTTCCTCCCCAAATTCACCCTCTTCTTGCTTTGCAACTTCTCTTGGACAAAATACGTCCCAAATGACCAGTAATAGCTCTCCCAAGTGGCTACACTCATTTTTAAAATGAGGGACAATTTCTTCAAAAATCTGTAGAAACTGATAAAGACACGACGCGTCTTTGTGAAGACACGTCATCTGCCGTCGTTTAACCAAATGTTGAACTGCTTCCTCACGATAAGTACATGACATGTTTGGGTAGGGACACGCCATGTAGATGTTATTGAAGTCAATCTGGGAAGATAACACAAGTTGTGTGCTATTAAACACACAGCCATGTGCATTGACAGCAACTCAGACTTTGTCATTTGAATGTGAAGACACGTCGTGCCTTGATGAGGACACGCCGTGTCTCTTTCCTATAGTCGGGTCTTCTGGAGACTTACATGCCCATGTGTTAAATACCACATGGCATGTACTTTTATTTGGGAGGAGTACGCCTTTTTTGGAGTGTAACACATCATGTCTTAATAAAGACACATCATGCTCGATGTTGTTTCTGCATGATGAATTCTGACTTGGATGTGAATCAATAGGAAGGTCCAACTGGGGTCAGATTTGGGTTGGGCTATCTTCAATTTGTCATTTTCAAAGTGTACCTATGATCAGTATCACACAACAAGTAAAATAACTAAAAGATGGCAAGTTAAGTATGATTAGAGGCTAAATGGAAGGCACAATGAACTGAATTTGTGTGTACATGTGTGCAAAAAGTATATATGAAATGTGCACATCATATATGCCTGAGAACATGTGCATAGAATACCCAACTTGTTGTTTCATAGCTAGGAACTACTTCTCTCTGATTAGTAGAATCTGACAGACTCTATTTTGTTTTCTTTATTTTATTTTATTTTATTTCATGACATTCTGCTAGACTAGTTCTAGTTCTTTACATATATAAACTAACAGATTGTCTTAACTGACAAAAGAGTAAGATCTTAAGCATTTTAAACGTCCCCACATCCATGTGTTCGACCCCATATATCTGCTTTGACCAAATATTGAATTGTAGGGGTCCTTGAAGGTGTCATGTAATATATTCAAAGTCTGATCATTCTGAATTCGCCTCAATTTTGAAAGTTCAACTTAGGCCTATCAACTTTTGACATCGTTGTTGAGGATGTGGTTTTCCATGTTAACACACCCAAAGATTTTGTTCTGTGATCCATAATCCTGGATATATATGCATAGTTCTTCTCTTATTTTGCACATACTTGTTCATATATACTAAATAGTTTTATTTTTCTTATATATATTTTTAGCCATGTACCTTGCTTCTGCAAGGCAAGTTATATTCTATAGTCCTGACTGCTGGAAAATAATTGAAGGTCATGCATTGCAACTAGTCATGTTATATTCACCCCCACGGTTGTCATTACTAGATGTTTCATCAAGGAAAATTGTCGATCAACCCCAGAACTCTGCAATAGTATGGGATCAAGAACTCATCAGAGTAGTGGTGCTAGCTGGAGAAAGTGTTGATGCATTCGCCTCCTCCTCAGTCTTCATCTCCAAAAACAAGTCAATCCACTTCAACAGCTACTGGAACAACATGATCACCAGCTCCAAGTAGCCATTGATATTGCGGACCACAATAGAAATATGATTCAAACTGTTGAACAAGTATTTATCCAAATGCATCAATTTGATACAATAAATTTCTGATAGCAATGCACAACATAGTTGACGAATTTTGAAAGCATTTATTCCTAAGTCCAACAACTCCATGGCAAGGATGTTGAACAAGATAGGAGACTTCAAGAGCTCATCAATTTAGTTACCACATGATTACAAGTTCTAGAGCATAATCATCAAGACCACTTCATTGAGCCCGATGAGCACTCACCTATTTGGGAAATCAGTTAGACTCATTTGGATATTTCTGTGAAGACTCACCCACTCAGGGAAGCCATTCATTTTATCTTGGCGATTCGTCAATGGAGGATACACATCACCCGCAAGGATGGTCTAATGATGATCACCTTGACTCTCCTTAAGGTAGCCAAATGAAGGTGAGGAGCGGTTTGAGCATCCTGATTCAACTTTCATCCCAAAAAAAGTGATACCTCTCACATTGAGACTTGTCACTTTGTTGCAACCAACACGCCTACTATGGTTTGGAATAATTTGTTTAAGGAGGATGACGACGATTACTCAATTTGGGGGAGTGAGTATACTGATGAAGATGAGTTGGAGCAGCATGAGCTGACATTGTCCACTATCCCTCTTCAAGAGGTAGTTGACATCAAAGGAGAAGGATGGAAGATCCTCTACAACATGGATACTGAACATGAAGATACCCTAGACCCCATATAATGTGACAAGCTTGGAGTGGTAGTATTGTAAACAGATTCACCTGGAGGTACTTCCTGTTCTTAAGATGATTGGAAGACTCAAAATATACATAAAAAATTGTTTGAGCATCCAACCTGAAGTTCAGAGATGGAGAGAGAAGAGAGGGGTCTTCTAGAAAACTTGGAATCTCTTACCCATCTCATCCTATGTCAACATCCTAGGGCCTTCCTAGTTAGATTCATATCTTGGAAGGTACCTTGAGGATGATTTGCTAAAGAATTCATTTCAGTGTAGTTCAAGTCAATTCTAGCACAAAGATGACTTTACTAGGTCACCATATTTTATTCCTCTTCTTCATACTTGGAAGGGCACATATCTCCTCCTATTCTACTCCTACATGGCGGACCCCAATGGCAAGACATAGGTGATGCTCGTCCCAAAACTTAGGATTTGGGATCCCAGTGTCGGTATCGTGGGGAATCCACCCCCTTTCTCTTACTCCATTCTTTTCTCTTTTTGTTAAAATAATTTCCTTTTTCATGTTCTTGCTTAGATAGTTTCTTTCCTATAATTGCTTAAATATATCCTTGCATACATGCATCATTTTAGGACTTTAATAAGATTCTTCCCCTTACATCCATGCATTCCTTCCCTACTATCCTGAGCTTAGGTCTTGCTCAAGGATGAGCAAAGTTTTAAGCTTGGAGTGGTAGGGCTATTCGTCCTTCTATCTCTTCATTTTTCATGCATGTTTACTCCCTGCATTTAGTATAAAATTTGTTGCATAATTTGTAATCTTGGCAATTATCACTATTTGAATCTTATAGCTAAATTCTTATCTTTATGTCTAAATGCACAATTTTCATCTAAAATTGCTTGATCTCTTACTTGACCAACTATTTGAATTTTTCCTTGAGTTTGGGGATCAATTTAAGGTTGTGCACCTTTTTCATAGCTTAAAACACTACTCCCTTGATCTATATTGTGAATGACAAACCCATGATTTGGAGTCATCAGAAAGATCTAGAGTTTGATCAACACTCCAAGCTATGCTTTTCACAAATTCGTCTATACTGCAAGGATCTTTGAATCATGATTACTACTTTTTACAGATGTATCAAGTGAATAATGATGAGTTTTGAGCTATAACTAGGTTGATGTGTTTTTCCTTGATGGTCTATGCACCCTCTCACCTTAGATTGAGTCAAAAAAGGATGAAAAAGTTAAAAATTTGCAAAATAGGCTTGGCTGCCCACAAAACCCCAAAATATTAAAAATAGTTCTCACCCAACCCTATAAATTAGAATGCAAAGATAATAACCAGAGTGTGAATAAATATATGAGTGCTTGTTTTCTCTTTCAGGAAAGTTGAGGATGGTGCCCAGCCGGCCTATCACTGCACTCAAAATTACGGGCATGTCATGCCTGGTAATACCACACTGAAAGCTCATTAGAGAGTGACCTATGAGATCATCCCAATAGCATGGTTGGTTCGAGAGTAGTACAAGGAGTGTGTCTCACTGCTCTGGGCCAACTGGCTTGGACTACAGGGATTGTTGCTCGTTACATGGACCAACCCGATGCAGATTGGGATCCTCAATAGTCATTAGATTCTTTTTACTTTTATTCTTCTTAGGACCTCAATCAGTGAGAGGCGTGTTGTTCCTGATCAGTTTACATGAACACATGATAATAGCTCATCACTCGCCTCCATTACCTGCCTAATTACCTACATGATGATGATTTAATGTTGTATACTTATGATTCAAACCCTCACGATTATAGAAAAGTTGCAGTGAATTCATTTAATCCTGTCTAGATGCTCTGTGATAGTACTTTAGCAGATTCTTCTCAATTAGTGTGGGTTTGTTCTGAAACAACATGGGTTAGGAGAAATACTATTTTAAACTATTTTTCTTAATCTTAGCATTTATCACCAATATTAATATGGATGCTATCTTTTTTGTTCTTTGAGCATAGTCTTTCTTGAGGACAAGCAAGGGTTTAAGCTTGGGGTGGCTGATAACACCCAAATTCAGGCATTTATGCTAAGCATTTATTCATGGTTTTGTGTCATTATATCCTTAAATTTCCCAAAATAACCATGGATTCTTATCTTTTGATAATTTATATCTTTTTGATCAACTAGCTAATTTTGGGACTTGCAGCCACCAAACTTAAGAAGATATCAATTCTCCAAGATTCCTCCCTGTGGACCTGGTCAGGCCAAGCTTGGCCCGGTCGGGTTCATCACATAATTTTTGTAGTAGTTGAAAACATCAGTCACCGCTAGCCTTCCATCCTTAGCACCGTTGATCTTCCATTCTTAGCGATCACTAAAACTTTGGTGACCTCTAAAGATTTGAGCCTCAACAAAGACAACAATGACCGTCACAACTTTAGCGACCATAAGGCTCGGCCTGGTCAGGCCCACCAACGAAGCATCAACAATCAGATCATCTGCAACTGATAAAAAGCTTAACGACCATTAAGACTAAAAATCCACAATGATTGCTAAGAATTTGAGCTTCAACAATAACTGTCCTAAAGACAACAACAACCGATAAAAATCTTAGCGACTATTAAGACTGAAAATCTATAGAGACCACTAAATATTTGAACCATTAGTGACCAACATCAGCGACCAACATCAACGACCGCTAAGATCAGCCCGATCGGGCTTAACTCTATTAGTCGGGTCGGTCGATGAAAAGTTAGCGACCAGATCATTAGAGATTGCCAAAAATCTAGCAACCACTTATTACACATGCTCCACCTACGCCTATAAATACCCACCCCTTGCTACCTAAGAGGGGGTTTGGCTGATTCTATTGTTCAATTTGTTCCTATTCTCATTTTTGATGACCAACTGTTCCCAGATCCCTATGGGAGAGTTCCAAGGTTTGAAAGGACTGAAAAGCTTACTCTACATCCATCCCTTCAATTTTCTTCCATCCACCATCATTTTCCACCACCATTCATCCACTTCCTATCATTCACAACCATCTTCCACATCCATACATCCACCAAGCCACTACTTGGGGTGGAATTAAGGAGAAAGGAGGCCAAGGAGTCCAGAAGATAAAGGAGGATGACCCAAGGATGAGATCCAACCCATACAGAGGCTAAGGAGTGAGAGGCACCTCTCCTCTACGGGATAAATCCCTTCTTCTTCCCATTTCTTCTCATGTTCTCCTTTGTTTTCATATAAATGGTGTTTTTTCATCTTTGTTCGGTGCCAAGCATGCTTGTCCATAGCTATTTGAGCTCCTTCTTGGATATGTATCCCATTTTGGGTATGTTTATGTAATTTACCTTAAGCAAGTAGTGTTATTTTAGATCGAGTATGTTTTTTGTTCTATCTTCTCTTTCTAGTTATGATTGCTAGTTTGGTGGATCTCGTTCTTGCTTGAACTTCCATTTCTGCATTTTAGAGAGATTAGTTGTAGAAATGGATAAGAAAATGTAGTTTGGATTGAATTTGAAAGGAGGATCGATGTCCAAGGGTGATATATATAGAACACTCGCGTTGGGAACGGTCGGGCCTAGCCCAACCCGGTCGGGTCCAGGTCCACTGACCCAGGTCCAATGTCTTTTTTCTATTCATATTAATTTTGTTCCTAGCATCTATGAATGTCCTAGACCGAAAAAGGTATCTAGAATATTCAAGGGTGTGGACCTGATGTCCTTAAAAGAAGTTTTGTATCATTGATTTGTTCTAGTCACACTGTACGCGAGTGAGTGGGATGACCCCTTTAGGAACAACTACCATAGTGCCTGCTATATTTGGATGTAGGTCGCTTGCTAAGGTGTTAGAGGGTTGTCTTTGCCTAAGAATGTGTGCATAGTCTACTCAACTTGTGGTCACATCACCAAGAACTCCTCTCTGATTAGTAGAATCCGACATACTCTGTTTTGTTTTCTTTACTTTGCTTTGTTTTATTTTGTGATATTCTGCTAGACTAGTTCTAGTTCTTCACATATATAACCTATCAGATTGCTTAACTGACCTAAGAGAAAGATTTTAAGCATCCTAAACATCCTCACATCCCTATATTCGACCCCGTATATCTACTTCAACCCCGTATTGAGTTGCGGGGGTCCTTGAAAGTTTTGGGTTATATATTAAAAGTTCGATCCTTCTGAATTCACCTCTATTTGGACACATGATTTAGGTCTATCATATACATATAATACTTATAGTACATAAACACCAATATCCATTCATTCAATTATTAAAGCTAATGTCCAAAACTAGATATATTCATTTAACACACATTACATAAGCAACCAGAATACCATTTATTGTAGTATAAGGTACAATACCTAAGCAACCACATTAAAATTTCTTCAACTAATAAAAGAAAACCACATTACTTAAACCAAAAGTACGCATAGTACCTAAATTTACTAAACCACATTCCTCTAAAATACAATAATTACAATATAATAAGAAGCATAATACTATTATTTCAACTACAAAACTTTATAATTAGAATGTATTTGTACCTCAACAACCTAAATCAAATTCACCAAAATAAATAAATTCATATTTAGAATGCACAATACTTTAGAAGCCTAAATCCTATTCATGTCCAAAACTACATGATAAACACCATTATTTCAAAATAAAGTACTTATAATAATATTTTTGCAACTATTAAACTTAATGAGCAGAACATGCTATATCTTGACAATCTTAAATCATAATCATTAAAATCAACAGAATCCATGTTTAGAAAGCACAATACTTGAGAAGCTTAAATCTTATTCATGTTCAAAAGTATAGTACCTATAAATCTAATATGCAACTTTAAATTTTCTGTTGGGATGAAGTACTACTACAATATTTATAGGTATTGTACCTCTAAACCTAATGTATAAAACACCTATAGATATTTTCATATAGGCGTATGATGAATGCATATTCATCCTATTTTTAGTTACATTTCAGTCTAGTTTAGCATTCATATAGCTTAGTTTTCATAGGAATAGCTTTATTTTGATCTACTTAGGTTTTATGTTAATTTGTAGGAATTTGATATTTTTCTTGACTCCCTTTGCAGGTTTTGAATTCTATCACTCTGCAGCAAGTTTTCCTAGGGGGTCCCGCTTCCCTTCAGTGTGCGGGAGTTGAGAGGAGGATGCATCTTGTGGGGTGCGGGGCAGCACCCCAAAGAAAATTGGATTTTTAACACTTTTAGAAGGCAGATCGACACACAAAAATTGTGTCCAAGACCAAAGTCGACGTGTCGATCAACATGCCAATCGACATTAAAATCAACAAAGAAACTAATACATAGAAGAGTTCAACAACCTTGTCGACCTCCCTACTCAACACTCAATCTCTCGACAACCTCATCGACAGATGATCGCCAAATAGATGCTCGACAACCTGCCGACATTCCAAGTCGATAAATCCATCAATCTCTCCTTTGACAACATCATCGATTTATTTAGTCAACAAGAAATCAAGTCATAAACATGATGTTGTTGATGCTCTCGTCGACAACCACAACTTCAACTGACAGACTTGTCGACCTCCAAGAAGATGACTGGAAGTCCAAAAACCATTGAACCTCTAGGTCAATATACCTGTCGACCGAAAAAAATGGTGGAGCAAACACTTGTAATCAAACACTGATAAACAGAACATGCTATATATTGACAACCTTAAATCATAACCATTAAAATCAATAGAATCCATGTTTAGAAAGCATAATACTTGAGAAGCTTAAATCTTATTCATGTTCAAAAGTATAGTACTTTTAAACCTAATATGCAACTTTCAATTTTCTATTGGGATGAAGTACTACTACTTCAATATTTATAGGTATTGTATCTCTAAACCTAATGTATAAGACACCTATAGATATTTTCATATAGGCATACATCAACATATTAAACCATCCTCAAAGTAGTGCTTTTTTGGAGCATGTACTGTGTAAGACTCAGGAGAAAGTCCATATTATGCAAGATTTGGGGGAAACATGAACGTAGGATTCCTATCCATATTTGGTGTGAAAAAATCATACTATTCCAGATTGAAGTAACCCATATTACCTAAGAACACTAGAAGGGATCCTAGCTTCTGGGGACTGTGCTTTTCTATGAGGAATCCTAGCTTCTGTTGGCTTTAACATGACTAGTGATGATCCTAACTTCTAGAAGGGATCCTAGCTTCGAGGTAGTTCTCATTGAGCTATGTCAACAACGATCGATCTTTGTTGATGTGACATGGTACGACCGACGAGAGCATCCAAAAGTAGAGAAACAATGGTGAGCTCTAGTACCGTCTGTTGGTGATAATGAGGCCACGATAGAGGAAGTTGGGGAGTTGGGTACCATACTAATAGGGGAGCGCTGAGGGGTAGAATGGTCGGGGAGTGATGGAGTTGGGACTTACACCAAAAGATTTTACTCTTCCAATGGGAGTCCCAAAATTTGCACCAAAAACCCTAGAGAGGATTTATATCTTCCCTAGGTTTACCTAGAACTGGTGCTTAGATAACAACTCCAACCCCATAAGAGCATGGAAGACTTATCATAGTACAAATTTAGGATCGAACCCAAAAGACAACGGTCTTGTTGCAAGCAACAAGATGGAAAACGTACAACACTTCACTTAGTTATTTTACTAATTGGCACTTATATCGAAAAGTTGGATTTTGATTGGTTTTTAGACTAAAGCATGAAAAGTAAATAAAGCAAGTAAAACTAAGATTTAACAAATGATGATGAATCACTGGGGTTAAGCAGGTATTTACCACCGCTACACATGCATTGTATATGTACTAAGCAAGCAAGACTTATAAGCTAGATACATGGATGTTCCACAAGACCGATGCCTTATAAGACAAGAGCGATGCATTGCATCCAAGGATGTTCCACAAGACCGATGCCTTTGTAAGACAAGAGCGATGCATTGCATCCTTCGATGTTCCACAAGACCGATGCCTTATAAGACAAGAGCAATGCATCGCATCCTTCAAGGGTTAAGTAGCTCTCATTCGGTACATTTCTACGTGTCAATGAAGATATGTAGTCTCCAAAGAGAGAATCTTACTCCACCTCATGAAACGTGCATCTGAAACTAACAAGTGAGCGATAATTATCAAATCGAATAGTATCTTTGTAGGCCTAGTCTCCTATTCGGATAACCTAGCTACGAGAAGTGCGGGAATGTTGCAACGCCAGCCATTCCCGATCAAATGGTCACATGCTTTACATCATTCCCCTCGCAAAGTGTGTTCCTCGACTTACCAAGGTTACTTCCATACAGATGGAAGTGCAACGGATGATAGTGAGTTTACTCCACTCTTTGAGATACACTCCTAGACACCGAAACGGATGCGTGGTGGATACACACACCAGAAACCAACACTAAATCGGTATTCGAGTCTCGAGAGCGGTCATAGACAAACCACAACAAAAGACAATAGATGCATACAAGAACGTGGCCATCATTCAAGCATGTATGAAATGATTTAGTATTAAAATGAAAGGATAACATCTTTTTAGTACAAAGTACAAAACATGGGCAGCGGGGCTAGTCCCCGCACCCCAGTGGATGGAACTACTCGCTCCTCATAGAGGGAACAACAAAGGAGGAGGCAAGAAGAGATAGAAAGAACATCATCTCCACTGAGGAGAGAAGGTTGAACCCTTGGTGGAGAGAGCAACGATCTTCACCCTTCGTGACTTGCTTGACGACGGATCTTCTCCTCTCACCTTCTTTGTTGATGAGAGAGAAGGTAGCTTTGCAATGGAACGTGAGTCTCAGACCGGCAGCCTCGGGCGGTGGATGGAGTTGTTCTGGTAGTAGAGAGACAGCCTCTGGACGTCTGGACTCCCCTCAGGGATGGCCCCTGAGGTCTTATTTATAGGCCTTGAGTGAGGTCCAAACGGTCTGGAGATCGTTTGGGTTCAAACGGTCTTGAGACCGTTTGGCGTCAAACGGTCTTGAGATCGTTTGGCGTCAAACGGTCTTGAGATCGTTTGGCGTCAAACGGTCTTGAGACCGTTTGGCGTCAAACGGTTTTGAGATCGTTTGGCGTCAAACGGTCTTGGGACCGTTTGAACTCCATGCGGTCTTGGGACCGTTTGGCTTCATGTGGTCTCGGGACCGTTTGAACTCCATGCGGTCTTGGGACCGTTTGAACTCCATGCGGTCTTGGGACCGTTTGAACTCCATGCGGTCTTGGGACCGTTTGGCTTCATGCAGTCTCGGGACCGTTTGAGCTCATGCGGTCTTGGGACCGTTTGAACTCCATGTGGTCTTGGGACCGTTTGAACTCCATGCGGTCTTGGGACCGTTTGGCTTCATGCGGTCTCGGGACCGTTTGAGCTCATGCGGTCTTGGGACCGTTTGAACTCCATGCGGTCTTGGGACCGTTTGGCTTCATGCGGTCTTGGGACCGTTTGAACTCCATGCGGTCTTGGGACCGTTTGGCTTCATGCGGTCTCGGGACCGTTTGAACTCCATGCGGTCTTGGGACCGTTTGGCTTCATGCGGTCTTGGGACCGTTTGAACTCCATGCGGTCTTGGGACCGTTTGACTTCACTCGGCCTTGAGGCTGGTTTATTCTTTTATGATTTTTTTGTGCTTTTTCTGCAAGTATAAAAGGAAAAAGTTAGTTTGATGATGTTTTTACAAAAAGGGATAAAATTAGGTTTATGTACAATATAAACGTAAAAAGAGTATGGAAAACTAAAGAAAAAGACTAAGATAAACTACTAAAATAGGAGGTTATCACCCCCCTAACTTAGAGTCTAGCTTGTCCTCAAGTTAGATAGAGCTGAGACATGAAATGGCGAGGCGATCTTAATTAGGATCTCCATACTCTTGCTTCAATTCTTGACCTGAGTTCCCCAGGGGTCATATCGAGGCTTATTGCATGTCTTGATTCCTTTGGATTTCGAGAGTTGCTTGGATTTCAGGTTTTTCCGTATCTCAAAGTTTGCCTTGGGACCACATTTATTTTGTGCATGCCGTTGACTCTAATCAACTTTATACCTCTCTGGAAACCTACTGGAAGCTAGAGAGGGTATGAGGGTTGGCTAAAGGCTTTGAAGTGTAGCTCCCTTTCAAGTGGGGGAGGGGCTGTCTATGCTTTTTAGGATCTCACTACCGGGCACGACACATCTGCCTTTATGAGGGCAGCTGAATGTACCGGCCGGGCAAGTCCTTTATGAGCCTTTTCATATACTTGGAACTTTTAGGGTTTCACTACCGGACGCGACACATCTGCCTTTGTGAGGGCAGCGGAATGTGCCGGCCGGGTGAGCCCTTTATCAGTTCGTCATATAGGTCCTTATGCGCGGCACAACTCTCATGATTTTATTCGTCTCTCTGGCTTTTATTCAAAAACTCACAGGCTTGGGTTTTGGAATGAGGATTTATTTTGGGCGGCCAAGCCTCTTTTATTTTGAAGAGGGAAAAGCTGTTCTTAAAGTTTTTCAACATACACTTATTTGGTTTGTGGTCCACTTGCAGAACTTTTTGATTTGGAAGTTGCCTAATTTCCCTCTCATCCTCGAGATCTCGGCTTATTTCTACCCTGATTTTGACCTGTGGAGAGTCAGATAAAGAATTGAAGCAAAAATATGGGATCCATAGTAGGTGGAAATTGATAAATAGCCATTTGATGTCTGAGTGCTATTTACTTGTAGAGACTAACATGATTCTAGAGTTAGGTGAGGTGATAATACAGGAGAGGATATCTTGCCCTTGTCTAATGTACCCCCCCCCTAACTTATCACTCACTCTGTCCTCAGAGTGTCAAAGTGATAGGGTGAGAGGTAATTAGAACAAGGGCAGCAGCTAAACTTAGTCGTGGAGTCATGGGTTGCCTCCCAAGTAGCGCCTTAGTTTAACGTCGCTGGCTCGACAAAACTGTAAGGTTGTTATGCTGTGGGCGTAGCATCTCTGATGTCGATGGTTTGTCGATGCATGTTGTCTTCCTGAATGTAATATTTTTTTAAACAGTGCCCGTTAACCGTTCGTTCTCCTCCGCTGTTGTCGATAATAATGGCAGCTCCGGTTGGGTAGATATGTTTTATGGTGAAGGGTTCGGACCATTTTGTTCGGAGCTTTCCGGGGAATAATCTGAGCTTAGAGTTGAATAAGAGCACTTTGTCGCCAACGGCGATATCTTTTCTCTTAAGATGTCCATCGTGCCACATTTTTGTTTGTTCTTTATAGATTCTGGCACTGTGATATGCTGTCATTCGGAGTTCTTCTAGCTCCTATAGCTGGAGTTGTCTGTTCTCCCCTGCACTTTTAAGGTCGAAGTTTAGTTGCTTGATGGCCCACCAGGCTTTATGTTCCAGTTCTACTGGAAGATGACATGATTTGCCGTACACCAAACGGAACGGAGTTGTTCCAATTGGTGTTTTGTAAGCAGTACGGTATGCCCAGAGGGCGTCAGGAAGTTTGGTGGACCAATCAGTGCGGTTTTTATTCACTGTTTTTTCAAGAATCGCTTTTATCTGTCTATTGGATACTTCTACCTGGCCACTAGTTTGTGGGTGGTAAGGTGTTGCAACTTTGTGATGGACTCCGTATTTTCTCAGTAACGCTTCGAAACTTCGTTCCAGGAAATGGGTCCCGCCATCAGATATGACCGTTCTTGGAACTCCAAATCTCGGAAAAATAGTGTCTTTGAACAATTTGACAATAGGTTTGGAGTCGTTGGATATGGTGGGTACAGCTTCGACCCACTTTGAGACGTAATCCACTGCGACCAAAATGTAAGAGAAGCCATATGATGAGGGGAAAGGTCCCATGTAGTCTACCCCCCATACATCAAACAACTCAATTTCCTGCCACATGGTAAGAGGCATTTCATCCCTTTTTGATATGTTGCCCGAAAATTGGCATTTATCACAGGCTTTGACAAAATCATATGAGTCTTTTGATATGGTGGGCCAAAAGAAACCAGATTGTAAAACTTTTATGGCAGTTTTCTTGGCGCCCATGTGCCCCCCCGTGGGTCCGGAGTGGCAGTGTTCTAAAACTGAAGTTATTTCTTCTTCTGGAAGGCACCGGCGAAAAAGTCCGTCGGCACAGAGGTAAAATAAGTAGGGTTCGTCCCAATGATAACGTTTTATGTCATGAAAGAATTTCCTTTTATCCTGATATGAAGCAGACGGGTGGATGATCCCTGTGGCCAGATAATTGACGATATCAGCAAACCAAGGGAAACTATGAGTGGCCTTCATAAGCTGATCATCAGGAAGAGAATCCCTGATAGGGATTTTATTTTTTTCTTCAACCTCGATTCTGCTGAGGTGATCGGCTAAAACATTCTCCACGCCACTTTTATCTTTGATTTCTAGGTCGAATTCTTGAAGCATTAATACCCAGCGGATGAGCCTGGGTTTGGCATCCTGTTTCTGGATCAGATGTCGGATAACAGAATGGTCAGTGTAGACGATGACTTTGGAGCCGATCAGGTAGGAGCGGAATTTTTCGAAAGCGTAGATGATAGCCAAAAACTCTTTCTCCGTGGTGGTGTAGTTTTTCTGTGCTTCGTCTAGCGTTTTGGATGCGTAGTAGATGACATAGGGTTTCTTATCGATCCGTTGTCCTAAAACGGCCCCTATGGCATAATCACTTGCGTCACACATGATTTCGAAGGGTTGCGACCAGTCTGGAGCCCTTAGAATAGGTGCGGAAATTAATGCTTCTTTAAGGGTAGAGAAACTTCGCATACATTCTTGGTCGAAAACGAACTCGGCATCTTTTGTCAGGAGTTGGGTCATGGGTTTAGCTATTTTCGAGAAATCTTTGATGAACCTTCTGTAAAACCCTGCATGACCTAGGAAAGCTCGAACTCCCCTTATGTCCTTCGGAGGTGACAACTTTGAGATAACATCAATATTTGCTTTGTCGACCTCGATCCCCCTATCACTTACTCTATGTCCAAGGATGATACCTTCTGTTACCATGAAATGACATTTTTCCCAATTCAGGATAAGGTTCGTTTCCTCTCAACGTTGTAGGACTCGTTCAAGATTATTTAGACAGTTATCGAAAGAATATCCATAGACAGAGAAATCATCCATAAAGACTTCCATAACATATTCAGTTAATCCGGCGAAGATGGCAGACATGCAGCGTTGGAAAGTAGCAGGAGCGTTACATAGCCCGAATGGCATTCTTCTGAAAGCATATGTCCCAAAGGGACAAGTGAAAGTGGTTTTTTCTTGGTCCTCTGGATGTATGGGTATTTGGTAGAACCCGGAGTAACCATCGAGATAACAGAAATACTTTTGGTGGGCCAAGCGCTCTAGGACTTCGTCAAGGAAGGGTAGAGGGTAGTGGTCTTTCCTTGTAGCTTTATTCAACTTCCTATAATCGATGCACATTCGCCACCCCGTTACAGTCCTAGTGGGTACGAGCTCATTTTTATCGTTGATTACTACAGTAGTGCCCCCTTTTTTTGGAACAACCTGAACTGGACTGACCCACTGAGAGTCAGAAATAGGATAGATCATGCCAGCTTTGAGTAGTTTGAGGACCTCCAAACGAACTACCTCTTTCAAGTTTGGGTTCAGTTTTCTTTGATGTTCACGAGTGGGTTTAAATTCTTCAACCATAGGAAGCTTGTGCATACACAGAGCCGGGTTTATGCCTGTGAGGTCGGTTATTTTATAACCAATGATCTTTTTGTGCCTCCTTAGTTTGTCCAGAAGCCTGACTTCTTGGTCTTCGGTAAGGGTGGAGATGATAATAACTGGGCATAACTCTTCCTTATCCAGGAAAACATATTTGAGCCCTGTGGGTAAAGTCTTCAATTCAGGGGTTTTTGGTGGTTCTGCTGCTTCAATGGTAGTGATGGCTTTAAGCTCTTCGAAAGTAGCCTTTGGTGCTTCTTCTATCTTTTCTAGGTATTGGATACATTGCTGGACTAGTTCATTTGTAGAGAACTCAACTTCTGGATTGATAAGAGCATTTTCAAGTTCGTCGATTGGCTCAGAGATTTCTAATTGTGACATTTGTTGAATTGCGTCTAAAAGAAAGACCTCTTCTTGGATGCTGGGACCTTTCATACTATCAAGGACGCGGAATTGAATTGCTTCTTTTCCGAGCCTAAGAATGATGGTTCCAGCTTCTACATCGATTAGTGCTCTGGCTGTAGCTAGGAAAGGCCTGCCGAAAATGATCGGATACCTCAAGTCTTCTTTGATATCCATGATGACAAAATCACATGGAACGTAGGCATCCTTCCCTATCCTTACTGGGACATCTTCGATGATTCCCAATGGTGCGGTTACGGTGGAGTCGGCTAGTTGAATAGTCATTGCTGTAGGCAGCAGGTCAGTGAAACCGAGGCGTTGGCACATTGAGTAGGGCATAATGGATATACTAGCCCCGAGGTCAGCCAACCCTTTCTTTGTGGATGCATTTCCAATGCAACATTGGATTCCGAAGGAACCTGGGTCCTTCTTCTTTTTGGGTAGTTTGTTCAGTATGATGTCAGAAGTGGTTTGAGCGAGCTTGACGGTCTCCTGCTCTTTGGTGATATACTTACGTGATAGCAATGTTTTGAGATACCTTGCCCATGCTGGTACTTCGGATAGAGCGTCAAGGAGTGGGATGTCAATATAAAGTTTCTTCATTGCTTCCTTGAATTTCTGAAACCTGGCATCCATTTTTGTTTCTTGCAGTCTGCCTGGGTACGGAATCCTTGGTTTGAATTGCGGGACTTTGGATTCTGCAGGTACATGCTCTTTGTTTTTGTCCTTTGTGCCTTCGGAGGATTTTTCAATCCCTTGTTGCGAAATCTCTTTCGTCATAAAAGTGGGCACATCATCATCATCTAGAGTGATCTTGATGGGTTCAGGAAGAATGCGTCCCGACCTTGTGGTGACGGCATTCAGCTGTTCGTGTTTGTTTTGCCCGTACCTAGAATTTGGTTCAGGCTGCCCATCAAAAGTGCTTGCCGAAGGTTTCAACTGTGCAACAATCTGAGCAAGCTGGGTTTCAACTGCCTTTTGTTGGGCTTGTTGGTTAGCTAGCATGGTTTGCTGAGACTGAAGCATTTGTTTTATCAAAGATAGCTCATCTTCCGGTTGTGCAGTGACGTTTTTCTGAGGGTTTTGTTGTTGAGACTGTTGAGTATGCAACTGTGGGTGAAGCGGGGAATGAGTGTACTGATAGTAGGCTGATTGATTTCTAGGGTAGTTAGCCCTAGGGAAATTGTTCCTTGGGTTCCCTTGATTTTGGTTAAAATTGTTTGGAAATCTAGGAGGCAGCCTACTGTCAAATCCCCCTTGTGTCTGATGTTGCGGATTCGCAGTTCCAGAAGGATTCCCATACTGGAACCCAGGATGGTTCCTTGGTTGACTAGGATTATAATAAACTTGTCCGGGAATAGTATGGATGGAGTTGACTTGCTCCGGAATCTGATCTTCAGCCTGATTAGTGATGGCCTCATAGGATTGTGGTGGTGGATGCAGATCCATCATCACATTATAGAGAATTCCGCAGGAAAGAGTCGGATGATCCGAAGCATGACAAGCCTCACATGATCCTGTGACGGCTTTGACTTGATGAACCAGCGGGGTTTTCTTCTTATCAATTTCCCCTAGAGTTGTTTCAAGGGTTTGCTGTTTATGAGCGATTGTCTTCAAAGCCTCGGCTATTGACTTTAGTTCCATAGATTCTTCAGCTTTAAAGACTTTTAAGACGCCTTTTCCGACTGACCGCCCCCAATTGGACTGGTTTTTGGCTCCTAAGGTAACGATCTTCCAGGCATCTTCATAGTTTTTCCTCATGAAATTTCCTCCAGATGAGGAATCTAAGAACTGTTTAATATCATCGCTTACCCCCCGATAAAAAATTTCAATCAATTGATTCTGTGAAATTCCATGATGAGGGCATTTTTGTAGAAGTTCCTTGAATCTTTCCCATGCCTCAGCGAGGGTTTCTCCAGGTAGCTGGGAGAAATGGTTGATCTGCCCTCTGATTTCATAGGTAAGCGAGGGTGGAAAGAACTTCTCCAAGAATTTTTCCTCTAGAGGGGCCCAAGTGGTTATGATGGGTTCTCTGTCCAATGAGTTGTACCAACTCAAAGCCCTTCCAGATAAGGTGAAATGAAACAAGTGGAGCATTATTGCGTTGAAAGCAATGCCAGCTTGCGGGACCAGGCGGCATAATGCCTTAAACCGTTTCAAATGGTCCATGCAATCGTCTCCTGAACCTCCAGAGAAGGAAATTCCTTGCATAATCTGGATCCACTGGGTCCGGATCTCAAAGTTTGGGATATTGATGATCGGAGGCCGGACCGGGTGGTTGTCTTTGTAATTCTTCGGGACATCATAGTCCCTCAGTTGCTTGTTTCGTAATTCGAGCTGAGCAGCCTCGGTCTCTGCTCTTATGCGGGCTTGCTCTTCTGCTCGTATCTCCGCTTGTATTTGGGCACGGGTGTCTGCAATGAGTTGTGCCCGTTGTGCGGCTATAGCAGCATTGACTCTCTCCATCACCAAAGCGGCTTGATGCTGTTCGTCAGCCATTTGACTAGTGCGTTGGCGATTGAGACGGATTCTGCGGTGGAAACTTCTCTCTACCTCGGAGTCGAACTCCGGATCAGGGGAGAATCCTCGATTATGCGGTGATTGCATATACGGGTTCTACCTGAGTAAAGAAAAGAGAACACCTTTAGATAATAGAGACAATATGAAAGCTTCAAGAAGATGGTGAATTATGATTCAAAAAGAAAGTGTAAAATCCTAACCAACTAGAAAAATAAACTAAGTGAAATACTAATGTTCCGTTGTCCCGGCAACGGCGCCATTTTTTGATGGAGTTGGGACTTACACCAAAAGATTTTACTCTTCCAATGGGAGTCCCAAAATTTGCACCAAAACCCTAGAGAGGATTTATATCTTCCTTAGGTTTACCTAGAACTGGTGCTTAGATAACAACTCCAACCCCATAAGAGCATGGAAGCCTTATCATAGTACAGATTTAGGATCGAACCCAAAAGACAACGGTCTTGTTGCAAGCAACAAGATGGAAAACGTACAACACTTCACTTAGTTATTTTACTAATTGGCACTTATATCGAAAAGTTGGATTTTGATTGGTTTTTAGACTAAAGCATGAAAAGTAAATAAAGCAAGTAAAACTAAGATTTAACAAATGATGATGAATCACTGGGGTTAAGCAGGTATTTACCACCGCTACACATGCATTGTATATGTACTAAGCAAGCAAGACTTATAAGCTAGATACATGGATGTTCCACAAGACCGATGCCTTATAAGACAAGAGCGATGCATTGCATCCAAGGATGTTCCACAAGACCGATGCCTTTGTAAGACAAGAGCGATGCATTGCATCATTCGATGTTCCACAAGACCGATGCCTTATAAGACAAGAGCAATGCATCACATCCTTCAAGGGTTAAGTAGCTCTCATTCGGTACATTTCTACGTGTCAATGAAGATATGTAGTCTCCAAAGAGAGAATCTTACTCCACCTCATGAAACGTGCATCTGAAACTAACAAGCGAGCGATAATTATCAAATCGAATAGTATCTTTGTAGGCCTAGTCTCCTATTCGGATAACCTAGCTACGAGAAGTGCGGGAATGTTGCAACGCCAGCCATTCCCGATCAAATGGTCACATGCTTTACATCATTCCCCTCGCAAAGTGTGTTCCTCGACTTACCAAGGTTACTTCCATACAGATGGAAGTGCAACGGATGATAGTGAGTTTACTCCACTCTTTGAGATACACTCCTAGACACCGAAACGGATGCGTGGTGGATACACACACCAGAAACCAACACTAAATCGGTATTCGAGTCTCGAGAGCGGTCATAGACAAACCACAACAAAAGACAATAGATGCATACAAGAACGTGGCCATCATTCAAGAATGTATGAAACGATTTAGTATTAAAACGAAAGGATAACATCTTTTTAGTACAAAGTACAAAACATGGGCAGCGGGGCAAATCCCCGCGCCCCATTGGATGGAACTACTCGCTCCTCATAGAGGGAACAACAAAGGAGGAGGCAAGAAGAGATAGAAAGAACATCATCTCCACTGAGGAGAGAAGGTTGAACCCTTGGTGGAGAGAGCAACGATCTTCACCCTTCGTGACTTGCTTGACGACGGACCTTCTCCTCTCACCTTCTTTGTTGATGAGAGAGAAGGTAGCTTTGCAATGGAACGTGAGTCTTAGACCGGCAGCCTCGGGCGGTGGATGGAGTTGTTCTGGTAGTAGAGAGACAGCCTCTGGACGTCTGGACTCCCCTCAGGGATGGCCCCTGAGGTCTTATTTATAGGCCTTGAGTGAGGTCCAAACGGTCTGGAGATCGTTTGGGTTCAAACGGTCTTGAGACCGTTTGGCGTCAAACGGTCTTGAGATCGTTTGGCGTCAAACGGTCTTGAGATCGTTTGGCGTCAAACGGTCTTGAGACCGTTTGGCGTCAAACGGTTTTGAGATCGTTTGGCGTCAAACGGTCTTGGGACCGTTTGAACTCCATGCGGTCTTGGGACCGTTTGGCTTCATGCGGTCTCGGGACCGTTTGAACTCCATGCGGTCTCGGGACCGTTTGAACTCCATGCGGTTTCGGGACCGTTTGAACTCCATGCGGTCTCGGGACCGTTTGAACTCCATGCGGTCTTGGGACCGTTTGGCTTCATGCGGTCTCGGGACCGTTTGAGCTCATGCGGTCTTGGGACCGTTTGAACTCCATGCGGTCTTGGGACCGTTTGAACTCCATGCGGTCTTGGGACCGTTTGGCTTCATGCGGTCTCGGGACCGTTTGAGCTCATGCGGTCTTGGGACCGTTTGAACTCCATGCGGTCTTGGGACCATTTGGCTTCATGCGGTCTTGGGACTGTTTGAACTCCATGCGGTCTTGGGACCGTTTGGCTTCATGCGGTCTCGGGACCGTTTGAACTCCATGCGGTCTTGGGACCATTTGGCTTCATGCGGTCTTGGGACCGTTTGAACTCCATGCGGTCTTGGGACCGTTTGACTTCACTCGGCCTTGAGGCTGGTTTATTCTTTTATGATTTTTTTGTGCTTTTTCTGCAAGTATAAAAGGAAAAAGTTAGTTTGATGATGTTTTTACAAAAAGGGATAAAATTAGGTTTATGTACAGTATAAACGTAAAAAGAGTATGGAAAACTAAAGAAAAAGACTAAGATAAACTACTAAAATAGGAGGTTATCAGGGAGAGAATGGGAGAACACAAATAACCAAATTTAGTGGAGATTAGATAAGAGAGATTAGGAGAGAGAAGTGTTAGTAGTCTTGAAACCCTTTGGCTTCTACACACTAAGTATCTGCAGAAATTGACGGGGACCAAGGTTCTAACAGAGTCTCGAGATATGGGTGGATTACCAGGTGTATAGTAGACTATGGGTAGTGTCACTCTTATAACATTACGATCACAAAAGCACGTGTTAAGTATGTTTATTATAGTTTTTCTATACATATAAACATAAACATTAAAATTTATATGTAATGCATCTATGAGCTACCTAATTTATGAGTTTATATATATTACAGTTATTCCATACATATAAACATAAACATTGAAATTTATATGTAATGTATCTATGAATTGCATGTTAGAAACTTGAGAATTTTGCAACCATACTATAGACTATGAGTTTGGGGATACATACCACATGATTGAATGACATTTTCATGCGTGGGTTGCATGAAAAAAAATCTTGTGTTGGGTTCCCAAATAAAGTAGAATGAACTACATCAGGTTCATGATCAAATTGGATTGTTGTGATACACCTAGAATGTAGCCGTTTATAACATTTAGCCATCTTTTTCAGATATTTGCATGTCATTAAAAATATTTGTTTTAGTGATAAACACAATATAAGAGAGAAATTAGTACATTCAAACACATGTGATAAAAAAATTGACCATGATATTATTGATATTGATATCTTACACAATAGTGCATGCATCATATCTAGATTATTCCAACAGAAGATATATTTCATTGTTGACTATATTTCTGGTTATCGTGCTAACTATTTCCTCCATGAATGTTGGTTTGATCGAAGTTTTAGATCTCATGGTAATTTCACTCTATATAGAGCAACATACAACTGAGCATGAGAGAATATTGGTTGATGCAAGTATATTCCAACTTTTTCTAGAGTTGTCCTTGTCCTTTATTGATTGTCATTGTAAAACACAATCAAAATTGAAATTGTATTCTCTTAAATGCAAACGGTAATTTTCATGGTCCTTCAACATCAACAAATCCTAGGAATGAACACTCTTTGTCCTTTCTTATGCCCAATTGTTGTTTTAACATCAATGATATTCCAATTTGAAGTTTTTACAAATAAGTCGTGTACCATTACAAAGACCTACAAAAGGTCAATATGTTCTGAGTAACATAATTGGACAAATCCTTTTGAGAACCAGCTTGGGAGGTGGAAAACCAACAAGAGTCAAATGATTTAGAAATTTCTCTTCTTAAAATTGATTGGTCTTACAATTGCTGAGTCAAAGATAAAGTATTCTTTCTTATCACCACAAAATCTCCCAATCAAGAGATCATTTATCTCATCAATAAACTCATTTATTATAGTCAAAATTGCATGGTTTATTGAAGAACATAACTTGTCTTCATCACATGTAAGTTTAGTAAAAATTGCATGTACTAATTCATGTTTAGAAGATGTACCATTTGCAGATGGAATGGCCATGTCTCTAGGAATTTGAATTTGATCACTAACTATGACCTTTTTTGCCTCATTTCCAACTTGAAGCAAATACTCACTAAATAATGGAATTTCTACAGTTCTCATATTTTATATTAGTTGCAACTTATCAACATGTTTCCATAGTTTTGATTTTATAAAACTCACCAAAATTATTTGCTCCTTCCCTCCTTTTTGAACATTAGGAAAATTTGTCTAAAATCACCGCCAATTAAATAAATTTTCCTCCAAAAAGTAATGTATTGCTTGTCATATTTTGCAATAAAAGATTAAATGATTCAATTGTACCTCATGCCATACTATAAGTTTATCTCTTCAAAGCAACTCACCCAAACTACTTTGACTTGAGATATTGCATACTTTTTGTTCTTCAGTGTTGAATGGTATTTTAAACCTTGAATGTGCAGTGCAAACAAATGGTGGTAGGGATGCATCAACCCCCAAAAATGTAGTATCATGTTCTAACTGACAAAATGATCTTACTTTAGCAAATAAAGTATGATACAAAAATGTTTTTCCTTTTCCTCCTGGACCAGCAATGAAAAAGACTCCTTGTTCTCCATTGTTCAGGTTGTCCATGATAATTCTATAAGCACAACTTTGATCATAATTTAGTTTTGAAATTGCCCAAATATCTTTATCAGATATGACAATATTTAATTCATAATATACTTTTTATGCAACTTCTCATGTTTATCTTGAACAATAGGTGGTAAGTTGAAATCCGATGGATTTTTTCCCATTAACTCCAAGCACACATTAATGTTTTGTCCAATGTTCATGTGAGCATTGGTCCAATCTATTTCATCAACATTATATAATTCCTCACTCATTTGGTTTTTGAACTTATTCCATAGTTGTATAGGACTAACAAAAGCACAATAGACAATTACAGTAGAAAATAATCATTGCAGAGTCGGAGACATTTGGAACATCACTGCTTCATCAAGACATTCTTCAATACTGTTATCAGTTTCTAGTAATACACACTTTTCAACTACCTCTTGGAATGTTTTACCTTGTGTTCTATTGACAACTCTCAGATGTTGAAAATATTTAACACCTTTCACATGATTAAGTAGATAGCACAAGCAGTACAGTTCACCTTCAATGGGTCTTGAGTTAGCCTTTCAATAAAATTTATTTGTTTTCTTCTATTCTAGGATTTAGAATTCTTATCCTAGATATAGTGCTCAGGAAATTCCTTGTAAAGGTAATTTTGAGCTCCCATACCAAAGCAATTTGTCCTAAAATATTCAGTTATCACTGTCCTAGAGAAATGTTCATTTCCAACAATAGTTGATACATCTTGATTTTTATGAAATGTAACTGTTTGCATATCTTCGAGATGAAGTTGAAGAGACAATATAGATAGATGCATGTCATTTAAAGGGGATTGATAAATTCTCCATGATGCCTCTTGTGGTGACACCCAACGTCCAGATACATATTGCAAAATTTCATCATGCACATTCTTGTTTTGGTTGTCATTCAATTGAAACGATACACATTCATGCCCTTTGTAAGTGTTCTTATATAAGTAATTCACTACTTTAATCATAGAATAAATCTTGATATTTATATGACAATTATAGTTTGCTAACAAATAAGTTTCATAAGGAATGATCCGACGATTGTAAATATGGTTGGAACCCACCTCTTCTAAATGACCATGATCTCTTCTTAGATACAAAAGGTATCAACTTTTTCCTAAATTGTTGTGGGATAAAAATATTTTGGAAATTGTTTCTTACATCTTCCATCCTTCATATAGACACTATTTGGATTGCATGTTACACATGGGCCATGTACCATATGTTTCAAAACCATACTATGTAGATGTGTGTTATCTACTTTTTCTGGTGTTTTAATACATACATATTGGTCATATATATCAATATTAGTAATCTTTTGTCCCTTTTCTAAAATGATAAGAAAATGTGAATGCGGAAGTCCCCTTTTTTGATGTTCTATTACATAAACATGAGCAAGCACATATCCATATACATGTCATTTGAAAAAATCAAACTATAAATTATATAATTTTGCTTTAAAAATTCTAGCAAATAGATCTGTTGTTTTGTGCTTCTTCAAAAGGTAATGTCTCTCTTTACCGCATGCCATTATGGGTTATATGCAAAAGTTAGAAATATGTCAGGTTTTCCATACCTTTGGACTAATGCCATGGAATCAAGATAAAATTGGTGCATATCTCTCAGACCACCAATAAAAGATGTAAGAAGAATATGTCTTTTTCCTATTGTACTACCACTCTTTTGTCCATCATTATAGTTTTCTACAGACCTTGATATAGATTAGCTCGAATATTTTGTTGGCCCCTTCTAATATAGTCCAAGTGGCTATTTTCAAGTTTTACATACATATCAATAATATATCATTGTAGAAGTTGACTGAAAAGCAACAAAATTGATCTATCAATATCTCTTATTTGTATCTTGCAATAATAGTACTCACGATAGGAGACTATTTTTCTTCACTTTTGTTAATTTTCTAGGCCTGAAAGATAATAATAACATAATTAAAAGTACATGTATTTTATTCGGGAATAGATAAAGAGTGAATAGGCATTTCTCTTACCTTTTTCCTCTTGTAGTAAAAGTTTGTTGACATCTCTAAAATAAGAATTTTCAGATAATGAACTATTCAACAACCATTAACCAATCTTTTTATCTCTTTGTAAAATTCATTGAGGCAAACCGATCTCACCATGTCAAAACAATGGTGTATATTGCAAAGGAACATAACGACCACAATAGTAGTTGACACAGTGACTAATCCTAGAATGAGAATAAACATGAATGTCCCTATGAAAGTTATGATACTGTTGTCATCATTGTTATTTTCACTCCAAATTGATGCCACTTGCAAAGAAGTTGGTGCATTGTCAGTTCCTTGATGTACATTTGATTGGACTTTATAAATATCTACCACTTCTTAGGATTTTGTAAATCCCTTAAACTTTAGAAGAATTTTGAGTATGGATTATGCCACAATGCATTGACGAATATCTTTAATACATCTTCTTTCAATCTAGATGATTGACGTAACGTATTTTCTATCTCATGACTGATATCATAGGAGTATAATAGTAGATGTAATGGATGCTCATTTTCTGGTATCATTTAATTGATCAAATGATATAATTGTCCTTGTATTTAAAAGTGTGTATCCCTCTATTTCTCTTCAAAAGATTTTTATCCTTAGGCACACCCATAGATGTAAAAGCACCTGTTATACGTCGTATGCTTTGTCTAATGTGAATAACTTCTTTCTCTGATGAGGAATATAAGTCAAGAAATTCTAGAGGGATATCTTTTGTAGATAACAAAATCACCATCATAGAAACAAAATGTCTTGACCTCATATGGATATCTATTTGCATGACTATAAGTACAATATCTACAATTTGAAAGTTCATATGACTCTTTTGGTGTAACTAAATCTGTCATGAATATTTTTCTAATTTGTTCATCTTGTTTCTTCATTTGATATGAGAAAGCCGAACCAAATCTTTCTTTAGTACAGGTCTATATTGATCCAACTTTACATTTTTTAGAAGCAACATAGTGCATATGCCAATCCAAAGCTGTTTCCATCAAGCTTTGATTATTTTTCTCAAAATTTTTCAAGCATAATTTTGTCTATTTTTTCAAGCGTTGCTTCCTTTTTCTCTTCAGAAATCTTTTTCTTTTCCATATAATCCATTTCTTTTCCTCAGGTAGATCAAAATACTTCATCCTAGATGTATTGGTAGTAAGAGTGTTACTAATAAATTATAAATAAAAACAAATATATATATGAAAAACAAATCAGATCTTTGGGACAATACTTCTTAGCACCGGGCACAAAATAAGATTACTTAGATGGAAATAACACCTATGTTTTAGCTAAATAACACCTATGTTTTAGCTATATACATGTCACTATATATGTAAACTTTAAGGACAATTCTTCCTAGCATGGGGCAGAAAATAAGATTACTTAGATGTAATAACAATCTCATGAAGAAAATCATAAATACTTCAATATAAACTTTTCATTTGATAAAGAGATATTGTAAACAATAATTTTGTGATAGAATAACACATTTACACGATCGCACTCCATTCCTACCATCTGTTTTAGTTAATTACATTCATTTCTTACCGCCAAAGGCATCACAAAAAATAGAACAAACTAGAAGTTATTGTTGTATATTCATGTCGATGCAGTTTCCATTCATAATTTTTTTTTTCTTTCAAAATTCTTTTTTACATATACCCCACGTAGGGGAAATAGTTTCTAACAACAATGTTTGTTCTGATCTCTGCACAATGCAGGTGTGTCTCACCACCTTAGCAAAGAAAGGTTCTCTAGTAGCATAACAAATGTACATGGATGCTACCTATTCCTATTCTTCCAGTTTCATTAACCATATTCACTTCCTACTGTTAAAGACATCAAAATAGATATCTAGAACTTATGGTTGGGTATTTCCACTGATGTACATTTTCCATCCATAAAAATGTGGCATAGTTCATAATCAATTTTAACCAAGACATATTGCACACACGATATACATAAACTGAACCCTTGATCCTCTAATAACACAATAGTTGCAGTCATCAGTACTGCGAATACCCATGAATCATATAAATATACCGTCACATCAACTCATGGTAATGATGCCATCGTTGTGGCCAATGCTTCCATCTTTGTCTCTATCAGGCGCCATATTGCTACTGTCAACGACTCAATAACTCAAGATAATGGCTCTGTTGCCATTGCTACATATAATTTACGCCACTGCAGTGTGGATAGGATGATATGTAGATTGCACATTGCCAACATACACAATAGCCGCCCTCAACAACCTTATTTGTTTTGGTCTCCGTATGATACAGCCGTGGCTTACCACCCTAACAAAGAAAAACTTCTCTAGTATATAACACATGTACATGGCTGCTACCTATTTCTACTTTTATAGTTTTCTTAATAGTGTTCACCTCCTACTGTTAAAGAAGACAAAAGAGACATCTAGAACCTGTAATTGTGTATTTTCATTGATGCACATTTCCAATAAAACTATACCATTGTTCAAATAGTGAACCCCTATAATTTAACCCTGACATATTGCATATGCCATATAGGAAAAATGAACACCTGTTCCTCAAATAATATAGTGATTGCAATCATCACTGTTGCTCACAGTTGCAATCATCACTAATGCAAACACTTGAAAATCGAATAAATATATCGCCACACATAGGTAACTCATGTCAATGATGCCACATTAGGGCTATAAATAATGGCCCTATATTATCTGTTGCTCATTCCAATACATGCATCCACTGATCCTAATTCTACTTCTACTTCTCTCTTTCTTTTGTGTGTCTCAGCGACCAAGAAGAGAAAATGGACCAGGAATCGGCCTGCTACTGTCAACGACTCCATAAATCCTAAAAACATGTGCTACCTACACTGACAGCTTAGGCAAATGCTTCCATTCACACACTACAAACAATCCATGCCACTGTAGTTTGGGTTGGATGACATGCACGTTGCCTGCAAACACCATATCCACCCTGATGTCGCATGGAATGGAAACCTACAAACATATCTTATTCACAACATAACGGGTGGCTCATCACCCTATATTATGGTATTCTGTTGTGTTGGAGCAAACAAATTTTCCCAATCGGAATAAACAAACACATTGTTTGAAGAACAAAACAATTGCCAAAAAAAAAACGTCAAACTGAAAAATAAATAAAAGGTTGAAACAACATTGCAGCTGCTTTCTGTTCAGCACGACAATGATAATGATGAGGCGAAGAAACTGTAGCGGTGGCTGTTGGGTCAGTTGGAAGTGGCAGGATCTTGGCTCAGCCCAGCAATCTTCTTATCAGGCTGCGTTGTTGCTCACGATTTTGTTGGCGGGACGCAATCTTCTCGTCGGCTGCGTTGTTGTTCGTGACTCTGGGAACGTTTGCTTTACTGTATTAGGCTGTACTGGATTGTAATTTTAGATCCAGCGGCAGAAAATTTAGATTTACTTTTCCGGAGTCGTATATCCTGCTCCTGCAGTTTTGGCCGTGCATTTGGTACTGGATCGAAAAAGATCTGGTCATAGGCGGCAGATGAGCGCGCAGATGAACGGTATTGTTGGGGAAGAGGTTGATTTGGGATGATGACGTGATGAGTTTCAATTGGATATGTTGGTAAAGGCTGTAATATGCAAATAAATTTGTTTTGTTTATAACTTTTGAATCATGATGAATTTTTTGACGAAACAAAAACTATTAGATTTGTTATGAAAAATGCATACCAACAAAACTAATATTGATATTTTTTAACAAAAAAATATAAAAATGATATGAATAAGTAATTTTGGGTGCCAATGAACTATTTTGGGCGTCAATTAACCATCTTTGGGTGTCATTAGCCATTTATAGACGCCAATAAGTTATTATTGGGCGTGAAGTATCCTTATACCATATTTAATACGCACAACCATATTTGGGCGCCATTAAGTTGTTCTTAGGTGTCAAACAAACCCATTTGGGCAACATTTTTATACTTTTGGCAATGAACTCTTTTGGGCGTCAATTAACCATTTTTAGATGTCAATAGCCATTTATGGGCGTCGTTATACTTCCGGATATCAATGAACTATTTTACGCGTCATTAAGTGGTTCTTATGTGTCAAACAGACCTATTTGGGCGTCATTATGTTGTTTTGGTTATCAATACCTTATTTGGGCATCATCTTTATACTTCTGGGCGCCATTATGTTGTTTTGTCAAACAAACCCATTTGGGTAGTATTTTTATACTTTTGCGTGTCAATGAACTCTTTTGGGCGTCAATTAACCATTTTTTGATGTCAATAGCCATTTATGGGCGTCATTATACTTCTGGATATCAATGAACCATTTTACGCGCCATTAAGTGGTTCTTAGGTGTCAAACAGACCTATTTGGGCGTCATTATGTTGTTTTGGTTATCAATACCTTATTTGGACACCATCTTTATACTTCTGGGTGTCAATGGACCATTTTGGGCGTCAATTAACTATTTTTGGGTGTTAATAACCATTTATGGGCGCTATAGCATCAAAAAATGGCTAAACAACGCCCAAAATTTGCTAAAATTATTTAATGTATACAAATCTATTTGGGGTTCCCTGCCCGGGCGGTAATTGAAAAACATGCATGCGTTATATTCAACAAAAAAGATCTAGTCACGCAGTGGGTGTTTAGCGCAGCTCAAGCGCGGGAGAGGAGCGATATTTTTGGGGGAGAGGCTTATTTGGGGTGATGACGTGGCAGGTTTCAATTGGATGGGTTGGTAAATGTTGTGTAATATGCAAATAAATTTGTTTTGCTTATAACTTTTGAACCGTGATGAATTTTTTGACAAAACAAATACCATTGGATTCGTTATGAAAAATGCATTCCAACAAGACTAATATTGATATATTTTTAACAAAAAAAATAAAAAATGATATGAATATGTGATTCTGGGTGCCAATGAACCATTTTGAGCGTCAATTAACCATCTTTGGTTGTCATTAGCCATTTATAAGTGTCAATAAGTTATTATTGGGCGTGGAGTACCCTTATATCCTATTTAATACGTACAACCATATCTGGGCGCCATTAAGTTGTTCTTAGGTGTCAAATAAACCTATTTGTGCAACATTTTTATATTTTTGGGTGTCAATGAGCTCTTTTGGGTGTCAATTAATAATTTTTGGGTGTCAATAGCCATTTATTGGTGTTGTTATATTTCTAGGTGTTAATGAACCATATTACGCACCATTAAGTGGTTGTTAGGTGTCAAACAAACCTATTTGACGTCGTTATGTTGTTTTAGTTATCAATACCTTATTTGGGTGTCATCTTTATACTTTTGGGTGTTAATGAACCATTTTGGGTGTCAATTAACTATTTTTTGGTGTCAATAACTATATATGGGCGCCATAGCATCTAAAAATGGCTAAATAGCACCCATAAATTGCTAAAATTCTTGAGTATCGTACAAACCTATTTGGGCATCGTTACATTATTTTTCATTGTCAATACCTTATTTGGGTGCCATCTTTACACTTATGGGTGTCAATGAACAATTTTGGGTGTCAATTAACGGTCTTTGGGTGTCAATAGTCATTTATGGGCGCCCTTATATTATTTTTGAATGTGAATTGCCTTAAGTGTTTGGTTGTCAATTATCTTAGATGTGAACATACAATATTTAATTGGACGCCATTTTCATACAGTAGATGGCAATGGGCTATTTCTAGGCGTCAATGAACCATCTTTGGGTGTCAATTAACCTATATATATCATTTTTGTATTTTTTTTCTCAAAAATATGTCAACATTAGGCTTGTTAGATTGCATTTTTTCTAACGAATCTAAAGTTTTTATTTCATTTAAAAATTCATTACGGTGCAAAAGTTATAAGTGAAACAAATTTATTTACCTATTGCATAATTTCAAAAAAACTACACAATCACCATCTGCCACGTGAAGGCGGTTTGGGGGCTAGTTTCAGCTGCACGTGAGGGGCGAGCGTGATGGGCGTGAGCGTGAAGAAAGTTTAACTCGTACTGGATCGTGGTTCCCTTTTCAAAATGGTCGGTATGCCAAAATATAGCGAGCGGGCACACTGTTTGTTGCAGTAATGCCCGACTGCTTCATGCTTTTTGGCCCTCCGCTACCCCTGTTTTTCAGGCCTCTCATTGAGTAACCCAAACATAAAGTTCCGAGTTACTGCAGTGTGCAAAACCAATAAATTATAAACACATTTGGTTTGCTGAATTTTCAAGAATCCTGCATTTATGCCATCCTATATTTGTAAAATACTATATTGTCAAAATCCCGCAAACACAAATTTTATGTTTGGTTTTATGGATTTGTAAAATATATGATTTATTTATTTTTGATCCACGGGCCAGCCACAACTGGATTTTGGCATCCGGGAGAATTTTGAGGGATACCAAAATACGAGATTCTTATTATGTTCGGAAATTTCGAAATTAGCTCCGTTTCTGGAATCCTATAAACCAAACATAAACTTTTTGCAAATGGATGCCAAAATACAATCCAATACGGTAAAATCTAAGAAACCAAATATGCCCAAAACTGGGATCGAGCAAGTTCAATATTGCTACTTATCCAGGCTAATCCTGAGAAGCAAACGTGCCCTCTATTGGAGGCACTTCTACAGCTATACTGCATGCTCCTCTTAGCATATACAAAGTCTGGTTTATACAGACTTTAGTTTTCATATTCTTATCTATGCGCTATAAATTGATGTTTAATAAAATCCCAATTGTGTTGCGGAAAAAAATTAGCATAGCCCATCGCAATGTGGCAAACTGAGGATTAGTTATATAGTTGATGGTCAAACATATAGTACAGATCTTCCTAGCGGGGTATATTTCAGAAAGAAAAGAAAAGTAAGAAACACACAATCAGGTAGGCAGTAAGAGCAGACAGCGGAGACTCCCTTTTTATACGGTAACAATTGAATTAATATATTATACGTTATGATTCTATACAATATCTATTGGGATCTCAAAATGTAATTTATTATTTGTAAGGTGTTTTAAAAAAGAGATATGTATGTATTTGTTCATGTTTACTCGTGCTAACGACTTATACATAATTTATATTTATATTCACAATAAATTTCATGCGACACCCCTAATAGATAATAGTTCGAGAGTTTTGAGTGTGTGCATGTGAGGCTAATATACAATTTTTACTCATAATAATTTTCATATAACTTGCAAAAAGAAGCAATTCGATTAACTAACAATTGACTCCACTCAAACTGCAATGTGTTTCAAAAAAATATGCATGTATGTATTCAAAAAAATAATGTGTTTCAAAGAGAGAAAGATGCCCCCCTCCCATGCCCGTGGCGGAGGCCGAATGCCTGGGAGGGTGGTAAATCAATGCGGCAGCTGGGATTCGAACTCGGGTCCCTTTGTTAGGGGACACCGTGCTTGACCACTTGAGCCACTCCTTGTCGGCCCATGCATGTATGTATGTATGTATCTGAAACCTGGGTAAATATATTTCTGAACCCATAAAGGGCACAAATTACAAGCCACACACTTTCATGTGTCTTATATCAATCTGGAATCTTATAAAAGATCCCAATTTCTAAGGACAATATTCAGAATAAAATCTAGTTGCCTCTTATAACAGGAGTACATATTCTTATTTTCTGCTTCTAGAAATCTAAAAATCTGTAACTCATCCTTTCTTTTATTACCCAACCATCTCGAATTTCTTTCTTTCCAAATGAGGTGGATGCTAGCTGACAACACCCAGATGCTGAAGGTCATTTCATCTTTAGGCAAAGAATGGATCTCACGAAGGGAATCAACAAGGTTATTGCAGCCTCGCCTCATAAGCTTTAGCCTAGCCCGGCTCCAAACATATCTCCATGTACTACAACTATCAAACAGATGTTCACTGTCATCTGTGCCATTGCCACATAGAAAACATGATCGATATCTGGCTTCCATTTTTTGACTTTCATCAGAGTAGGTAGGTAGTCCTTGTAGGCTCGGAAGGATACCAAACTCCACCTAGGATGATGAAGTCGGGTCCATAAGGCCGCAACACATGTATCCACCTGGTTTCTTTGTCTAATAATTTGCCATAGTTCAACATTATTGGTGATAGAAAACTTGGACCAACATTCCACCATTCTGCGCCACGAAGTAGAGTAACCGCATCTGTGTCTTGGGACAATGTCGAGAGCACCAGAGTATCTGGTATTCATCCACTTGGCCTAGATCGAGCTACCTTCTCTAAGCTTACGAATCCGGGACAGGATATAGAAGTCTGCTAGGTCATAGAGCGACGAAAAGGTTAGGCCTCCTTCTTCCAGATGGTAAGCTAGTCGTAACTAGATGACAGGATGGACTGAGCTCCCCCAGAGAAAGTCTGAGAGAAGGATTTCCATTCTTCTTAGAACCGAATGAGGCACCTCCCCTACAGATAGCCATTATCTGATTAGTCTCATAGCCACACTTTTAAGTAGCACAAGCCTACCAGCCATGACCATTTTAGATCCCGACCACTTAGTGATCATGTCTTTAAGATGGTCCAGGCATTCATGAAAATGTTTGCGCCTAAGGTTACCACCTGCTAGAGGATATCCCAGATACTTAGTAGGCCAGGCACCAACCTGGAGTCCAGTAGCATCAACTAGGTTCATTTTGTTCTTGCATGAAACTGAGAAGAAGATGTGAGACTTGTTAGCATTGAGCTTCATACTAGATAGTTTGCCGAACTCCTCAAGTATGTGTTTCGGGTTAGTGAGCATGCCCATCCTTCCCTCCATAAACATAAGAATGTCATCAGCAAACAACAAATGAGACATGACTTTTGTCTTTCGGATAGTGTAGGTTTTCAGTCTTTTAGCCTTGGAGGCCTCCTCCACCGTCCTTGTCAGACCCTCCATAGCAATCATGAAGAGTAGAGGGGACAAATGGTCTCCTTGTCTCAGACCATTGGAGCTATTGAAGTGTCCTTCAGATGTTTCGTTCATCAAAAGCGAGAACGGTGCCGTGGTAACACACTGCTTCACAAGGTTAATCTAAGCTTAATTGAAACCCAAACCTACAAGACAACTCCACAAATAGCTCCATTTGACAGTGTCGTATGCTTTTGTTATATCCAACTTAAGACAAGCTAATGGTGAGCTCCTTTGAACATTATAATTAAGCTCTATCTTTCTACCTTGAATAAAGTCTCCCTGGTTAGTTGCGATGACTCTGGGTCGTATATCACTCAATCTAGTCATGATGATTTTGGTAATGGTTTTGTATAGGACAGAGCAACATGATATTGCTCTGAAGTCCGTAGGAGTGGAAATGATATCCTTCTTGGGAATAAGGGCCACAAACACATGATTAATATGTTTAACCATGTTTCCACCTTTGAAAAACCACTGGATAGCTTCAATAAGATTTGACTTGATGGTTGTCTAGTTCCTCCTATAGAAGAACCCATTGAAGCCGTCTGGACCTGGGCTCTTGTCAGCTCCAATAGACCACACTGCATTCTTGATTTCTTATTCCTCAGGGCATCTTGTTAACTTCATATTATCATCATAAGTAATAAGCTTGTTCCATTTGATCTCAAGCGTTGATGTCTCACTATCATGTTGATTGTAAAGAGACTGGAAGAAGTCAGTAGTTTGTTGAACTATGGCCTCCTCGCTATCAATATAGTTGCCTTCATCATCATATAGCTCAGTAATTGTATTAACTAATTCCCTCCTTTTGACAATCGAGTGGTACAATTTAGTGTTTCTGTCCCCACTTTCAATCCACTATGCTCTACTTCTTTGCCAATAGTAACATTCCTCAACCTTGCCCAAGATCTCTAGTCTATCTAGCGTGACTTTCTCAGCCTCCACGAGTTCTTCATCGAGGGGGTTAATTTGCAACACTCTGGAAATGTCATCTAATTCCATGTGTTCCTTTTTTATTAGGTTGTGCAGGTTGACAAATCTTTTCGTCCAGTTCTTTAGGGCCTTCTTCACATTCCTCAAACGTTGGTTGAAGCAGAATAAAGGATTACCATATACCTCTTCCATCCAAGCTTTAGAAATAACCTTAGAGCAACCCGACCAATCTTGCCAGAAATTTAAGAGGCGAAAGGGTTTATTCTTCTTAATTACCTCCTTGAGGTTAACCTGCAATGCTAAATGGTTAGAAAAACAAGAAGTAAGGAGTTTCGTCTTGGAGCCAGCAAACATATCTAGCTAGTCCTCATTGACTAGTGCACGATCAAGCTTGCATGCAATGCGTTTCTTCTTCTTCAAGTTGTTGTGCCAGGTGAAAGCTTCTCTCCCAATGACAGGTAATTCAACCAGTCTGGCTTTATCAATGGCTATGTTAAAAGAATTAAGAACTGAGCTAATAACTTCTCTACCACCTACCTTCTCTTCCCTCTTCCTAACATTGTTGAAGTCCCCAAAGACTAGCCAAGGAATCGAGATACCCTTGGAAAGCTTCTATAACTTCTCCCATAGTTCAAGTCATTAAGACATTAAGTTATGGGCATATACCACTATAATAAAGATGACGAATTCACCTTTATTACTGCATTTAGCTATGATTTGTTGGTCATCCATATCAATCAGCTCTACACTCCATGATTTCAGGTTCCAACCCAGACAAATACGTCTGTGGGTATTGTAATCATGATTTGTTAACATCTCCCAACCTCTAGGCATCGTCTTTTTAAGAAGTTGCAGGTTGTCTTTCTTGATTTTTATTTCAACAAGACCAACAATGTAAGCTTGGATCAAGTAGATAACATCTCGAACCTTCCTCCTCTTCCGTGGTTTGCCAGCACTACGAACATTCACCATAAAGAAGGTCATTGATGGTTCTTCTTGGATGACCAGGTTTTTTGTGTCCCGGCCACCCTCGAATCACCCTCACCTCCAACATTCTTGGAGACTTTGTCCTTGTTTCTGGGGCTAACATTTGCTTCCTTCTCATAATGATCCCTGCTTTCAGTCCCAGATTCCCCCGCCAGGTTATCAAACCTGTTCTGGGTGGGCACTTCTGAAGCTTTGCCTTTTTCTATATTGACATGGATTCAAGTTTCAGTCGCCTTAGCAGTAGGATTATCATCTTCAACCTCAACCACGTCTGTAGTTGAGTTGTTCCCTGTGGCCCCATTTTCATCTATGTGAGTAGGTTTGTCCTGGGAATTGTTACCTTCATTGTTCTTATTCCAGCGAACCTCCCTCCATGCCGTCTTTAGTTTTTCCTTCTGTGCCTCTTTCCTTTCTTCCTCATGCAAAGGGCAGTCCTCCTCATCGTGACCGAATACTTTACATTCGACACACTTTTTGGGGATATACTAATATTGGATCTCCACTGGAATAGGTTCTTTTCTTGGCATACTGACCCAGATCTCCTTAGGTGGATCTTCCGTTGATTGTAATTCAACTAGGGCTTTGTGATGTAAAGAATGCAAGTCCACTTTAAGAAGTTTCCCAACACCTGAAGCTACGATCCCCACGGCTCTTTTAGACCAGTTCCTCCCCATGCTGGGGATCTTGATCCAAATTGGTATAGAACTAAATGGATCCTTCTTCAGATCATCTCTTGTATGGTGCTCCTTCACAATGACCAGTTTGTCATCAAACCATCTTGGTCCCATATTGATCACATTGTTCTTGTCTTTGCCGTTATTGAATCTTATCAGAAAAAACTTGTCCGGCTTTGAATAGAGGTCAAACCCCCCTTTTGGCTTTCAGACCTGTTTGATCCATGCGATGAAGTGGTAGTAATAAGGCCTTTTCCCCATTACATACACCAAAAGGGTATGCTCCCAGGTCTTTTCCATAGCTTCATAGGCTGGTTCATCAATAATGACGAACCTCTTTCCATCCTCAACCATCGGGGGGTCATAACTCTGAGTTGTCATGAATTGCTCTGTTCCTTTGAGGATCTGTATTCATGTTTTTTGACTAGTTTCTTCAATATGGACAGTCATCGCATCAGCCGGCAATCGGACCAGTTGTGGGGGAGCAGAAGGCAAGCCTCCCCTCTGGTGAAGGTCGTCGTCTCCCTTTGGATCGCCTCCTTGATTGCCAGAGCAGACCTAACCCTAGGCAACGCCCCACTTGTGTATGTATGTATATATATTGTATCGGAATTGGGTAAATTTTATTCCGAAGTCCCTAACAAAGTTAGGTCTAATTACATAGTAATCCACCTTCATTACTATACTCAAAACACAAAGAACAACTCACTCCCTATACATTTAGTCTACTTTTGTAAGCTTTACAAATCTTTTTGCTTATAGCTTCTATGTTGCTCGTTTTGGATTTGTGCTTTCTATCATTCCTTTCCCTCCAAGTGTGAAAGACAGTGCCTGAGTAGAGGAGCAGGATCTTCTTCTTTTTCTGTCCAGTATCCTTCCCTAGAAGGGTGATCATCTCTCTAGGGTTACGAAGCTGAATGAGGGTTGATGCAGTGCTGTTGCAGACCGAGTTCCATAGATTTCTGATAAAAGGGCACATATAGAAGAGATGATCATGTGATTCTGATCCTTCACAGAAGTAACATTTGTTAATGGTTCCCGGATACCATTTCTCCAATTTGTCCATTGTGGCTAGTGACTGATTCACCACTCTGTATAAGCTCATAGACCATTTAGGAACTTCATATTTGGTCCATAAGTATTTGGTACAGCTTCCTTCTCCTCTATTGCGTATCAGCTCCCAAGCATCTCTGCTTAAGTCATTCTGAATCCAGGCGCCCCTATGTAAGGTGAAGTGTTGCTTTATTTGTTGCCAGATCATCGTCATTCTGTTAATCACCCTTGAGTAGCCCTCTCTTGTGTTTGGAATGAAGTCAAGACCTTTTGGGTATCTTCCCTTCATCCATCTCGCCCAAGGAGATATCCCATGGTTGTAAGCAAAGATTCTTTTGACAGTAGCCCAGTTGGCTATTTCGTGTGGTGTTCTAAGACCCACACCTCCTTCCTCCTTGGGCAGAGCTAGTCTTGCATATTTCATTGGGTGGGTACCTCCAGCCCAGATGAAATTTGAGATTGTCATCTCCATTCGATCAAGGACAGCATTTGGGATTTCCCCTTGTTGCACCCAGTATATCAGCAAACCTTCTATAGCCGACTTGGTGAGGACTATTCTTCCTGCCATTGAGGTCTTGTTTATGGACCAGCGAGCTATCATGTTTTCAAGTCTATCAGTACAATCTGCAAAGTCTTTGATCTGCAGGTTGCCTCCTGCCAAGGGAAACCCCAGGTATTTAGTGGGTAGGGTGCTGGATTCGATCTCTAAGACTCCTTCAAGTATTTCTTTCAAATGTATGGAATTATCAGACATGAAAAGCTGCGACTTCTGTTGATTAGTGTGTAGACCTGTCTGCTTGCCGAACTTGAGAAGAAGGTTTTTGAGATTAGTTAAGTATTGTGGTTTAGCTTCGAGGAAGACCAGGACGTCGTCAGCAAATATTAGGTGACTCCAGACCTTTGTACCATGTATTGTGTAAGTTTTGATGTCTCTCGTAGCTTCAGCTCTCTTCATCAGCTGGGTGAAGTACTCCATCAGGATCGTGAAAAGTAGCGGTGATAAGGGGTCTCCCTGTCTCAGACCGTTGGTGCTTCTGAAGATACCATTAGGTGTTCCATTAACCAATACTGAAAAGCTAGGTGTGCAGACGCATTGCTTGAATATCTTTATCCAGCTATTTCTGAATCCCAACTGCTGCATAATCCACCAGAGTTTTTCCCATCGAACGCTGTCAAAAGCTTTTGAGACATCCAGCTTCAGGCCTATCTTCTTGTGTCCTCGCTTGACTCCAAAATCAGCCATGAATTCTCCAGCCAGCAGCCCGCAATCGGCTATGCTTCTGCCTGCAATGAAAGCGCCCTACTGCTCCGAGATGAGAATAGGAAGCACCACCTTCAGGCGTTCAGCGAGGATTTTGGTGAGAATTTTATAGTGAACATTGCAGCAAGCTATTGGTCTATAATCTGTGAGCGACATTGTTGTTTTCTTCTTCGGGACAAGGACCAAGAATGCATGATTTACTTGCCTCAGCATTGCTCCTCCTTCCATGATCCATTTGATACTTCGATATAAGTCATCTTTAATTATATTCCAAGCTTCTTTATAGAAATGGGAGTTGAAACCATCTGGGCCTGGGGACTTATCTGTGCCAATGCTCCATAGAGCTTCTTTAACTTCATCTTCAGTAATAGGCCTGCAAAGGAAATCATTGTGAGTGTTATTAAGTTTTGCTCGCCATTGGAGATCGTCTTCTTCCTCCAGATTATCATTCAAGGGTTTGTTGTAAAGATTTGTATAAAAGTCCGTTGCTTGTATCTCAAGATCCCGCTGACTATTCACCATTTCTCCTTCAGGTGTGACAAGTTCAGTGATAGCATTTTGAGCTTCTCGCTTCTTCATGGCGTTGTGGTAAAGGGTGGTGTTGCGATCTCCATCTGAGATCCATTTCATCCTGCTTCGCTGCCATGTGAATTTCTCTTCAGCTGCTTTGAGATCATCCAGCATCTTCTTAAGATTAAGTTCTTCTTCAATTAGATTGGTATTAAGAGGCTCAGTCAGCAGTAGACTTCTTACACGGATTAGGTCCTTTCTTGTCCCTTCCAGCAAGTTTGGAATATTGACATACTCCTTGGACCAGATTTTCAGTTTCTGTTTTAAATGCATAAGCTTCTTGGCGAATATGAACATCGGATTGCCTTCAATTTTGATTTGCCATGCTTCTTCAAGTATCTCGTTATAACCCTTCCAGGAAGTCCAGAAGTTCACAAAGCGGAAGGGGCGAGGTTTCCATTCTTTCTCATTGAGCTGCATGATCAATGGAGCATGGTCACTGATGTCGACACTAGCTACCTTGATTTGGACTGTAGGAAGTTGATTGAGCCATGTAATGTTGACAAGGGCTCTGTCTAGTTTACTTGCAATACGCTTCTCCGGTTTGCCTTCGTTGTTCCACGTGAACACTTCAGCTCCATTCATAGGTAGCTCGCATAAGTCAGCTATGTTGATTGCGTAGTTGAACGATTTTAGGATAACCTCCTCAACTAGTCGACCTCCTTGTTTCTCTTCTTGTAGTCTGATGTTGTTAAAATCACCCATCAGAATCCAAGGATCCTTGATGGTCTTCGATAGATCGACAATGTCCTTCCATAGACTCTATCTCTGTTTATGGTGATTGAAGGCGTAGATTGCAGAGAAAACCATCTTCAGACCTCCTTTATTAGTGCAGATAGCCGTGATCATCTGATCCGTCTTTCTATAGGTATTGACTTCCCAAACATTCGGATTCCATCCAAGACAAATACGTCCTAGATCCACTTCCTCCAGATTATTTATATGTGTCCAACCTTTCGGAAAGACAGTGTCTGTATACTGTGAATTGCATCTCTTTATTTTGGTTTCGATGATTGCAGCTAAAGAAACTCCACTGGAATTAATCCAGTTCCTGACCTCCCTTCTCTTTGTGATCTTGTTAATTCCTTTAACATTCCAGGAGAGAACAGACATTAAGTCTTTTTGTTGTTCCTCGTTCGCCTTGCAGGCTCCTTATCTGTTCCTTTCTCCCCTACTTTAGGTTTCGCTTGGCTTCCTTTCTCCTTATGAGAAGTTTGCGGGGTTTTGTCTGCCTCTTTGGAAGCAATTAGTTCTTCTTCTTCATGATCTGAGTCACTCAGCACACTGTAAGGGTTTGCATCCAGATTTGGGATTTCTCCTTCCTCCGTCTCCTTGACAGCTTCTTTGTTCGTGACAGTGGGCTTCCAGATCTTCTTAGGGACTTGAAATCCATCGCTGGATTCCTTCTCCTTCTCCTTATCTTTCTCGCCTTTGGGGCAATCTGCAGTTGCATGGCCAAAAGCACAGCAATGGGAACACTTCTTTGGTAGATATTCATATTTTATATCGAAGGAGATCTCCTGTTTTCCCGGGATATTAACCCAGACCTTATCCGGAGTTTCTTCTTCTGCTTCGATCTCAACCAGGACTCTAGCTTCGTCTGCTCCAGATGTCTCCATGGATCTAGTCTCCACGTGCAAGACTTTTCCCACACCTGAGGCAACTGTACCTGCAGCCTTCCTCGTCCATGTCTTCCCGTTTGAAGGGATGCGGATCCAGATAGGGATGGTAGCCATGTCATCTTTTGTTAGTTCATCACCGTAGGCATAGTGCTTAGCAACAACCAGATGACTATCAAACCACCGCGGACCACTATTCAAGCAGACTTTTTTATCGTCTGCGTTGGAGAATCTAATTATAAAGAATCCCTTTTCCTTTGATAGAAGATCAAAGTCTCCTTTAGGGTTCCAAACCCTGCGAATCCAGGCTTGAAGATGTGGAAAAAATGGTCTTTTTCCCATGACGTAGATTGATACAGAGAACTCCCAGACATCTTTCATGCGTCCATATTCTTCTGCATCCAGATCTACGATCACCTTGCCGTCCTTCTTCTTTGGTTTGGGAAAACTCAAAGTTTCCTTTTCCTGTGCAGGGGTTCTCTTCACGACGTCGATCCAGAGTTTTCTCTGTTTGGCGTCGTTCCTCTCAGGGTTTTCCAGGATAGGGTTTTCTGGTGGTTGGGAGGTTTGGGTTGCGGGTGGGGTGTAGGGTGGGGCGTTTGGTGGGGTGGATGGGTTGTCCTGCCTCGAGGAGGAGGAGGACGCCATGATCACCGGTCCTTCTTAGGATCGCCCTGGCTGTCGCCAGAGAAACCCTAGGAGACGGAGGGGGCGTGTTGTGTGTATGTATGTATGTATGTATATATATATATTGTATGTATGTATTTATGTATGTATGTATGTATGGGATTAAGAGAGAAAGATTTCTCTCCCCCTCCCCCATAACCCGTGGCGGAGGCCGGACGCCTGGGAGGGTGATAAATCAAGAGATGCTTCTCCATGTATGTATGTATGTATGTATGTATGCATGCATGCATGTCTATTCGTAATGACAAATGATGCATAAAATTCACAACAATTTCCATACAAACCTCATAAAGATAACAACTTGAGTAATTATTAATTGACTTCTTATTACCTATGACGCGATTAGCAAAATTTCATGAGTTTTCCTTACTGGGTGTGTGCATTAGAGCTCATAATAATTTTCATATCACCCACTAAAAGAAATAATTTGATTAGCTAACAACTGACTCATCCCAAACTATGACATGTTATACCAAATCTACTTGGTCTCCCCTTCTTGACATGCGTTCATTGATGACCAATATTTAGTTAGTGTAAGATCCTAAAATTTCAAATAAAATAAAAATTAGGGTCTAAATTGTAATTTTTCAACTATAAATTTTAAAACTGGAACATTAATGCAAGTTACCTCAAATAATTAATACTTATATGAAATATTATATAAATAAAGAGAAAACAAAATATGTCCATCTTTTCTTTTCTTTATGATTAAATGAACTTAGTAAACATAAAAGGATATATAATATTATTTTCTCTCTTTATCTCTCTCCTTTAAAGATAACTTCCCCAAGATATGTAAAAGATATCAAGATTAACCTTTCAGTGGATGGTCACTCCAAATGTCAAATTTGAATCATGAAATCTTTTGGGTTTTATGGGAGGCAGAGAAGGCAATGGAAACAAACATTTTCTTCTCCCTAAACCCAGAATAAAGGAATCATGTCAACGTCTATACAGTAGGAAGGATGGTTTGTAGAGGCGTACCTTGTCTTGAGGCTTGCTCGGCGACATTACCTCACATCTAGTGCAGTCTTCACCTCCGGTCTTAGACGGTGTATGTGCAGCTCCTGGTCTCACCGGGACTGTCGGGATTGACAACTGTCCTCCGAGCAGCAGAAGTCTCCCGCCTCTGTAGTAGTCCACACGGACCACCTGGAACTCTGATCGCCTTGTCGCATAAGGCACCGGAAGGAGTCGTACCCTCCTATCAGCGTACTAGTCACCGACACACTCTCCTGCCACTAGTCACCTTTTTGCAGTTGTCTTTCCCTTACTATGCCTCCCTTATCAGGTAGCACTTGCTCAGGCTCTCCTGGTTACCACAACCAGAGAGAACGACAACTTTGCAGAGCAACTGGTGTTTTGAGTTATACTTGAGAAGCCCCTAATACCCCTATATATAGGAGGGTCATGGGGCAGGGTTCTCTACCTTGGGCAATGCGGGACTAAAGCAGGAGTAGAAGGGTTCGAGATTTTCCACAAAATCTGACAAATTGTGACAGTTGAACCGATCGTTTCAAGCATGAACCGATCGGTTCACACCTGAACCAATCGGTTGGGGCACCTGAGCCGATCGGTTCACTGCCCTGGTCAGTTCCCGATTGACTTTTCCTCTTTTGTTTTGAATTGATCTAAATACCAATCCTTGTTCCAATCAAATTGGATAAGTGAAATGAAGAGAAATTTATCACCAACCTGACTTTCCCAACTCGCTCGTTTGGACTAGTTGAGCCGATCGGTTCAACCCTTGAATCAGTTGTTTCAACCTATCCTGAGCCGATTGGTTCACCAACCTGAGCCGATCGGTTCATCACATGAGCCGATCGGTTGGGAGTGTAGAATGTGCAGAATCAGTCTGTGACGACCGTCTCGCGAAAACAGGATTAACTAATGCGGAAGCGAATTATTTGCAGCGGATTACTGAAAATCACTAAAAATTAAAACTTTTTGCAAGAAGATCCACAAACTGTGAAACTTTGACATAAAGAACCAAAGTAATTTATTTACAAACTGATTCATCATTACATCTCTGTATCATTTCATCTCGAGAGTCATAACATTGTCAGCCCTGTTAAACTATGCATGAGCAGGATACAAAAATCTCGAGGCTTCAAGCCAAAATCTCAGATCAACATCAAACACTCTACTGACTCCTAGGACCTGAGAGTACAGAGACGACTCATAGGACTTTCTATATACAACTTGACAGCTCATATCCCCACCTGGGGTTTACTGTTGTCCCTGCTACTGCTGCTCTTCCTCTGTAATAGGTTCCTTGCCTTTTCGTCGGCGGTTACCTAAAAATTTAATCCCACGGGGGTGAGACAATTATAAAAATTGTCCCAGCGAGAGATATAACTCTCCGCCAGTAACATTGTTATTGCAAATGATAGAATAACACTGAGAAGTAGAAATATAAACATTTATCAGCAGGTAATGCATTAGATAAACTAAATAGAGCAGCATTCTCTATGCAATCATTTCAGTTGTAACTTGAATAAGTAGCAAGTTATCCATTTAGGAAGAAATATAAAGATAATGTAAATCATTTATCCAACTAGAACATGTTAATCAATGTATTCTCAACCATTGATTCTCGTAGATCAACCTTAAGCAAATATGCTACACGGCTGATTACATATTACAAACATACTTATGCCCTGAGGAGATGAGATATACCGCTCATACTCCAACCAACCACTGTGAAGTCGAAATCGGTACCATACATAGGTCATCAGAAGAGCCGGATTTCTATGACCTCATCCTCCTCAGTCAGTGTGAGGAACAACATACAGGACATCTCGTGTCTCTGCTATAATAGCTTTCCAGGGTATTCTGGCAACTTCGCTATTAGAGTTACAGTGGCATTCTGTACTCTCTTCGCCATCGAGGGATTTCTTGTTTATCTCTCATCGATGTGGCATTAACAACATTATCGGGAGATTAGTGATACATCATCTCGGCATATACATATAATGAAGAATTGAGAGATTTAGTGTTTATCTCACATCAATTCCTTCATTAGGGCGTAAGGATATTCGCGCCCATAACCCCCACATACTCAAAAGTATGCTCTCCAGGAGTTCCCTTAGGAAAACCTGTTTCACCATCACCTGACTACTGACGATGATGGATCTATGGTCAGGGCTCTACATGATATCATTTCACTTGATTATTTAAGTACATTACAACATTCTTTTAGCATCAGGCATGTTGTCAATCATATAACATTATAACATTTGCTATAAAGAATGAGTACTATTTCTATCAAGTTCATTTCACAGCTTTGCTAACATTGGGATCTCAATCCCTTATCATCTCATCATCATGATTCAAGAATATGGGTGTTCAAACCCTTAAATCATCAAGACACATGTTACCACTTTAACAGGTAACTTAATCCCATCAAGTCATCTAACAGTGTAAACATGATAAATGTAACGCAGGTATTTCACATGGCTCTTAAAGCCTATCAAACTCTTTTGTTACCTTTCACTAGGCAACATGGCATATCATTGCTTATAGAACTTATAAAGTGTTTTCAATACACAAGGCATCATAGCTCATACCTGAATATGTTCAATACCTCATGAAACCTGCATGATTAGTACAGATGATAACAACACATCAATTTTATATCAGTACAATGCAAAATAATGATAACATCACTATTCAAGGATTACCCCACTATGTCCTTACTAGGGTTAGGGTTTCCTTTTTAATTCAATTAGGGTAACCATTCCCTTAGCTCAATTAGGGTTAATAACTTATCCCTCATCTTCTATAAGATGAAGTTACTTCAACCTTGATTAATCTAAGTCAACTCAATCTTGAAAGAAGAATTGACATCATAGGATATGTCATTATATCAAGATCATTAAGAACTCAATCTCCCTTGGATTACATCATGTGATTGATTACATAAACCACTGACCTTCATCCAATTTGAGAGTTCATACTCTTTGGTTGATTACCTTCCAAGTGATCTTGGAATAGGTGAAACCATTTAGTAGGATAGTAATTGAAACCACTTAACAAAATTGAACTTCTGAAACTGTTTAAGCCTCAACTGATTTGGGATCGTTTGGTCCCAAACGGTCTTGAGACCGTTTGGTTCCAAACGGTCTTGATCGTTTGGACTCAAACGGTCCTGAGACCGTTTGGTCCAAACCACCTCAAAACCGAAAGGACCAAATATGGTTTCCATCAATCACATTGAATTAGGGTTTTCAATGTTGAACCCTTCAATCGATCTTGCACATGTTAGACACTAATCAATTGAGTTAATTAGATCAACCCTCAAATGATTTGATACTCAATTGACCCTCAATTGATCCTCAATTAGGGTTGGAATCAATTGAATTAGGGTTTAGAATCAATGAACCTTCAATATTCATCAATGTGTGACTAGTTAGTTCATAACTATTGAACCACCATTCAAACAGGGTATGACCTGACCCCAAACGGTCTTGAGGTCGTTTGGATGACCTCCAAACGGTCTTGAGACCGTTTGCCCATCATATCACTCAAAACCAAGCAATCCAATTAGGGTTTGGTTCATTGAAGTGCTCACCAAATCAGCAATTTATTGCAGATCAACTTGATATCTTTAGACCTTCAACCACTGAACTATACCCAACCCTAGACCTCCAAACGGTCTTGGGTGACCACCAAACGGTCTTGAGATCGTTTGGATGACCTCCAAACGGTCTTGAGACCGTTTTCCCATCATATCACTCAAAACCAAGCAATCCAATTAGGGTTTGGTTCATTGAAGTGCTCACCAAATCAGCAATTTATTGCAGATCAACTTGATATCTTTAGACCTTCAACCACTGAACTATACCCAACCCTAGACCTCCAAACGGTCTTGGGTGACCACCAAACGGTCTTGAGACCGTTTGGATGAGCTCCAAACGGTCTTGAGAGCGTTTTCCCATCCAACCTTTGGACTTTAGTGAAAAATCATCATGGATTGGTCTATCAAGTTGATCAACAAATCAGCACTACCTTGCAATATGATTAGTACCTTTGGACCTTCCATTGGTCAACTATACTTGAACCCAGACCTCCATACGGTCTTGGGGTGATCCCCAAACGGTCTTGAGACCGTTTGGGCTAATCAACCCAAAATCTCAACTTAACTCATTGGAATTTCAGCACTGTTTTCAATTAGGGTTTGCCTAATTGATTGGCCTTCAACTCATGACTCGTTTGGAATAAATCCATAAAATTTGGTGAGTCATTAGATCACATCATAAGTAACAGTAATCCCAAACGGTCAACGCTTGGTCAACGCACTCAAACGGTCTTGAGACCGTTTGCCCAAAAAGTTCAATTAAAACAGATTGAAAATCAGCACTTAATCCAATTAGGTTTCCCTAATTGATTAGGCTTCAACTCACGATTCCTTTGGAGTTAATCCCTCAAATTTGGAGGGTTATTAATAAACATAATTATGAACAGGAATCCCAAACGGTCAACGCTTGGTCAACCATCTCAAACGGTCTTGAGACCGTTTGCTCAACCAGGTCAAGTTAATCAGGTTGAAAATCAGCACTTAATTCAGTTCGATTTGCCTAATTGATTGGCCTTCAACCTATGATTCCTTTGGAGTTAACCCCTCAAATTTGGAGGGTCATTAGCCTACATAATTAGGAACGAGATTCCCAAACGGTAAACGCTTGGTCAACCATCTCAAACGGTCTTGAGACCGTTTGCCATCAAACGGTCTGCAAACCGTTTGGTCACCAAACGGTTTTGGTGAAACCGTTTGGTCCCAACCAATGAGATCATTTTCTCCCAAGATATTTGGTGAGGTGCTTTCTTATGATGATGTCATCATAATCTTCCTTCGTGCACCCAATAACAGCAACCGTTCTTGATGGAATTTGCAGCAAAGAAGCAAAAGTTTATCAAATTGAAGAAATCAATCAACAAAGCATAGAAGATTGATGCAATAGCAATGTTTGAGGGTTTAAGTTATAAAACCCGCCTCAAATTTGATCTACAATCTCCAAGCTCCGTGGCTTTAATGGTGGATGGAGCTCCAGCAACTATCCAAGGTTCGTTCTTGAGCTTTTGGATGAAATGGATGGCTAGAAATGGAAATCGAGTGAAGAAAACCTAGAATCAATCATTGATTTAGGGTTTTCACCATGAATCCAAGGTAGAAGAGGATCAAACCTTACCTACAGGTGGTGTTCTCCTTCTCCTGCTCCTGAGCTCTCCTTAGGTCGGCCAAAGCAAAAGGAATAAGGAAAAGGCTAAGGGAAACGTTCCTTATGTGTTATTGAAATAAGGTATATATAAAGAATATGTATATGGGTCTTTGATGAAAGAGAAAATGAATCATTTTCCTTAAATAAATTCCATACTAATTTCCCCCTAATCCTCCTCCATTACTTGATCACGAAACCACCTTCAAACTTTCGCAAAAGCTCTTCATTATCCAAGAATTAATGGAAAAGAAATTAAGCACCTTAATCCTTATTATATTAATATCCATTTGTGAGTGGGTTTTCTTTTCCTTATAATAATGGTGAGTGGAATTTCACCTACTTAGGATATTTTCGTTCCTTATCTTGGCAAAGGAACGTCCATCCTTATTCAAAATCAACCCAAAACATTTTGGTTGAAAGCCCTTCAATTATTTTTATTCATTTTTGCCCTAAATTGAATTAGGGTTTCAATTAGGATTAAATCTTGATTATTTTAATGTCAAGATTCTCTCTCCTCCAAGATAATTCAAATGAGGTGCCCATCTCATTTTCTTTGCTCTACTTGATGCCAAAGATTATTAGGGACCTTATTGAAGTGGTAATTTGCATATTGAACCCTAGGTTTTGGGTAAATTGCACTTTACACCAAAACTAGGTTTTAATGTACAAACTTTGCTTTATCAGCACTTTCTTGGTATTCAGGCTATCACAAGCCATACCTATGCATCATCTTCATTCTTATGATGCATCAACACATGAGGAACTTATTATCATACACAATTTGCAATCTAACCCCTCAACTTGGGTAATTTGCACTTTAGTCCAAAATTAACAAAACAATGTTTCAACATTATTCAAAAAGGACTGAAATTGAAATATGAGTTCCTCAAGAGCCTTAATTACATTTCAAAAGTTAACCACAAGCATCAAATCACATATTTAAGCAAAACACCTAGGGTTAGTTCATAACCCAGGTCAGGGATGTTACAAATTATCCACCCCTTACAAGGATTTCGTCCCCGAAATCATTACAAAACATATTAAGAGAAAAGAGCAGGGTATTTCCTTCTCATCTCTTCCTCTAGTTCCCATGTGGCTTCTTCAGTACCACGATGATTCCAGAGGACTTTCACAAGACTTATGTCTTTCTTTTTCAGCTTCTTGATTCTTCTATCAAGAATCAACACAGGTCCTTCAACATATGATATATCATCATTAAGCTCAACCTCCATAGGCTGTAGAACCGTTTCTGTGTCAGGGTGACATTTCCTTAGCATGGAAATGTGGAACACTGGGTGTAACTTTTGCAATTCAGGTGGTAACTCCAGCTTATAAGCTACCTTTCCAACCCGTTCTATAATTGGATAAGGCCCCATAAATCTAGGAGCTAACTTTCCTTTCCTTCCAAATCTAAGGACTCCTTTCCAAGGTGAGACCTTGAGGTATACTCTGTCTCCAACCTAGAATTCTAAAGGTCTACGACGCTTGTCAGCATAGGATTTCTGCCTATCCTGTGCAGTCTTCAACTGTTGTTGTATTATTTTAATCTTCTCGGTGGTTTGCTGCACAAGATCAGGGCCCAAAAGTTGATATTCACCAGTTTCATACCAACATAGGGGAGATCTACAACGTCGACCATACAAAGCTTCATAAGGTGCCATGTCAATGCTGTGCTGATAGCTATTGTTGTAGGCAAACTCTATCAAGCTTAGTTGTAGATCCCAACTTCCCGTAAACTGAAGGACACATGCCCTAAGAAAGTCCTCCAAGGTTTGTATTGTCCTCTCAGACTGTCCATCTGTTTGAGGATGGAAGGATGTACTAAACCTTGATTGTGTGCCTAAGGCTTTATGAAGTCGCTCCCAAAAATGACTTGTAAACTGGGGACCTCTATCAGAAACAAGGGTAACTGGGACCCCATGCAGCCGCACTATGTTATCTACATATAGCTGTGCCAGCTTCTCAGCAGAATAGGTTGTTTTGACAGGTAAGAAGTGTGCTGTCTTTGTCAACCTATCAACTATTACCCAAATGGAATCATGACCTTTGGCTGTTCTGGGTAAACCAACCACAAAATCCATGGTCACATGATCCCATTTCCACTGTGGTATAGGCAGAGGCTGCAGTGTTCCTGTAGGCTTTTGGTGTTCATCTTTAACTTGTTGACACACTGGACACCGCATCACGAACTCAGCAATATCCTTCTTCAAACCAGGCCACCAATACATATCTTTCATGTTATGATACATCTTGGCGCTTCCTGGATGCATAGCATACATAGAAGAATGAGCTTCTTCCAGGACTAACTTCCTTAAGTTATCAGCATCAGGTATTATCATTCTACCATGATAACAGGCTACCTGATCATCTGAATCATAGAAACCTTCTCGTTTCTCACTACCATACTCTGATCTAATCTGCTGAACTACAACATCAGATTGTTGTGCCTCCTTAATCTGTTGTCTCAGAGTAGGTTTTATGTGCATCTCAGCTAACAACCCGGCTAACAACGATACTTTAAGCTGTATGTTGTTTTGCCTCAAGGAGATAAGCATATCTCTCTTAGAGCACACTAAGGAGTTCAATTGTGTTTTATCTAGAGCTGGTGTTGCTGATTTTCTACTTAATGCATCAACAACCACATTGGCTTTCCCTGGATGATAATCAATTGTACAATCATAGTCCTTGATTAATTCCATCCAGCGGCGTTGCCTCATGTTAAGCTCATGCTGAGAAAAGATATACTCTAGGTTCTTGTGGTCTGTGAAAATCTGAAATGTTTCTCCATAGAGGTAATGTCTCCAGATCTTCAAGGCATGAACTACAACAGCTAGTTCTAGATCGTGTGTTGGATAATTCTCCTCGTGTTTCTTAAGATGTCGGGAAGCAAAAGAAATCACTTGCTTATCCTGCATTAACACACATCCTAGTCCATTCTTAGAGGCATCACAGAAAACTATATACCCTTTCCCTTGCTCAGGTAACACCAATACAGGTGCACTAGTCAACCTTTCCTTTAACAACTGGAACGATTGTTGACACTTGTCATTCCACACAAAAGGAACATCCTTTCTGGTTAACTTGGTTAAGGGTAAGGCTATGGAACTGAAGTTCTTAATGAACCTTCGATAATAGCCTGCCAACCCTAAGAAACTACGAATCTCCGTTGGTGTCTTCGGTTTCTCCCACTGTAGAACAGATTCTACCTTTTTAGGGTCAACACGAATACCTGAAGCAGATATTACGTGTCCAAGGAAAGAAACTTCTGGTAGCCAGAACTCACATTTGCTAAACTTAACATATAACTTATGCTTTCTTAGCAAAGTCAGAGCCTGACGAAGATGGTGCTCATGCTGCTGAGCATCTCTACTGTAGATCAGGATGTCATCTATAAAGACGACTACACATTGATCAAGAAAAGGTCAGAAGATTCTATTCATGAGTTCCATAAATGCAGCTGGTGCATTAGTTAGTCCAAATGACAAAACTGTGAACTCATAGTGACCATACCTTGTCCTGACGGCAGACTTAGGTATGTCACCCTCCTTAATACGTAATTGATGGTATCCCGACCTCAAATCTATCTTTGAGAAGATGGTTGCACCACACAACTGGTCAAACAAATCATCAATCCTTGGCAGAGGATACTTATTCTTTATAGTCACTTTATTAAGTTGTCTGTAATCAATGCATAACCGCATTGACCCATCCTTCTTCTTAACAAAGAGGACCGGAGCACCCCAGGGTGAAGTACTTGGTCGGATAAAACCCTTCTCAAGCAACTCTTGTAGTTGTTTCTTGAGTTCTGCCATCTCAGCAGGCGCCATTCTATATGGTGTTTGTGCTATTGGTTGTGTGCCCGGGATTAGATTAATCTCAAAATCAATCTCTCGGGGTGGAGGTACACTTGGAAGTTCTTCAGGAAATACATCTTGAAATTCCCTGACTACAGGAACTTCAGCAGGATTAGGACTCTCCATGGTGGTATCTACCACATGGGCCAAGAATGCATAACATCCTTGCCTCATCATCTTCTCAGCTACCATGGCTGACACAAGACAGGTTCGAAGGATCTTTCTGTCTCCTTGAAAGATCCATGTGTCACTGTTATCTGTAAACACAGCTTGCTTGGACTCACAATCCAAGACAACCTTGTACCTTTCTAAGGTGTCCATCCCAAGAATTATATCGAACCCATGCATCTCAAGTGGTATAAGATCCACTTGGATGTAATGTTCAGAAAAGGAAAGAATACAAGGAGAACATACTTCCCACAACATAGCAGATCCCATTAAAGGAGTTTCTAACAACAGACTATCTGCTCTATGACTTGTAGTCATGTTGCAGTCAAGAATCACTCTCCGAGTGATAAAGGAATGAGTAGCTCCTGGATCAATTAAAACAGATACGATGCAGGATGTAGACATATCAGAATAAAATAGTTTCATCTGACCTGTCACAACCCGAGGGTTGATCACTGCATCAGGTGGATTCATCGCATAAAATCTCACCGTTGCTTGTGGTTGATTTGGTGCTCAATGACTAGGTGCTAATGATCCAGCTTGGGACACTTGTCCACGTCCTCTAGCTCCACTTGGAAACTGCCTCCTTTGAGAACCTTGCTGACTCTGCCTTTGAGGTTGAGTCACACTCACCTCTCGGGCTCTACAATCCTTCATCAGATGTCCCACCTTTCCACATATAAAACAACTTCTGATCCCCTGCTGTGGTCTAGATGGTCTTCGTAACCGATACAGATGCTGAGCTGTGAGCTTTTTCTGGTGGTAAACTTCGTCCTCTACCCCTATTTGACGTCCACTGCGTCTGGGTATTGAATCTAGGTGGTGCCATTGGTGCAGAAAACCTCAGTTTCTTGAAACCTTTGGATGAAGATCCTCGGAACTGGGGGTACACCTTCTTGTTCTGGGTCTGTCTCTTCTCAGTCACAGACCTCTCTATCCTTCTAACAGACTCTACAAAAGTAGAAAATCTTTCCCTGTTCTCCAGAGCAGACACATGGGTGGTCAACTCAGCATTTAATCCTTTCTCAAAACGTCTGATCCTTTCTTCATCAATGGTTGCCATATGCGGACAGAGCCGCAAAAGCTCCATGAACTTAGCCTCATACTTGCTAATGTTCATTGGTCCTTGTCTTAATCTCTCAAACTGAGAGATTTTCTCATCCAGAAAGGTCTTAGGAAAGTATCTATTGACAAATTCTCGTCGAAATACTTCCCATGCAATCTCCACACCTGGCCTTTTTCCCTCCTCTATGGTCCACCAGTGACCAGCACTCCCCTTAAGAAGGTACACAACATGCCTGACCTTCTCAGCTTATGGGATGTTAAGGATTCTAAAGGCCTTCTCTAGCTCAGTTAGCCACATGTCAGCATCTGCTGGGTCAGCTGTCCCAACATATTCTGTAGCTCCAACTCGGCGAAGTCGTTCAAACGTCTTGCCGACTCCTTGTCCTTCTTGATGAGTAGGTGCCCTGGGTGCAGGTATGGGCATCCTATCAGTCATATGTGTCATGGCAGTCATGAACTGCCCAAACATAGCTTGGAAGGCTGGATTCCCCATGTCAGCTGGGTTGAACTGGGGTTGATCAGGGACATGCTCCTCCCTATGATGGTCACTTGCACCTCCTCCATGTGCAGCGACACTACTTTCAGCAACATGTTCCTCGTGTGATCCAGACATCTTTAGTTTTCTCTTCTCCTCCTATATGAGCAGAAGACACTATTCAGATATACTGGAAGACACTAGAACAAACTCAACAACCCTAGTCCTATGTCTCTGTAGACTCAGTGAACCTAGAGCTCTGATACCACGAAATTGTGACGACCGTCTCGCGAAAACAGGATTAACTAATGCGGAAGCGAATTATTTGCAGCGGATTACTGAAAATCACTAAAAATTAAAACTTTTTGCAAGAAGATCCACAAATTGTGAAACTTTGACATAAAGAACCAAAGTAAGTTATTTACAAATTGATTCATCATTACATCTCTGTATCATTTCATCTCGAGAGTCATAACATTGTCAGCCCTGTTAAACTATGCATGAGCAGGGTACAAAAATCTCGAGGCTTCAAGCCAAAATCTCATATCAACATCAAACACTCTACTAACTCCTAGGATCTGAGAGTACAGAGACGACTCATAGGACTTTCTATATACAACTTGACAGCTCATATCCCCACCTGGGGTTTACTGCTGTCCCTGCTACTGCTGTTGCTGCTCTTCCTCTGTAATAGGTTCCTTGCCTTTTCGTCGGCGGTTACCTAAAAATTTAATCCCACGGGGGTGAGACAATTATAAAAATTGTCCCAGCGAGAGATATAACTCTCCGCCAGTAACATTGTTATTGCAAATGATAGAATAACACTGAGCAGTAGAAATATAAACATTTATCAGCAGGTAATGCATTAGATAAACTAAATAGAGCAGCATTCTCTATGCAATCATTTCAGTTGTAACTTGAATAAGTAGCAAGTTATCCATTTAGGAAGAAATATAAAGATAATGTAAATAATTTATCCAACTAGAACATGTTAATAAATGTATTCTCAACCATTGATTCTCGTAGATCAACCTTAAGCAAATATGCTACACGGCTGATTACATATTACAAACATACTTATGCCCTGAGGAGATGAGATATACCGCTCATACTCCAACCGACCACTGCGAAGTCGAAATCGGTACCATACATAGGTCATCAGAAGAGCTGGATTTCTATGACCTCATCCTCCTCAGTCAGTGTGAGGAACAACATACAGGACATCTCGTGTCTCTGCTATAATAGCTTTCCAGGGTATTCTGGCAAATTCACTATTAGAGTTACAGTGGCATTCTGTACTCTCTTCGCCATCGAGGGATTTCTTGTTTATCTCTCATCGATGCGGCATTAACAACATTATCGGGAGATTAGTGATACATCATCCCGGCATATACATATAATGAAGAATTGAGAGATTTAGTGTTTATCTCACATCAATTCCTTCATTAGGGCGTAAGGATATTCGCGCCCATAACCCCCACATACTCAAAAGTATGCTCTCCAGGAGTTCCCTTAGGAAAACCTGTTTCACCATCACCTGACTACTGACGATGATGGATCTATGGTTAGGGCTCTACATGATATCATTTCACTTGATTATTTAAGTACATTACAACATTCTTTTAGCATCAGGCATGTTGTCAATCATATAACATTATAACATTTGCTATAAAGAATGAGTACTATTTCTATCAAGTTCATTTCACAGCTTTTCTAACATTGGGATCTCAATCCCTTATCATCTCATCATCATGATTCAAGAATATGGGTGTTCAAACCCTTAAATCATCAAGACACATGTTACCACTTTAACAGGTAACTTAATCCCATCAAGTCATCTAACAGTGTAAACATGATAAATGTAATGCAGGTATTTCACATGGCTCTTAAAGCCTATCAAACTCTTTTGTTACCTTTCACTAGGCAACATGGCATATCATTTCTTATAGAACTTATAAAGTGTTTTCAATACACAAGGCATCATAGCTCATACCTGACTATGTTCAATACCTCATGAAACCTGCATGATTAGTACAGATGATAAAAACACATCAATTTTATATCAGTACAATGCAAAATAATGATAACATCACTATTCAAGGATTACCCCACTATGCCCTTACTAGGGTTAGGGTTTCCTTTTTAATTCAATTAGGGTAACCATTCCCTTAGCTCAATTAGGGTTAATAACTTATCCCTCATCTTCTATAAGATGAAGTTACTTCAACCTTGATTAATCTAAGTCAACTCAATCTTGAAAGAAGAATTGACATCATAGGATATGTCATTATATCAAGATCATTAAGAACTCAATCTACCTTGGATTACATCATGTGATTGATTACATAAACCACTGACCTTCATCCAATTTGAGAGTTCATACTCTTTGGTTGATTACCTTCCAAGTGATCTTGGAATAGGTGAAACCATTTAGTAGGATAGTAATTGAAACCACTTAACAAAATTGAACTTCTGAAACTGTTTAAGCCTCAACTGATTTGGGATCGTTTGGTTCCAAACGGTCTTGAGACCGTTTGGACTCAAACGGTCCTGAGACCGTTTGGTCCAAACCACCTCAAAACCGAAAGGACCAAATATGGTTTCCATCAATCACATTGAATTAGGGTTTTCAATGTTGAACCCTTCAATCGATCTTGCACATGTTAGACACTAATCAATTGAGTTAATTAGATCAACCCTCAAATGATTTGATACTCAATTGACCCTCAATTGATCCTCAATTAGGTTTGGAATCAATTGAATTAGGGTTTAGAATCAATGAACCTTCAATATTCATCAATGTGTGACTAGTTACTTCATAACTATTGAACCACCATTCAAACGGGGTATGACCTGACCCCAAACGGTCTTGAGGTCGTTTTGATGACCTACAAACGGTCTTGAGACCGTTTACCCATCATATCACTCAAAACCAAGCAATCCAATTAGGGTTTGGTTCATTGAAGGGCTCACCAAATCAGCAATTTATTGCAGATCAACTTGATATCTTTAGACCTTCAACCACTGAACTATACCCAACCCTAGACCTCCAAACGGTCTTGGGTGACCACCAAACGGTCTTGAGATCGTTTGGATGACCTCCAAACGGTCTTGAGACCGTTTTCCCATCATATCACTCAAAACCAAGCAATCCAATTAGGGTTTGGTTCATTGAAGTGCTCACCAAATCAGCAATTTATTGCAGATCAACTTGATATCTTTAGACCTTCAACCACTGAACTATACCCAACCCTAGACCTCCAAACGGTCTTGGGTGACCACCAAACGGTCTTGAGACCATTTGGATGAGCTCCAAACGGTCTTGAGACCGTTTGCCCATCCAACCTTTGGACTTTAGTGAAAAATCATCATGGATTGGTCTATCAAGTTGATCAACAAATCAGCACTACCTTGCAATATGATTAGTACCTTTGGACCTTCAATTGGTCAACTATACTTGAACCCAGACCTCCAAACGGTCTTGGGGTGATCCCCAAACGGTCTTGAGACCGTTTGGGCTAATCAACCCAAAATCTCAACTTAACTCATTGGAATTTCAGCACTGTTTTCAATTAGGGTTTGCCTAATTGATTGGCCTTCAACTCATGACTCGTTTGGAATTAATCCATAAAATTTGGTGAGTCATTAGATCACATCATAAGGAACAGTAATCCCAAACGGTCAACGCTTGGTCAACGCACTCAAACGGTCTTGAGACCGTTTGCCCAAAAAGTTCAATTAAAACAGATTGAAAATCAGCACTTAATCCAATTAGGTTTCCCTAATTGATTAGGCTTCAACTCACGATTACTTTGGAGTTAATCCCTTAAATTTGGAGGGTTATTAATAAACATAATTATTAACAGGAATCCCAAACGGTCAACGCTTGGTCAACCATCTCAAACGGTCTTGAGACCGTTTTCTCAACCAGGTCAAGTTAATCAGGTTGAAAATCAGCACTTAATTCAGTTCGATTTGCCTAATTGATTGGCCTTCAACCTATGATTCCTTTGGAGTTAACCCCTCCAATTTGGAGGGTCATTAGCCTACATAATTAGGAACGAGATTCCCAAAAGGTCAACGCTTGGTCAACCATCTCAAACGGTCTTGAGACCGTTTTCCACCAAACGGTCTGCAAACCGTTTGGTCACCAAACGGTTTTGGTGAAACCGTTTGGTCCCAACCAATGAGATCATTTGCTCCCAAGATATTTGGTGAGGTTCTTGCTTATGATGATGTCATCATAATCTTCCTTCGTGCACCCAAGAACAGAAACCGTTCTTGATGGAATTTGCAGCAAAGAAGCAAAAGTTTATCAAATTGAAGAAATCAATCAACAAAGCATAGAAGATTGATGCAATAGCAATGTTTGAGGGTTTAAGTTATAAAACCCGCCTCAAATTTGATCTCCAAGATCCAAGATCCGTGTCTTTAATGGTGGATGGAGCTCCAGCAACTATTTAAGGTTCGTTCTTGAGCTTTTGGATGAAATGGATGGCTAGAAATGGAAATCGAGTGAAGAAAACCTAGAATCAATCATTGATTTAGGGTTTTCACCATGAATCCAAGGTAGAAGATGATCAAACCTTACCTACAGGTGGTGTTCGTCCTTCTCCTGCTCCTGAGCTCTACTTAGGTCGGCCAAAGCAAAAGGAATAAGGAAAAGGCTAAGGGAAACGTTCCTTATGTGTTATTGAAATAAGGTATATATAAAGAATATGTATATGGGTCTTTGATGAAAGAGAAAATGAATCATTTTCCTTAAATAAATTCCATACTAATTTCCCCCTAATCCTCCTCCATTACTTGATCACTAAACCACCTTCAAACTTTCGCAAAAGCTCTTCATTATCCAAGAATTAATGGAAAAGAAATTAAGCACCTTAATCCTTATTTTATTAATATCCATATGTGAGTGGGTTTTCTTTTCCTTATAATAATGGTGAGTGGAATTTCACCTACTTAGGATATTTTCGTTCCTTATCTTGGCAAAGGAACGTCCATCCTTATTCAAAATCAACCCAAAACATTTTGGTTGAAAGCCCTTCAATTATTTTTATTCATTTTTGCCCTAAATTGAATTAGGGTTTCAATTAGGATTAAATCTTGATTATTTTAATGTCAAGATTCTCTCTCCTCCAAGATAATTCAAATGAGGTGCCCATCTCATTTTCTTTGCTCTACTTGATGCCAAATATTATTAGGGACCTCATTGAAGTGGTAATTTGCATATTGAACCCTAGGTTTTGGGTAAATTGCACTTTACACCAAAACTAGGTTTTAATGTACAAACTTTGCTTTATCAGCACTTTCTTGGTATTCAGGCTATCACAAGCCATACCTCTGCATCATATTCATTCTTATGATGCATCAACACATGAGGAACTTATTATCATACACAATTTACAATCTAACCCCTCAACTTGGGTAATTTGCACTTTAGTCCAAAATTAACAAAACAATGTTTCAACATTATTCAAAAAGGACTGAAATTGAAATATGAGTTCCTCAAGAGCCTTAATTACATTTCAAAAGTTAACCACAAGCATCAAATCACATATTTAAGCAAAACACCTAGGGTTAGTTCATAACCCAGGTCAGGGATGTTACACAGTCAATTGCAGTTTCAATCAATTTGATACTCTTAATCATCTGGTCCAACACCTTGAACACTATGATTTTGAGCTATCAATTGATTGAGTGTTTAATTGAACTACTACACTCCTTTAGTAATCAATCTAAACATCATTTGTGGATAAACTCCTCTTCCAGGTTAAATCCTATGTGTGTGACCCTGCATGCCCATTTCACGTTGGCAGTGAAAGTCCATAACACTTATGACTTCAAAAGAAAAGAGCGGTGCCTAGTCGCACATCAGTGCTACCCAAGTGAAATAGAAAGTTGGAGAACAACTTTCAATCCTACAATATGTGAATGGTGTTATGGTGAATGTATAATTCCTTTGTCACTGATATCCCGAATGAACTCAAGGCATGGAACAGTCATCCTATCAACATTCATTCACTTTCTTGATCTCAGAGTAGATTGGAGGAGATATGTATGACATCAATATCACATACTGATTTACACATGCATGCGCACGCCTATCTCAATCCTACTCATCAAGTGGCCATGGATATCAAACTCCCTCAGGAGGGACAAATCCCATATCTATCACTCACCCCTCAAAAGCCCCATGTGTCAAATCCACCCAATCATCACCTTTATAACAACCCATGTTTCAGGACTGCGTTGGATGATGTCAAAGTGTACCCAACGACATGTGTTGAGTGTAGTGATTTCAGGTCAAAGAATCACACTCACCACCATCACTGTGAGAACTTACTGTGACTACCATGTCATGGTTCCATGTGTCAAACTCATGGTGGGTCTGTCCAGTACACTTGTTCTCTAACAAGTACCTATATGTTTGGTTTAATATCTCCATATCATGACTAACGAGATTCTGTCATCAACCAACACCACAATCTAGTCTTGTGTGTCATTGTTGTATATCTTACCTTCCACAATGACATACGACTAGGGATATAATAAGAATGTAAAAACTCTTAGCATCCGTATGATCTCATCGTTCATGTCCTCAACCTGAAAGCATACGTCATTGAGTACTGTCATTCTCTAGATATTCAATCTGTTCTATCATTATCTCATATGACTGAACCAGAAAGAATTGGAAGCTTTCCTTTGATGTTTATCAAATCAATCTTAATGTATCCCACCAATCATCCCACGATTGGCTCTCATGGAATACATACCAACAGACTCCCACTTGCACTACGACCCAATCACCCTTGAATCATATTCATAGTGATCTTCAAACATGTACCACATGCTACTGTGCTCTAGTCCTAACATAGTAAGGTATTGCAACACCTTGCCAAAGTCGGTATTAACTGCATGTCTCTCATCTCTTCATTGTACGTCACACATATGAGATGGAGTTCTCGTAATATGCAATCTAGTATTCCTTTGCTAACCTTGAGCCACATTGCATGACCAAGCACTCCTAAATTGTCATCAATGACCGAAATATCTATAAGTTCATCTCTATGAACTTCCAGATCCATATGTTGGTATGTATGCCCTGAGAGCCAATCATGGGATGATTCGTGGGATACATTAAGAATGATTTGATTAACATTAAAGGCAAGCTTCCAATTCTTTCTGGTTCAGTCATATGAGATAGTGATAGAACATATTGAATGTCTAGAGAATGACAGTACTCAATGATGTATGCTTTCAGGTTAAGGACCTGAATGATGAGATCATACGGATGCTAAGAGTTTGTACATTCTTGTTATGTCCCTAGTCGGATGTCATTGTGGAAGGTAGATAGACAGCAATGGCACATAAGACTAGACTGTGGTGTTGGTTGATGACAGAATCTCATTAGTCATGATATAGAGATATCAAACCAAACACATAGGTACTTGTTAGAGAACAAGTGTACCGGACAGACCCACCGTGAGTTTAACACATGGAAGCATGACATGTTAGTCACAGTCAGTACTCACAGTGATGGTGGTGAGTGTGATTCTTAGACCTGAAATCACTACACTCAACACATGTCGTTGGGAACACTTTGACATCATCAAACGCAGTCATGAAACATGGGTTGTTATAAAGGTGGTGATTGGGTGGCTTTGACACATGGGGCTTTTGAGGGGTGAGTGATAGATATGGGATTTGTCCCTCCTGAGGGAGTTTGATATCCAAGACCACTTGATGAGTAGGATTGAGATAGGAGTGCACACGCATGTGTGAATCAGTATGTGATATTGATGTCATACATATCTCCTTCAATCTACTCTGAGATCAAGAAAGTGAATGAACGTTGACAGGATGACTGTTCCATGCCTCAAGTTCATTCGGGATATCAGTGACAAAGGAATTATACATTCACTGTAACACCATTCACGGATTGTAGGATAAAGTTGTTCTCCAACTTTCTACTTTCACTTGGGTAGAAATGATGTGTGACTAGGCACCGCTCTTTGCTTGTGAAGTCATAACTGTTATGGACTTTCACTGTCAACGTGAAATGGACCTGCAGGGTCACACACATAGGATTTAACCTAGAAGAGGAGTTTTATCCAAAAAGCATTGTTTAGATTAATTACTAAAGGAGTTTAGTAGTTCAATTAAACACTCAATCAGTCGATGGCTCAATATCATATGGTTCAAGGTGTTGGACGCATTGATTGGAGTATCGGATTGATTGAAATCGCAATTGACTGATTTTGCCCAACCTGTGCTCCCAACCGATCGGCTCAAGTGTTGAACCGGTCGGCTGAGGTTGCTGAACCGGTCGGCTCAAGTGTTGAACCGATCGGCTCATGACCAGGTTGAAATGACCGGTTCAAGGGTTGAACCGATCGGCTCAACTGGTGCAACCGACCAGTTGGGAAAGTCATGTCGGCAAGAATTTTCCTTTGGTTTCAAATTGCCCAATACGATTGGGAATAATATTGGTATTCGATACCAATTGGGAAAGAAATAACGAAAGTCTTTTTGAGTCGGATTAGGACCATGAATCGATCGGTTCAGGGCACCAACCGATCGGTTGGAGTGCCCTAAACGGTCGGCTCAGGTCCAACCGATCAGCTCAATGGCCGAACCGATCGGTTCAGCTGTGAACCGATCGTTTCAGGTTGCGAACCGGTTGCTTTTTGTGAAAAATCTCGAACCCTTCTACTCCCGCGTTTAGTTCCGTATTGCCCGGGATAGAGAACCCTGTCCCATGACCCTCCTATATATAGGGGTAGTGGGGGCTTCTCAGAGAACAACTTAGTGCAACCAGTTGCTCTGCAAGTTGTCGTTCTCTCTGGTTTTGGTAACCGAGAGAGAGCCCGAGCAAGTGCTTCCCGCAAAAGGGAGGTGCAGCAAGGGAAGGACAACTGCGGTTGCAACTGGAGGCAGGAGAGTGTGTTGGCGACTAGTACGTCAATAGGAGGGTGCGACTCCTACTTCCTTGTGGGACAAGGAGTGTGGAGTTCCAGGTGGTCCGTGTGGACTACTTCAGAGGCGAGAGGTTTCTGCCGCTTAGGAGGACAACTGTCATCCGACAGTCCGGTAGGAGGAGGAGTCGTCAGTCCCAGTGCGACCAGGAGCTGCACAGATGCCGTCCAAGACCAGAGGTGAAGACCGCGCAAGCCACGAGGTATTGTCGTCGAGAAAGCCTCGGGACAAGGTATGATTCCACAAACCATCCTTTCCTATTATATAGACGTTGACGCGTTTCCTCGTGTTGGGTTTGGGGGAGAAAATTTTTGTTTCTGCTGCCTTCTCTGCCTCCCATAAAACCCAACAGTGGTATCAGAGCCACGTCAACTGTTATATATTTTAGGAATATCGATATGATCGATTTTGGTTTGTCGCCTTTATTTATTGCATACGATGCGAATAATATTGTCTTTATGCATGTCCAATCCTAAATCCACAAATCCCAATTACATATATGATATGTATTATCAATGCACTCGATACACGTTGCCCTTAAATGAGTTTTGTGGTGGATGTGTGTAGCATGATTATGGCCTATAAACCCCTATCTTTGTGTGGTTGTTTGTGGTTGCTTGCATCTCGGTCTGCGCACTGATCTTCCCTCTCTTATTCTTGATGTAACTCAAAATAATTCGAGATTCTTTCCTACCTTTGCTCCCCCCGAATGTAACTCGAGGTTTCTTCTTTTAAGAAATGTAATAATAGGATAGATTTTATTTCCTGTTATGTCGAAGACCGGCGGACATCAAGACGACAGCTGAAACGATCGGTTCAAGGCGTGAACCGATCGGTTGACGTTCCAGACGGTCAGTTCAAGGAGTGAACCGATCGGTTGATGACCGGTTTGAAGAGCGAGACGAGCAGGTGGTGGACATGACGAGATGCACGACGTCCAGGTGAACCGATCAGTTGGAGGAGTGGATGGAAAGGCACAGATGTTCATCTTGTACAGGTTGCATGTGATGTTGACCTAGATGACCGTGATTCCTATTGTCTCGAGGAATCACATTAGGATGGCCATAATCATCGCTTTTATCATTTATGCATGTTTTCTGTGGGATATAGCATGTATATGATACGTACTATGTATTGTGGTGATTGGATATGTATATGTATATAAAAACCAAATCCCTCATTAAAATATTAAGTTTTAGATGCCTTCCCAATGCGACACACGTGAAAAGCTTGATCGACTAAGTGTGGGCACACCCTAGCATGGTGTACCGTCTATCTCGTGGAAGCGTGAAGGATGAATGTGTGGGTCTGCCCTAGCAGGGTGCATATTCATCGTGTTTTCTTTGGGTCGGACTTAACAAGGTGACCTAGATAGGATCTAGCACCTTGAGGCATGGAGATGATCATGGCAAGGAGTTTCATATGACATCTTATCAAGAGTTGCATATGATGCAATTGGCAAAAGTTGCCTACCTGAGAGATCTATGTTGTGGGTGATAACCCTAGCTGGTCCATGGCTTAGAGGATTTCAGGATCTTGCCCACTAGAAGGTTGTACGCTGCAATCTTCTGAATTGATGGTGAGGGCTATCAATTTGAACTAAAATAGTGGGAGCGATAATTAATTAAAGGCCTAATTATATCGTCAAAATTTTCAAATCAATCAAATAAGTCAAAATGAGTTTTGGACTAAAATTGCATATTTCCTTTTGTAGTTAAAATGGCAACAAACAACAATAACTTTTCTTTGCGATCGGTCCTTGACAAGGACAAGCTAAACGAGACTAACTTCCACGACTGGTATCGGACATTGAGAATTGTTCTCACTCAAGAGTGAAAGCTCTATGTCCTGGATACTCCAATTCCAGAGGAACCCGCTCCTAATGCACCAAAGGCAGAAAGGATGCTTACAAGAAGCATGTTGATGATGCCATTGATGCTAAGTGCTTGATGCTATGTTCAATGAACCATGAGTTGCAGAGACAACATGAGAACATGGGTGTCATAGAGATGATTCAGCATCTCAGGAACATGTATGAAGATCAGGAACGGAAAGAGAGATACAATGTTTCTAGGGCGCTGTTCAAGTGCGTCATGATAGAACGAGATCCAGTTGGTCCTCACACACTCAAGATGATTGGGTATGTGGAGAACCTGCAGAGATTGGGATTTCCACTGAGCCAAGAGTTGGCTACTGACGTGATTCTGCAATCGTTGCCAGAATCTTACAGTCAGTTTGTGATGAACTACAACATGAACAACTTTGATAGGCCACTGTCATAGTTGTTGGGCATGTTGAGGACAGCCAAGATACAGATGAAGAAGGACAAGCCCAAGTCTGTGATGGTGATCACGGGCAAGAAAGGCAAGTCCAAGCGCAAGGGCAAGGGCAAAGCTAAGAAAGGTTCTGAGCCAGGAGCCCAAGACGACTTCAGCTCTCAAGGCCAAGGGAGACGTGACCAAGAAAGGAAATTGCCACCACTATCAAAAGCCAGGACATTGGAAAAGGAATTGTCCTCTCTATCTGGAAGAACAAAAGAAGAAGGAGGCGACTGAAGCCTCTACTTAAAGGTGTCATGAAAGTAAACTTGTAACACTTTTTGAGGTATATGATACCAAGACGTAAAGTGTAAAGCACTCATAATTGGGGCAAGTGTTGCCGCCATAGATAGAGTACTTTAGTTTATTTTCAGCCTACAAGGCATGCAATACAGTTATGAACTGCTATTTCATATATTGCCAATAGATAGAAACACTTTATTTTTGCATATTGTATGACAATGATAGCAATTAATAAAGAGATGTTTCAATTTATAAAGATATGATGTTTGTGGCAATGCCTTATTTATCTTGTGGTATTTGATATGCATAAGATAAAATGATACCTGAAAGTTATAGAGAACTCAAACAATCCAATTAGCATCAATAATGAGAAATTCATTTCTAGTTTCCATATGATGGATAAATCTAGACTCTTTTGGTTAGAGAACCAGTAAGAGACATGAATATCTTGGACATGATTAATCAATCTTCACTAATGGTAGTGAGAGAATGATTATCCTATTAGGTATAATACATGTGATGTATTTACATACCTATTGGAATGAGTGATAATACTTCAAATGGTGTTTAGAGAAATACCAATATGAGTATCTTGAAGTGTTCAAGATTATCATAGATGAAGTACAAATTTGGTAAAGTGTTAATTCTTGATGAGATCAATGAATGAAATACTTGGACCAAATGTTTGAGATCCTTTTGAGTGATTATGATAGTGTATCATAGTGAACTCATGATTAAGGCATGGTGATGTCTAAATCAAGAAGGAATCATACTCTAAGGAGTTAGAGAATGATTATCAAATAACTGAATTCTTCTTAATAAAAGAATAGCCCACACTAATAAAGGAAATTAAGAATCACAAGGGTTGTGAGTTCTTATATCCTTAACAGATACACCTCAATTATCTATGTGATGAGTTGTTCATGTGATGAGTCAACTACCTAGATGAATATGAGGAACCAAATTTTGAGTTATGGTATAAGACCATTACATCCTAAATGACTTCCATGTGAACCATAAGGTATGACCTTGATGGTAGAACTCATTGGATCATATCCATAAGTGCAAATGAGTCTTAAGTGTTAAGAAACATGGATAACATTTTGACAAGGATGATGCTTGTTGATTGCAACTTAATGACTAAGGCATTTGGCATATGGATACTAAAACCACATTCCTATGTGGAATAAAACAAGGATGTGTACGTGACACAACCTATAAGGTTTATGAATCCACTAATGCAAATGAAGTCTATAAGTTACAATGGACTAATCAATGTGATTGATTGAGTACAAGCAACTCAGAATTGGATCTTTACTTTGATGATATAGTCAAAGGGTTTGACTGATATGTCAAAGATAAAGAAGGGATATGTGATTTAGTGGGAGTGTATTCACATTCCACATGTTGATGTGAAATGGAAATGTTCTAGAATGGAAATCCAAAAGTGGAAATTATCTTTAAGGAAGATAGAGATGTTTCCTATGTGATAGGAATAGAGATCTATAGAGATAGTTCTTGAAAACCTCTTAACCTGAAAAGAGAAAGCATACATTGGCAATCTGTACTGAAATGTTCAGTATGCACAGATTCAGTGGGAGAAAACTTGTCCATGCTACACAGAGTTAGTATCCCAAGGCCAAGTGTCCAATTCTTATGAAGAATGGGAACACTAAGAATAGATATGGATCTATCATGTATGTAATCATCCCATCATCTTGCATGTATAGACATGGAAAGAAAAAAATGCATTCATCATCTTATATGTACAACATGACAATATGATGTGCTCATCCTGATAACTCGTATGTGGGACATGACGAGTGGATGTCTGTCTACTTCCAGTAAGGGTTACTGGAATACCGTGAGAACTTGACAAGTACTTGTGAAGTACTAGTTCTATGGTGATAAGGAAGAGTTCGATGTAAAGAGTTACATTGATGCGAACTTTTGAAAGGACAGAAAATTAATCGCAAAATATACATAGGATGTATAAAAGTGAAAGTTTGTTGATAATTGGAAGTGTTCCAATAAAACCATTTAAAAGGAAATGCCGAGTATCTATGCGTTAGAGAACTGCAGTGGATACTATATGGATCTAGAAGTTCATGAGATGAACTTATAGATATTCCGCTCATTGATGACAAGTATGGAATCCTTGATCATGCAATGTGGCTAAAGGTTAACAAAGGAATACTAGATCGCATATTACGGCAACTTCATATCATATGTGTGACGTACAACGAAGAGATGAGAGACATGCAATTTATACTGACTTTGGCAAGGTGTTGCCATAACTCACTATGTTCGCACTAGAGCACAGTAACATGTGGGACATGTTTGAAGATCACTATGAATATGATTCGAGGGTGATTGGCTTGCAGTGCAAGTGGGAGTCTGTTGGTATGTATGCCCTGAGAGCCAATCATGGGATGATTCGTGGGATACATTAAGAATGATTTGATTAACATTAAAGGCAAGCTTCCAATTCTTTCTGGTTCAGTCATATGAGATAGTGATAGAACATATTGAATGTCTAGAGAATGACAGTACTCAATGACGTATGCTTTCAGGTTAAGGACCTGAACGATGAGATCATACATATGCTAAGAGTTTGTACATTCTTGTTATGTCCCTAGTCGGATGTCATTATGGAAGGTAGATAGACATCAATGACACATAAGACTAGACTGTGGTGTTGGTTGATGACAGAATCTCATTAGTCATGATATAGAGATATCAAACCAAACACATAGGTACTTGTTAGAGAACAAGTGTACCGGACAGACCCACCGTGAGTTTGACACATGGAACCATGACATGGTAGTCACAGTCAATACTCACAGTGATGGTGGTGAGTGTGATTCTTAGACCTGAAATCACTACACCCAACACATGTCGTTGGGCACACTTTGACATCATCAAACACAGTCCTGAAACATGGGTTGTTATAAAGGTGATGATTGGGTGGCTTTGACACATGGGGCTTTTGAAGGGTGAGTGATAGATATGGGATTTGTCCCTCCTGAGGGAGTTTGATATCCAAGGCCACTTGATGAGTAGGATTGAGATAGGCGTGCACACGCATGTGTGAATCAGTATGTGATATTGATGTCATACATATCTCCTTCAATCTACTCTGAGATCAAGAAAGTGAATGAACGTTGACAGGATGACTGTTCCATGCCTCGAGTTCATTCGGGATATCAGTGACAAAGGAATTATACATTCACTGTAACACCATTCATGGATTGTAGGATGAAAGTTGTTCTCCAACTTTCTACTTTCACTTGGGTAGAAATGATGTGTGACTAGGCACCACTCTTTGCTTGTGAAGTCATAAGTGTTATGGACTTTCACTGCCAACGTGAAATGGACCTGCAGGGTCACACACATAGGATTTAACCTGGAAGAGGAGTTTTGTCCACAAAGCATTGTTTAGATTGATTACTAAAGGAGTTTAGTAGTTCAATTAAACACTCAATCAGTCGATGGCTCAATATCATATGGTTCAAGGTGTTGGACGCATTGATTGGAGTATCAGATTGATTGAAATCGCAATTGACTGATTTTGCCCAACCTGTGCTCCCAACCGATTGGCTCAAGTGTTGAACCGGTCAGATGAGGTTGCTGAACCGGTCGGCTCAAGTGTTGAACCGGTCGGCTCAAGTGTTGAACCGATCGGCTCATGACCAGGTTGAAATGACCGGTTTAAGGGTTGAACCGATCGGCTCAACTGGTGCAACCGACCAGTTGGGAAAGTCATGTCGGCAAGAATTTTCCTTTGGTTTCAAATTTCCCAATACGATTGGGAATAATATTGGTATTCGATACCAATTGGGAAAGAAACAAGGAAAGTCTTTTTGAACCGGATTAGGACCATGAACCGATCGGTTCAGGGCACCAACTGATCGGTTGGAGTGCCCCAAACGGTCGGCTCAGGTCCAACCGATCGGCTCAATGGCCGAACCGATCGGTTCAACTGTGAACCGATCGTTTTAGGTTGTGAACCGATTGCTTTTTGTGGAAAATCTCAAACCCTTCTACTCCTGCGTTTAGTCCCGTATTGCCCGAGATAGAGAACCCTATCCCATGACCCTCCTATATATATAGGGGTAGTGGGGGCTTCTTAGAGAACAACTTAGTGCAACCAGTTGCTCTGCAAGTTGTCGTTCTCTCTGGTTTTGGTAACCGAGAGAGAGCCCGAGCAAGTGCTTCCCGCAAAAGGGAGGTGCAGCAAGGGAAGGACAACTACGATTGCAACTGGTGGTAGGAGAGTGTGTTGGCGACTAGTACGTCAACAGGAGGGTGCAACTCCTTCCACTTCCTTGTGGGACAAGGAGTGTGGAGTTCCAGGTGGTCCGTGTGGACTACTTCAGAGGCGAGAGGTTTCTACCGCTTAGGAGGACAACTGCCATCTGACAGTCTGGTAGGAGGAGGAGTCGTCAGTCCCGGTGTGACCAGGAGCTGCACAGACGCCGTCCAAGACCGGAGGTGAAGACCACACAAGCTGCGATGTATTGTCGCTGAGCAAGCCTCGGGACAAGGTATGATTCCACAAACCATCCTTTCCTATTGTATAGACGTTGACGCGTTTCCTCATGCTGGGTTTGGGGGAGAAAATTTTTATTTCCACTGCCTTCTCTGCCTCCCATAAAACCCAACACCATATAGTATCCACTAATGTTCTCTAACACACAAATACTTAGGTTTTCCTTTTAAATGACTTTATTGGAACGTTTCCATTTATCAACAAACATTCACTTTTATATTTCCTGTATATATTTTGTGATTTATTTTTTGTCCTTTTCAGAAGTTCGCATCAGTATAACTCTAAACCCTTCCTTATTTCCATAGAACTAGTACTTCTCAAGTACTTATCAAATTCTTATGGTATTCCAATAACCCTTACTGGAACTAGATATACATCCACTCGTCATGTCCCACATACGAGTTATCAGGATGAGCACATCATATTGTCATGTTCTACATACAAGATGATGAATGCATTTTATTCTTGCTATGTCCTATACATGCAAGATAATGTGATGATTACATACATGATAGATCCATATCTATTCTTAGTGTTCCCATTCTTCATAAGAATTGGACACTTGGCCTTGGGATACTAACTCCATGTAACATGGACAAGTTTTCTCCCACTGGATCTGTGCACACTGAACCCTTCAGTATAGATTGCCAATGTATGCTCTCTCTTTTCAGGTCAAGAGATTTTTGAGAACTATCTTTATAGATCTCTATTCCTATCACATAGGAAACGTCTCTATCTTCCTTAAAGATAATTTCCACAAACAATTCCATTCTTAGAACATCTCATTTCACATCAACATGTGGAATGTGAATATGCTCCCACTAAATCACATATCCCTTCTTTATCTTTGACATATCAGTCAAACCCTTTGACTATATCATCAAAGTAAAGATCTAGCTCTGAGTTGCTTGTACTTAATCAATCACATTGATTAGTCCATTGTAACTTATAGACTTCATTTGTATTAATGGATCCATAAACCTTATAGGTTGTGTCACATACACATCCTTGTTTTATTCCTCATAGGAATGCAGTTTTAGTATCCGTATGCCAAATCTCTTAGTCATTAAGTTGCAATCAACTAGCATCATCCTTCTCAAAATTTTATCCATGTGTCTTAACACTTAAGACTCATTCACACTTATGGTTCACATGGAAGTCATTTAGGATGTAATGGTCTTAAACCATAACTCAAAATCTGGTTCCTCATATTCATCTAGATAGTTGACTCATCACATGACCAACTCATCACATAGATAATCGAGGTGTTTCTATCAAGGATATAAGAACTCACAACTCCTTGTGATTCTTAATGTCCTTTATTAGTGTGGGATATTCTTTATTTAAGAAGAACTTAGTTGTTTGATAATCATCCTCTAACTCCTTAGAGTATGACTCCTTTTGATTTAGATATCACCATGCCTTAATCATGAGTTTACTATGATACACTATCATAATCACTCACAAGGTTCTCAAACATTTGGTCCAAGTATTTCATTCATTGATCTCATCAAGAATTAACACTTTACCAAATTTGTACTTCATCTATGATATTATTGAACACTTCAAGATATTCATATTGGTATTTCTCTAAACACCGCTGAAGTCTTATCATTTGCTCCAATATTCTCCCACTACCATTAGTGAAGATTGATGTCTAAGAGGTTCATGTCTCTTACTGGTTCTCTAACTAAAAGAGTCTAAATTTATCCATCATATGGAAACTAGAAATGAATTTCTCATGATTTATGCTAATTTGATTGTTTGAGTTATCAATAACTTTTAGGTATCATTTTATCTTATGCATACCAAGTAACACAAGATAAACAAGGCATTGCCAAAAAGATCATATCTTTGAATTTGAACTATATTGATAGCCATCCATGTCTCAACAAGATGCAACAATAAAGTGTTTCTATTGGCAAATTGAAATAGCAGTTCTCAACTCTATTTCATGCCCTTTAGGATGAAATAAAATGAAAGGTACTCCTATCTATGGCAGCAACACTTGCTGCCAATGATGGGTACTCCTTTCTTGGTCCTTTCATAAAGGCCATCACTTTTTTGTAGATCTTACATGTCATATATGTCAGATCTTCATCTTGGTATCATATACTTCAAAAGCGGTTCATTTCATGATACCTTAGGTGGAGATCTCCATCCCCTCCTCCTTCTTCCTTTGTTCTTCCAGATATAGAGGGCAATTCCCTCGTTCACCCTCCCATGTGCCTTGAGGCTGAAGATGACTTGGGCTACTAGCTAGCATCAGAACCCTTCTTAGCTTTGCCCTTGCCCTTGCCCTTGGACTTGCCTTTCTTTCTGTTGATCAACATCACATGCTTAGGATTGTCCTTCTTCATTTGTGCCTTGAGGCTGAAGACGGCTTGGATTACTGGCTAGCATCAGAACACTTCTTTGCTTTGCCCTTGTCCTTGCCTTTAAGATTTACCCCCCATCGATCAAAAATTAGGGTTTTGTCTTTCTTCATCTTTGCCTCTACTTCCCTCAACATGTCCAACAACTTTGTCAACACTTTTCAAAGTTGTTCATGTCATAGTTCATCATGAACTGTATGATTCTCACAACATTTGTAGTATCATACCAATAGCCAACTCTTGGCTCAGAGGGAATCCTTCTTAGTCAGGTTTTTCCACATACCCAATCACATTGAGTGTGTGAATACCTTACTGGATCTCCTTCTTTCATGACATACTAGGACAATGTCTTGGAGACATCATATGTCTCATGTTGTCTCTGCAACTCATAGTTCATAGATCACAACATTAAGCACTCCACATCAATGGCATCCTCAGTATGCTCCCATAAGCATACTTTAAGCCATTGGTGTGGTGGGATCGAGTTCATCTAGTTCTGGTATAACTAGGACTTAGAGCTTTCGCTCTTCGATTGAGGACACTTCTCAACATCCTAACTAGTCGTGGAATTATTCCCATTTCATTTTTTGGTCTTAAGGACCGATCACAAATAAAGTGATTATTGTTGATTAACCATTTATTGTACAAAAAGGAAATATATGCAATTTAGTCCAAAAACTCCTTTTGACTTATTTGATTGATTTGAAAAAGTTTTACGATATAATTGGGACTTTAATTAATTATCACTCCCACTATTTTTTGTTCAAATTGATAGCCATCACCATCAATTCGGAAGATTGCAGCGTACAATCTTCTAGTGGGTCAAGATCCTAAAATCCTTTGAGTCATGGACCAACTAGGGCTGTCACCCACAACTTAGATCTTCCAGGTAGGCAACTTTTGCCAATTGCATCATATTCAACTCTTGAAAGATGTTATATGCAACTCCTTACCATGATCACCTCCACACCTCAAGGTGCTAGATCCTATCTAGGTCACCTTGTTAAGTCTGACCCAAAGCCAACACGATGAATATGCACCCTGCTAGGGCAGACCCACATATCCATCCTTCATGCTTCCACGAGATAGACGGTGCACCACACTAGGGCGTGCCCACACTTGGCCGATCAAGATTTTCACGTGTGTTGCATTTGGAATGCATCTAAAATTTTAATATTTAATGATGAACTTGGTTTTATAGGTACATATACATATCCAATCACCAAAATATATAGTACATATCATATACATGCTATATCCCACAGAAAACATGTGAAACGATAAAAGCGATGATTATGGCCATCCTAATGTGATTCCTCAAGCCAAGTGGAATCACGGTCATCTAGGTCTACATCACATGCAACCTGTACAAGATGAACTCTGTGCTTTTCCATTCTGGGTTTGATCAACTCATCTCCATGATTGATCAGCTCACCATCAGGTCGGTCGTTTGGGTGCCACTAGTCGATCGATTGGCTCCTCCAATCGATCGGTTCACTGGACGTCGTGCATCTCCTCAGGTCGCCACCCACTTGTCTCGCTCCTCGAACTGGTCGTCTAGAACACCAACTGATCGATTCATGCCTTGAACCGATCGTCTCAGTTGTCGTCAGGTTGTCTGCCGTTCTTTGACATAACATGAAATAAAAGTTCTATCCTATTTACATTTGAATTGAGAAACCTCGAGTTACATTCGGGGGGAGTAGAGGTAGGAAAGAAATCTTGAGTTACATCAAGAAAAGGAGGTAAGGAATCAGTGCACAGACCGAGATGCAAGCAACCACATTCAACCATACACAGATATAGGGTTTATTGGCCATAACAACGCTATACATCCACCACAAAACTCATTTAAGGGTGACGCATATCGAGTGCATTCATATTACATATCATATATGTATATTGGGATTTGTGGATTTAGGATTGGACATGCATAAAGCCAATTTTATTCTCATCGTATGCCATAAATAAAGGTGACAAACCAAAATTGATCACATCGATAATCCTAAAGTACAGAGAAGTAGACGTGGCTCTGATACCACTGTTGGGTTTATGGGAGGCAGAGAAGGCAGTAGAAACAAAAAATTTCTTCTCCCCAAACCCAGAATAAAGGAATCGCGTCAACATCTATACAGTAGGAAGGATGGTTTGTAGAGGCGCGCCTTGTCCCGAGGCTTGCTTGATGACATTACCTCACAACTAGTACGGTCTTCACCTCTGGTCTTAGATGGTGTCTGTGCAACTCCTGGTCTCACTGGGACTGTCAGGATTGATAGCTATCCTCCGAGCGGCAGAAGTCTCCCGCCTCTATAATAGTCCACACGGACCACCTGGAACTCTGATTTCCTTGTCACACAAGGCACCGGAAGGAGTCGTACCCTCATGTTGGCATACTAGTCACTGACACACTCTCCTACCACCAGTTGCCTTTCTACAATTGTCTTTCCCTTGCTGTGTCTCCCTTATCGGGTAGCACTTGCTTGGGCTCTCTGGGTTACCACAACCAGAGAGAATGACAAATTTGCAGAGAAACTGGTGTTCTGAGTTGTACTTGAGAAGCCCCCAATACCCCTATATATATAGGAGGGTCATGGGATAGGGTTCTCTACCTCGAGCAATGTGGGACTAAAGCAAGAGTAGAAGGGTTCGAGATTTTTCACAAAATTTGACAAACTACGCCAGTTGAACCAATCGTTTCAAGCATGAACTGATCAGTTGGGGACCTGAGCCGATCGGTTCACACCTGAACCGGTCGGTTGGGGCACCTGAGCCAATCAGTTCACTTCTAAACCGGTCGATTCACTACCCTGACTAGTTCCCGATTGACTTTTCCTCTTTTGTTTTGAATTGATCTAAATACCAATCCTTGTTCCAATCAAATTGGACAAGTGAAATGAAGAGAAATTTTTCACCAACCTGACTTTCCCAACTCACTCGTTTGGACCAGTTGAGCCAATCGGATCAACCCTTGAACCAGTCGTTTCAACCTGCCCTGAGCTGATCGGTTCATTACATGAGCCGATCAGTTCACCAACCTGAGTCGATCGGTTCATCACATGAGCCGATCGGTTGGGAGTGCAGACTCCGCAAAATTAGTCAATTGTAGTTTCAATAAATTTGATACTCTTAATCATCTAGTCCAACACCTTGACCACTATGATTTTGAGCTATCAATTATTTGAGTGTTTAATTGAACTACTAAACTCCTTTAGTAATCAATCTAAACATTATTTGTGGATAAACTCCTCTTCCAGGTTAAATCCTATGCGTGTGACCCTGCAAGCCCATTTCACGTTGGCAGTGAAATTCCATAACACTTATGACTTCACAAGCAAAGAGCGGTGCCTAGTCACACATCAGTTCTACCCAAGTGAAATAGAAAGTTAGAGAACAACTTTCAATCCTACAATTTGTGAATGGTATTACAGTGAATGTATAATTCCTTTATCACTGATATCTCAAATGAACTGAAGGCAAGGAATAGTCATCCTGTCAACGTTCATTCACTTTCTTGATCTCAGAGTAGATTGGAGGAGACATGTATGACATCAATATCACATACTAATTTACACATGCATGCACACACCTATCTCAATCCTACTCATCAAGTGGCCATGGATATCAAACTCCCTCAGGAGGGAAAAATCCCATATCTATCACTCACCCCTCAAAAGACCCATGTGTCAAAGCTACCCAATCATCACCTTTATAACAACCCATGTTTCAGGACTGCGTTTGATGATGTCAAAGTGTACCCAATGACATGTGTTGAGTGTAGTGATTTCAGGTCAAAGAATCACACTCACCACTATCACTGTGAGAACTGACTGTGACTACCATGTCATGGTTCCATGTGTCAAACTCACGGTGGGTCTGTTCGGTACACTTGTCTCTAACAAGTACCTATGTGTTTGGTTTGATATCTCCATATCATGACTAATGAGATTATGTCATCAACTAAAACCACAATCTAGTCTTGTGTGTCATTGTTGTCTATCTACCTTCCACAATGACATCCGACTAGGTACATAATAAGAATGTACAAACTCTTAGCATCTGTATGATCTCATCGGTTAGGTCCTCAACCTGAAAGCATACGTCATTGAGTACTGTCATTCTCTAGATATTCAATCTATTCTATCATTATCTCATATGACTGAACCATAAAGAATTGGAAGCTTTCCTTTGATGTTTATCAAATCAATCTTAATGTATCCCACCAATCATCCCATGATTGGCTCTTAGGGCATACATACCAACAGCAACAAAAGAAAAGTATCTCATCTTTTAATACATATAAATTTAGATAATGACTTATATGGAATTGATAGACAAAATATATTCAAAACTTGAAAACATCTAAACAGGAAGGTGATAGACTCCTAAATCTACCTATATGTAAGGACCCTAACCTCCGTTTATGGCTTATCCTATTTGCTTTGCTTAACGCTGATGCTTGGTTGCTTGCTAATCACCTTTAGTGGTGATTAGGGTTTGTTGGTGTTTTGTTGGGAGCTGGAGGTTCTACTTGCAATATACCCAAGTTTAGGGTTTGCGGGCAAGTTTGTCACCTTGTGAGGTGTTCCTCCCTCTCCTTGCTTCCTCTTGTGTTGAGAGGAAGGTTTGGGATCCTTGTTTGAGTTCCTTTGGGGCTTGGTTGAGCTTGTTGGGCTTTGTGGTGCCTTGTCTTTGCTTCTTTGGACCTTGTATCGGGCAAGAGTGCCCTGTGTCGCCCAGGGTGTGTGTCAGCCATGGTGTGGGTGTGTCGGCCATGGTGTGGATGTGTGTCGCCCATGGACCCTTTGACTCTCTTTGACCTCGTTTGTGTCACCACTAGTGGACACTCGGTGCTTGATGCTTACATGTGGCAATGGCCTTGGACATGTGTTTAGGGCATGTTAGAGTGGTGGCTTTGCTCATGGACAAGTGTCCCTACGCAGGCGACACCTTGCCTTGTTTTTCCTTGGTTTCTCCTCCATCCTCTTCTATATGTGTTTCCTTTCTCTTGCTAAGGATCCCTTTAGTTCCTTAGTCTCCCTCTCCCTTGGTGCACGACATCCCCTCTTCCTTTGCAAGCTTGGTGGCCGATCCTTGCCTTGGAGTCTCCTTCTTCCTCTAGTGGTGGCCGAACCCTAGAGTGCCTTACTCTTATTCCTTGGTGGTGCTTGGAGCTAGGAGCTTGGAGCTTTCTTAAGGCGGGTTACATAACTCCTAACCCTAACTACACTACCTTCTTTTATGTTCTTATATGTTTCTTATGATCAGCTATGTGTGTTGTTAGTTTAGTTTCTTGATTAGTTGTACCTTGTTGGCCGAACCTATGTTCTAGGGTTTCTTGGTGAGCAACACCCCTTTCTCTCCTAGGTCTAGAGGAGTGAGCTTGAGTTCTAGTAATATGAGCAATACCCCTCTCTCGTTTAAGTTGAGAGGTGAGCTTGTGTTCTAGTGGCTCGAGCAAGACCCTCCTCTCACCATGGACTTGAAAGGTGAGCTATGTGGTGGTTGTGGATCTTGGTTGTGGTTGAACCTTGTGTTGCCCAGTTGGTGTTAAGAAGCTTGACAAGACCCCTCTCTCTTGATAGTTGAGAGGTGAGTCATCTTCTTGATCCATTAGGGTTTGGTGTTGTTGTGTTTGAGGTTGGTGGTGACCCTGTCGGGTTGCATCTTGGCCGATATGGCCTTGGGTTGATGTTGCCTAATACCCCTCTTGACCTTGAGTCTTGGATGACATGTTGTGGCTATGTTGGGTGTCACACCCTGGTCCTTGACCTTTTGTGTGTTGAGCGTCACATCTAGTTTGGTGGTAGGCGTTATACCTGGTTCCTGCCATGGTGTGTGTGTGTGTGTCAGACGTCATACATGGTGGAGTACCCTGCCCGACATGCCTAGTTCAGATGGTAGCTCGATGCCATTATACCTTAGATATCTGACGGAGTGTTGCACAATACCCCAGTGCATGACACATGTGGTTGCACGATATGCATGGGTGTACAGTATGCTTGGTTCCCTGATGCATGACACACCGTTGCACAACATGGTGTTGCGCGTTACACCCTGCACGACACGCCCTTGGGCCCAGTTGCACGATAGACCTTGCTGCACGACATAGTGTTGCACGATATACCTAGGTGCCCGATACATCCTGAGGTGGTAGCTCGGTACCCTTGCTTAGTGCTTGGTTGTTATGTGGCTGGTTGGCTTGGCCGTTTGAGGTTTGAGAGTTGGGCGATAGGGGATAGTGCCCTACCCGTCACACTTCTGGTGAGGGTAGTGGGCACTTCTAGTGAGGGTCTTGTTCCTTCTAGAAGACTGTTATGATAGTTTTGAACATGCTTTCACGTTTGGTTGATGATAGTGATCCCTGACATGTTTGATAATTGATATAAGGGATCACATCTATGTATCTTGCCATAATAGTACCTATGTTTATGATCATCTCGAATCATCTGTATAATGCTAAGGAAATGGTAAGCACATAAGATGCTTTGCTTAATGATATGACCTATGTCTATGGTCACAGGTTGAGGCATGAATGATAACGTATATAATCATCAATGTTGTCCTATATCGATGATATGATCTTTCTATTAATCCATGATGATTGTGCATACTAACCATGCATGTGTTTCATACATATGCATAGCCAAGTAAAGGGCTATGAGATATATATGTTGAGTAACATTGCTTCAATAATTACTCTTGATAATGAAATAATAAGCATGATGTGTTATGGTCTGAGGACCTGAGTTTGGCTAAAGTGATGGGATTGCTATCCCATGGTGATGATGTAAGCCTTGAGAGGCAGTGGCACTATGTGATGAGGGATTGAGATCCCATGGCAATGTGATGAATATTTGTGATGGATCAGGATGGTGTTGATGACAGTAAAAGCATGATATTGAGTTTCATGTTGTTTATTCTTGTTCTAGTTGCATGTTATACAACCTGGATGAATTTTGCAATCCACATAAAAGATACTAATTAAACACAGTGGAATATATCATGTAGTTGCCTTGGCCATAGATCCACCATCGTCAGGAGCTGGTGATGGTGAAACGGGTTCTTCTACGGGTTAACCCAGAGCGCATATTGTTGAGTATGCGAGGTTTCTCCTAGCCTAAAGTGAGGAGTAAGAGTGCAACTTTGGTTGTAGACTTCAGAGTGCGGATTCAGGCCCGTAGCTCAATATGATAAGAGCATGGTGAACAGGCCCATGGCTCAGGATATGTGATATGGGAGCATGCATGCGTTCATGGCTCAGAGCACGGTGAACATGCTTGTGGCTCAGTTTCACTAGCGATGATACCTGTACCAAGGTGGGCTAGGCAGAGGGTAGCCTGACCCTGTAGCTGAGGCCACTTAAGCATGAGACTGCGGTCCTGCTTTAGTTCTCGTACACTGACCATGAGGTGGGAGGTCGTGGAGTCCGGCTCTTCCATTGACCTTGTATGGCACCAGATCTGGGTTTCACAGCCGTCAGTTGGATTTGGGCGGTACGGTTCACTTCCTCAGGGCATAATAATACGTAATCTAGCCAAATAGTATTTACTACTTAAGGCAAAACACGGAACATTGTTTGAGGCCTTGCTTGCATAGATAATTTTATTATACTTGCAGTTACTTATACGTTCCTTATGTTATATGGTAATATCTTATAAATATTATCTTGTTATTCATGTTCCATAAAGAAATACATGGGTATATGCCTTCCGTACAGTCTGGTAAGCCTGACGGTAAGAATAGTCTTGTTATATAACTGCTCTTTTTGTACCTTTTATCCGTTATCTGTTGTTGTTGCTTTCATCTTCCTTTGGTTTTATAGTTTTGGCGGGGAGTTATGTTTCTCGTTGGGACTGTGTATCTCACCCCGCTGGTTTACACCATTTTTAGGTGTTCGAGCTAGATGTGGTGGTGGTCCCGGAGTTGCGGCCGAGCAGCAAGAAGAGCAGTAAAAGGCAAGAGATGGATATGTTGTTGTTTTGGTTGTTTTGTAGTAGAGTCTTAGAGTCATCCCTGTACTCTCAGGTCCTTGGAGGTGTTTTGATGTTGTTTCACGATGTATAGCTGATGACGTTTTGTATATCCTACTGCTGGCCGAATGTGGGCCGTTCTGTATGTAATAACAGGTGATGAACTCATGTGATGGCTAGGCAGCTGATCCCCTAAGTTGTGGACATGTGTCAAGATCTTGTACATGTTTATATAACCTGTTTTCTTGCAGGATGTGGATCAGAATGTAATAGTTTCTTGGTTTATCTACTTTCCACAATCAGTTTTAATTAACTCGTATTTTTTGGTAATCTGTGGTTTATGGTGTTTTCCGCACATTTTCGTGTAACACCTCGCTGTCTGTGTGATAGAGGGATGTGTTGCCACAAGTTTTGGTATCAGATCCCTAGGTTCGCTAAGTCTATAGGGATTTAGGACTAGGTTGTGTCTGTTCTTGTGAGTTTTCTAGATTTTCTGACAATCATCTTCTGCCCTCAGCGGAAGAAAAGTGAAGATGTCTGGAAACCATGAAGAACATGCTGCCGAGAATAGCGATGCTGCATCAGTTGATGGAGCTATAGGGAAGGCACATAAAGATCGTGTGCCTGAGGTCCCCCAACCTGACCCAGCCATTCTTGAACACCCTGCCTATCAATAGCTTATGGGGCAGATGATGGCTACGATGAATCTCATGGTAGAAAGACTGCCAGTGCCTCTGCCGAGAGCACAGGCTCCCCATGATGAAACATCGAGTATTGGGAAGACCTTTGAGCGGCTTCGCTGAGTCAGAGCTTCAGATTATGATGGAACGGCTGACCCAGTGGATGCGAATATGTGGCTGACAACTCTCGAGAAGGCTTTCCGGATCCTCGACATCCCCAAAGCAGACAAAGTCAAGAACGTTGTCTACCTTTTGAAAGGTAGTGCTGGTCATTGGTGGACCATCGAGGAGGAGAAGCGACCTGGTGAGGTGATCGGTTGGGAGGTTTTCTGACGCGAGTTCATCAGCAGATAATTTCCAAAGATGTATCTAGATGAGAAGATCAGTCAGTTTGAGAGCCTGCGCCAAGGAACGATGAACATCACCGAGTATGAGACCAATTTTATGGATATGTTGAGGTTTTGTCCTCACATGGGTGCGACAGATGAGGAACGGATCAGGCATTTTGAGAAGGGCCTGAGTGCTGAGCTGACAACACTTGCTTTGGCATTGGAGAACGGAGAGCGGTTTGCTATGTTTGTGGAGTCTGTCTGGAGGATTGAACGGTCAGTCAGGGAGAAAAGAGAATCCATGTCTAAGAAGAGGCCTGCTCAGTTCCAGGGACAGAGGTTTGGTGGCTTCAAGAAGCCAAGGTTTTCAGCACCTTCCGTGATGAGAGGTTCCAGTGTACCATCGCAGTGGTCTCTGAGTAAGGGAAGAGGATATGTTTCTTCACCGTCAAAGGCATATAGTACAACTTCAGTGGCAGTGATAGGGCCATCTAGGCCACAGTTCGAAGATAGGGTATGCCATCTGTGTGGTCAGACCGGGCATTTCAAGTTAAATTGCCCAAGTAGAGATGTTGAAGTAACGCAGTAGCCAAGGCAGAATTAACAAGGGTTAGTTAGACAGCAGCCCAGTAGTAGCAGAGGGTGAGGACGCGGTCAAGCGTCACAAGCGGGATCGTTTACTCAAGAAAGCAGAGGACGTGGACAACAAGCAACAACTCGATTCTATGCTATGAATCAGTTAGAGGCAATAGTCAACCCGCGAGTGGTGGCATGTCAGATGGAGTTATTTCATTCTGATATGTCTTCTTCTTGCTTTATATCTGTTCTGGTTGACCCGGGTGCTACACACTCTTTTATCGCCTATAGTATGCTTGAAAACTGTCGTTTACATGTTAGTTGTAAGAAGGATAGCTTGTTGTTAGAAACCCCTCTTGATGGTTCCTCGATGCTTCGAGAAGAGTGTCCATCTTGCGTCATATCTTTTTCGGGACACAGTATACAAGTGGATCTTATACCACTTGATATGTATGGTTTTGATGTGATCCTTGGGATGGATACCTTAGAGAAGTATAAGGTTGTTTTGGACTGTGGTTCCAAGCAAGCTGTGTTTGATGATGATGGTAAGAAGTTGATCTTCCAAGGAGATAAGAAGATTCTTCCGACATGTCTAGTATCCACTATGGTGGCAGAGAAGTTGTTACGAAAAGGATGTGAGGCGTTCTTAGCTCGCGTAGTGGATATCAAGGTGAAGGGTCCTAGCCTTGAGGAGGTGTCGGTTGTCTGAGAGTTTGTGGATGTGTTTCCTGATGAGTTCCCCAGTGTTCCTCCACCCCAAGAGATTGATTTCAAGATCAATCTGGTTCCAGGAACGCAACCAGTTGCACATACACCGTATAGGATGGCTCCAGTAGAGATGGCAGAGCTTAAGAAGCAGTTGCAAGAGTTTTTGGAGAAAGGTTTCATCCGACCGAGTACGTCGCCTTGGGGTGCTCCAGTGTTGTTCGTTAAGAAGAAAGATGGATCGATGCGGTTATGTATAGATTACCGACAATTGAACAAAGTCACGATCAAGAACAAGTACCTGTTGCCGAGGATAGACGATCTGTTTGATCAGTTACGTGGCGCTATAGTGTTTTCAAAGATCGATCTACGATTTGGATATCATTAGTTGAGGATTAAGGCAGATGACATACCAAAGTCAGCTTTTAGGATGAGGTATGGTCACTTCAAGTTTGTGGTTATGCCGTTTGGGCTAACCAATGCACCTGCTGCTTTCATGGATTTGATGAACAGAGTGTTCTGTCCATTTCTAGATTAGTTTGTTGTAGTCTTTATAGATGACATCTTGATCTATAGTCGGGATAGGCAAGAGCATGAGCGACATCTTCGACTAGCATTGACTCTTCTTTGCCAACATCAGTTGTATGCCAAATTCAGTAAGTGTGAGTTATGGTTGGAGGAAGTGACTTTCTTGGGCCATGTAATATCTGCAGAAGGAGTTGAGGTGGACCCGAAGAAGGTAGAATATGTTGCAGAATGGGAACAGTCGAAGACGCCGACAGAAGTTCGTAGTTTCCTGGGTTTAGCAGGATACTACCGGAGGTTTATCAAGGACTTCAGTGCAATTGCGTTGCCAATGACGAAGTTGACTAGGAAGGATGTACCTTTTGTCTGGGATGATCGTTGTCAGCAAGCTTTCCAGAGTTTGAAGGATAAGTTAACTAGTGCTCCAGTGTTAGTCCTGCCAGAGCCTGGAAAGGGCTATGTTGTTTTCTGCGACGCTTCCAAGAAAGGTTTAGGTTGTGTACTGATGCAGGAAGATCATGTGGTTTCTTTTGCTTCACGACAACTTAAGAAACACGAGGAGAACTATCCGACTCATGACTTGGAGTTGGCAGTGGTGGTTCATGCGTTAAAGATTTGGAGACACTATCTTTACGGGGAAGTGTGTCAGATCTTTACGAATTATAAGAATCTGAAGTACATCTTTTCACAGCATGAGTTAAAAATGCGACAGCGCCGATGGATGGAGTTAATCAATGATTACGACTGCACCATCGAGTATCATTCTGGCAAGGCAAATGTGGTAGCTGATGCACTTAGCCGAAAGTCTTCTTCTTTTCCTTCAAAGAAGGCACAGTTGAGTTCCTTGGTATGCCATATACGGGATATGCTTGCTTCCTTGCGGCAGATGAATGTGTATATGGAAGTTTCCTTGTTAGCTAGACTTTTAGCACATATGCAAATCAAGCCTACGCCGAGACAACAGATCAGAGATGCACAGCAAATAGATGATACAGTACAGATGATCAGATCAGAGTTTGGCAGCAAAAAGCATGATGGGTTCCATGAGTCTGAGGATGGACTAGTTTGCTACCGAGATAGGATGGTGATTCCCATTGCAGATGATCTAAGGAAGCTATTACTCAAGGAAGCACACACGTCGATGTATGCTATGCATCCAGGTGTCACCAAGATGTATCATAGTCTGAAGGACTTGTATTGGTGGCCCGGTTTGAAGAAAGATGTAGCGGAGTTTGTGGCTAGATGTGCAGTATGTCAGCAAGTTAAGGTTGAACATTAGAAGCCGGCAAGTACGTTACAACCCCTGTCGATACCGCAGTGGAAATGGGATCATATAACCATGGATTTCGTAGTGGGTCTGCCCAGGACAACTAGGAATCATGATTCCATTTGGGTGATAGTGGACAGATTGACGAAGTCTGCCCATTTCATACCTGTAAAGACAACATATACAGCCGAGAAGCTTGCTCGAGTATACGTAGATGAGATAGTGTGGTTGCACGGTGTGCCAGTAATGATAGTTTCCGACAGAGGTCCTCAGTTCACGAGTTGTTTCTGGGAACAGTTGCACAAAGCATTGGGAACGCAGTTGAGGTTCAGCACTGCTTTCCAACCACAGACAGATGGACAGTCTGAGAGGACTATTCAGACTTTGGAAGATCTTCTTCGAGCTTGTGTTTTGCGGTTCCTAGGCTGTTGGGACATGCATCTCAGTGTGATAGAATTCACCTACAACAATAGTTATCAGCGGAGCATTGACATGGCTCCTTATGAGGCCTTATATGGCAGGAAGTGCAGATCTCCGTTGTGTTGGTATGAGTCTGGTGAATATCAGCTTTTGGGTCCTGAGTTAGTACAGCAGACAACAAAAAAGATCAAGGTGATACAACAATAGTTAAAAGCGGCACAGGACAGGCAGAAGTCTTATGCAGACAATCACCGACGACCTTTGGAGTTCCAGGTAGGAGACAAAGTGTATCTTAAAGTCTCGCCGTGGAAGGGTGTGTTGAGGTTAGGCCGAAAGTGTAAACTAGCACCCAGATATATGGGGCCATACCCAGTCATTGCACGCATGGGCAAGGTAGCTTATGAATTGGAGCTGCCGCCAGAGTTACACGGGTTGCATCCAGTGGTCCATATCAGTATGCTGAAGAAAAGTCATCCAGATTCAGGGACAGTGATACAGCTAGTCGAAGTCAAGCTTGATGAAGATGTAACCTACGAGGAAGGTCCTGGGATGATCCTTGATAGGAGAGTTAAGAAGCTGAAGAGGAAGGACCTGGTTCTTGTGAAGGTTCTTTGGCATCATCGTGGCATTGAGGAATCCACATGGGAGCTTGAGGAAGAAATGAGGAGGAAGTATTCCTCACTTTTCTTTTCAGATTTCGAGGATGAAATCCCTTTGTAGAGGGTTAGTTTGTAAGGACCCTGACCTCCATTTAGGGCTTATCCTATTTGCTTTGCTTAACCCTGATGCTTGGTTGCTTGCTAATCACCTTTAGTGGTGATTAGGGTTTGTTGGTGTTTTGTTAGGAGCTGGAGGTGCTACTTGTAATATACCCAAGTTTAGGGTTTGTGGGAAAGTTTGTCACCTTGTGAGGTGTTACTCCCTCTCCTTGCTTCCTCTAGTGTTGAGAGGAAGGTTTGGGCTCGTTGCTTGAGTTCCTTTGGGGCTTGGTTGAGCTTGTTGGGCTTTGTGGTGCCTTGTCTTTGCTTCTTTGGACCTTGTGTCGGGCAAGCGTGCCATGTGTCGCCCAGGGTGTGTGTCGGCCATGGTGTGGGTGTGTCGGCCATGGTGTGGATGTGTGTCGCCCATGGACCCTTTGACTCTCTTTGACCTCGTTTGTGTCACAACTAGTGGACACTTGGTGCTTGATGCTTGAATGTGGCAATGGCCTTGGACATGTGTTTAGGGCATGTTAGAGTAGTGGCTTTGCTCATGGACAAGTGTCCCTAGGCAGGCGACACCTTGCCTTGTTTTTCCTTGGTTTCTCCTCCATCCTCTTCTATATATGTGTTTCCTTTCTCTTGCTAAGGATCCCTTTAGTTCCTTAGTCTCCCTCTCCCTTGGTGCATGACATCCCCTCTTCCTTAGCAAGCTTGGTGGCCGATCCTTGCCTTGGAGTCTCCTTATTCCTCAAGTGGTGGCCGAACCCTAGAGTGCCTTGCTCTTCTTCCTTGGTGGTGCTTGGAGCTAGGAGCTAGGAGCTAGGAGCTTGGAGCTTGCTTAAGGTGGGTTACATAAATTCTAACCCTAACTACACTACCTTCTTTTATGTTCTTATATGTTACTTATGATCGGCTATGTGTGTTGTTAGTTTAGTTTCTTGCTTAGTTGTACCTTGTTGGCCGAACCTATGTTCTAGGGTTTCTTGGTGAGCAACACCCCTTTCTCTCCTAGGTCTATAGGAGTGAGCTTGAGTTCTAGTAATATGAGCAATACCCCTCTCTCGTTTAACTTGAGAGGTGAGCTTGTGTTCTAGTGGCTCAAGCAACACCCTCCTCTCACCATGAACTTGAAAGGTGAGCTATGTGGTGGTTGTGGATCTTGGTTGTGGTTGAACCTTGTGTTGCCCGATTGGTGTTAAGAAGCTTGACAAGGCTGAAAAACCACTAGAGGGGGGGTGAATAGGGTTTTAAAGATAATTCAATAATTATTTCTCTCAAACAACCACAAATGAAAAAGCAAGGAGACAAGGGATTTAGAGTGGTTCCTACCTTAGCAAATACTAAGGTAGTCAGTCCACTACCCGGTTGCTTACCCAACCGGGATTTTGAAAGTATTTATTTTATTACCTCTTCAAGGATTTTACATAAAATACAATACTTTCTTACACCCCTTTGGACAACCTTCACTTTGAAGTAGATGCACCAACTTGAGGCAGCCTTCTTGACGTAACTCCAAGCTCCCCCTTGAAGTAGCCTTCCTCTTAGAAGTAGCCTCCTATTGTACCAGCCTTCTTGAAGTAGTCCAAAGCCTCCTTCTTCACCAAGAAGATCACAACCCTCTCCAATCCACAACCTCCAACCCTAGGAGTAGCAAGGAGAGTACAAGCAATAAGAGTGAACAAGAAAGAAAAAGGAAATTACACTTAACCTTTGAAGCACAAGGCTTGATTTGCCTATATCAAGCGTGTAGATCTCCTAACCAATGTATATGGAAGTGTGATTGCTGTGGATAGGAGATACTAGCCTATAGGACACGAAATTAGAGCAAGAAGAAGAGTATCCAATTGCAAGTATTGCTCAATTGCTCAAAATAGGTTGTTAATGCAAGTGTATGCTCAAAGATTGCTCAAGTGTAGAATAAGTGAGTTTAGGTGTCCTAAGACATGTCCTATGTATAGAAATGACATACAAGTGCTTAAGGATGTTCTAGACACTTTCTAGGGGGTTCTAAGTGCTTAACTATCCGTTAGGTACACTTTTAGTTGCTTTAGCAACGACTAGTTAATTAATTCTGCAACTGCTGTCAGAACCCATCTCGGTCGAGGAATTGTCGATCGAGATACCTACTCGGTCGAGAGTTTTTCGACCGACAGGCTCTCTGGAGCAAGTGTTTGCAACGTTCATCTCCAACTGCCAACTACCTTGTCAGTTGTGTCTAACGGCTACTTGGGTCTTTCTCGGTCAAGGAGTTTGTCGACCGAGAGTGTCTCGATCGAAGAATTTGTCGACCGAGATTGACCCTGTTTCAATGTTTCAAATAAAGTGCTAAGTGTATGTATGAGTGTGCATATGTGACACTGTTGAAGAGGATGACCTATCTAAGTGTGGTGATTAGCTAGGAAAGATCTAACGCTTGATTTACATGATGTCTAAGTACTTGTACATTATATGTTTGTACAAGTTTTACAATTGATTACATTCATTAAATAACAATAATTCAAGCATATAGATTTCCCAATTCTTTATCATCCACCTTATTCCTGCAACACTCAAGTAGCACGTTAGATCGAAAAGAATGAAATGTTTGTCATCATCAAAACAAAGGATCTATGTCAATTTAGCCAAAAATCTCCCCCTTTTGAAGATGACAAACATTTCCTAAATATAAAATAAGGAAATATGAATCATGTGAGTTTCATACCTAAATTTTACCTTTTGTAACCATTCTTGTTTTGCAAGTGAATGCTGGCTGAAATATTATGAAACTCTCATTTTATTTTATTTCTCCCCCTTTGTCATTTCAAAAAGATATCCAGGAAAATCATTTTATATTTCCCCTTTAATTCTATGCTATGCTCCCCCTTAAAGAGATAGTCAATTTAAAAGCAAGCGATTAATGCAAAGCAATTAATGTTAATTTTAGCCACAAATTATTTCTCAATCATTTGCAAAGGATGGTAAGCCTTCAAATGATATGAGATCCCTTTAAGCTTATATTTAAAGTACATAAAAGTATCTCTAACCAAATGCACGGGATGTTAAGCCCTGATTTGTTTGGAGAATTCCATTAAGAACAAGATATATATCATATTCATGAAATTTGTAGATTCCTTTATTTTCATAACAAAGATTAAAAATGCTAAGGTCATTACTTGTTTCAATTTATCTTTATGATCAAGATAATTTTTGTAAGCTCCTCCTTAAAATCAAAGGATTAATGCACTCCAATTAATGGTGAATTTAGCCACAGTTGAATTTTCAATCATTTTGCAAAAATTTTACCCTTTATAATCCATTGCATATATTACTCCCCTTTATTTGTATGCTCTACTATAATAGCCATGTATTTGTTCAAATGAAGCCATAGAAGAAACACTTTTATTAATAATAACTTAGTGCTTCTACAATTGACAAGATAACTCATAAAACATGCTTGCTTAAAAGATATCCATTACAATCATTGTAGAGATAACCATCCCATTACAACTATTACAAGAAATACTCATAATCTCACTGAAAAGACTGAAGTATTACATCAATATTTGGGTCTTTCCCAAGAAAAGGCTCAGCTCCATAATACTTGACCAGTGTCTGCCACTCTAATGCACCTGTCTTGGTTAAGGCATAGGCTTCCAAGAAGGTGGGAACTCGATCAAAGTGAAAATTGGCAGCAATGTCTTGAAGTTGCATTTGAGAGAACTGAGTATGTGTGAGATCAGGAGATGGTGAAGGTGGAATTTGGTAGTAGTTGTAGGAAGGATTGTATGGATTTATCATGCCATGATTTAGAGAGTAAGGATATTAATCAGGTTGATTAGGAGAGAGAGCTTGCATCCTTTGGTTTAAGTAAGTCATAGCATGGTGATTGTAATCTAATTGCCTACTCAGATGATATTGGGATCCAGCAATGTAGGTTAAAGTGTTTGTGATGGGATGATAGGTAGGTTGGTAGAAGGAGGTGGTGGAGGGATGTCTTTAGTGGATGTCTCCCCTTCAGTCCTAGCCTTTTTGTGACCAAAGTCAATTCCCATCTTCTCTACTGTATTTTTGCTTATCTTTTGAGGTCTTCTATCCCATATGTAACCTAGATCCTCAATATTCTTCTTAAGAATGTGTTGAGTGATTTGGCACACAAAGTCAGCATAAGGTGGATTTCCAGAAAACTCAAGCATATTCTTAAGGATGATGCGAATAAAATTTATGGGAATACCTTTGAGAATACCATAGATAAGATACATACGAAAGGTGGGTACTTCAGATTTGTTTGCTCTAAGATGGATATTAGTGGAAACAATGAGATTGATGATCCTAGCTTCAGGTTTTAGATTTATGGCATAATAGGTACCCCTATCCTCATGACAAGTTGTATTGGATTGAAAGATGGCTCGTTTGACATCACTAAGGCTAGTTGTAGTGTCAACTTGGGATAGTTTGTTGAGTGGATTTCCTGTGGTGAGGTCAAGAAAGTCTTTATATTCTTCTACATCTATTTTAAGCATATCAAGAATACCCTCCTCATTAAAATGGAATCCTGGTCGGGATGTGGGGTTAAATTGGCATAGAATTCATTAACTACTTTGGAAGAGTAGGAGGGAAAGGAAGGATTTAGAAAATCAGTCAAATGTTGCACCTCGAAGAGTTCCTCCAAGTCGACAATGTCGTGGAAGTCCATGACGTCAACTGGCCGTCGTGGAAGAGGAGTTTTTGAGGAGAGCCTGAGGTAGCGGTCGCCTACAGCTGCGTCGATGAAAGGGATGTCGTTGATGATTGGCGGCTGTGGAGAGACTGTCCTTCCTTTCCTAGCTGCAACTTACTTCTTTCCACGTGTAGATGATGAATCCATTTTGTTGCTTTGAGGTGGAGAAGTAGCAAGAACGACTTGGATGTAGAGAAGCTAAAGATTTGCACAAAAATGCACTAGAGAGGAGCTAGAGAAGTGAGAATGTGAAGGTGTGAGGAAATGGCCAGTTTTTGGTCCTATTTATAGCAAATCAGTACCGATTTCAGTCGACCAATTGTCGACCGACGACCGCAACAGTCATTTTCTAGACGCGCCTCTGGTCGCCCAACGGTCGACCGGCAACGGTCATATTCCAACGGTCATATTCCAACGTTCGGCCCTCGATCGAGCAATTAGTCGACCGACACTTGCTTGGTCGAACAATTTGTCGACCGGAAGTGTGTTTGAGTTTTTCCCGTATAGTTCTTACTTGAAGTTTATCGGTCGAAAGAGATAGCCGACCGAGATGTTTTCGGTCGACGAATTCGTCGATCGAGTTTGTCTCAGTCGAGACATTTTACTGACCGACAGACTTGCTGTGAATGGAATTTTAAGCTAGTTTTTAAACCAAGTGATAGACTAAATATGTAGAGCATGTATAGGTTTTCTACGGGGGTAATAATGTGATTATCATTACCAATATTTTGACAATTTTTGTGGTCATAATTTTAATTTGTCCTTTTATCAAAATCACATTTTTTTACTAAGATTGAGTATATAAAATGATGTCCAAATAAGCATTGTGTCAAGCTTATTTTAGGTCGACCTTGACTACGACTATGGCGCCCCTTGGTCAATTTTAATTTCAACCAAGAGGCAAATTTTACAGATTTCATATTTCACTACTCATTTTTGAAGTATAATTTCTGTAGATAGCTTTAAATAAATATCAATTTGAAGCACAATAAGTGATACCTGGTATGAAGACGTTTTGCTATGGGTGTATGCATTTCAATTCCTTAGATTAATTATAGTATTCTTTATGTATTTTTGAAAGCAAGATAGATATCTTAAAGTCAAGATTGTGCTTTAGATTTCTTAGAACAAAACAACTAGATAAAACATTAATGTTCTTGTTCTAAGATACACTATTTGGTTTGTCACAGCAATAATCATTATCTATTATGTCAAGCTAATTTCATTTTCAATGATCTGAAACATAATGATCAAGAATAACATCCATGCATGGTTTGTACATATGAATCAAAGATTGTTTTAGACAAGCCAATGAAACACAGTGATCATGGAACATAAATTATGATAAGAGCATATCCTCAATACAGTGATCAAGATATAAATGCAATGATTATGATCATTTCAACACATATGGTTCCCATAAAAGTATACCAAGGAGTACTTAGGAAAGACCATGTGGACTGTGATAAAATCGTTAAAACTTATTCATAATTTTAAGCCAAACCATGTAGAGGATAATACCAAAATAATTTCATTTATGCTTTCAATTTTGAAAACAGACTAATAAACTTTTTCAATCAATGAATAAAGTTAGTTCAAGATCAGTCTTCTTAAAACACTTTTGCAATATGTTTAAGGATTTCATATTCATAATGTTATATAATACAAAAGATCGATATGTCTTACTTAAAAATCATCTTCCAAGGTTTTATTCTTGATTTACATGTTAAATTAATCATTAATAACAAATTGATAGCAAGCTAGGTTAATTGAAAAACAAGTTCAGCAGATTTATTTTAGATTTGACAACAGAAACTTGCTCAGTCGACTATTTCTCAACCGACAGTTCTCTCGGTCGACAGTGTCTCGACCGAGAAAAGTTATGTGTTGTTTTAGAGCTGTTTTCAGTAATTGCTTCCAAGTAAAAACAAAGTTCATTTTCAATTCAATTATGCAATTTGAAAACTTAGCTAGATTGAACATATGAATATCAAAGTAATATTTAGATCAAATCTCAACTAATTATATTTAAGTCTTTATGCTTTAGAGTACTATAATTAAAGCAAAATTTCAAAGATTTGTCTTTGCATATTTGTATATTTTCAAATTAGAAGTTTTAAATACTTGAATTAATTTGTTATCCCATTATGTTAAGTTGAGATAGACATAGAAATATACAACTAGAGTCCTTGGTCATATCTCAACTTAATCTTATTTATTTAGTTTGGGGATTTTGGAACCCATACTAACTCAACATCCTTTTTCTTGTAAGGACATGAAAAACAATAATGACCAAGACGCAAACAATAATGACAACATATAGAATCAACCTCATATCTCTTCTTATGATTTTGTTCTAGGTTGTTCTTGAATACATATATGTATTTGCCTTTGGGTACATACATAGATTGACTCTTTGGTACTTGTGTTCTTCCCCAACTAGGTTTTTGATAAGATTTTCCTTTAGGCTCATATCCTAGTCCTCTCCTTCCAATTTGATGATAAGAATTATTTAAAATTTTATAAAGAGTATCATTGTTACTCAAACTATTAACTTTTTGTTGCAGCTTAACAATCTCATCCATTCTTTTATTTATGTCTAACTTTGCTTGATCTAGATTAGATAACAAGGAATCTCTTCACTATAGTATCATAATCTAGATGTGTACACAGAATAGGTTGTTTTTTAAGATCATTTACTTGAGTTTGCAAATTTAACTTTTCCAGAGAAAGAAGATTGCAATTTGCTTCTACAGATTTTAGCTTAATATCATGACCTTCAATAACCTTTTTGAGATCTTCATTTTCAGATGTAAGAGCACGAAGCTTAGCATGTAACTCATCATTTTCTTTATTAGATTTCTTTAATTTCTTCTTGCACTCCATATATATTTATTATGTGTCTCTTCAAGACTAGCAACTAGCTCTTCTTTAGATAAATAAAAAAGGCTTACCGCTTCTTCTTCTTCTTCACTTATTGTAGCAATAAGACATTCTTTATGTGTATCTTCCTTCTTTGACCTCCATGGGCAACCAAGTGTTGTGTGGCTTGTTCCTAAGCACCAACTGCAACTTGTTGAAGATTGGTCCATACTTTTCGTTTGTTTATGGTTGTAGACACCACCACCCTTCATACTTCAAGACTCGATTAGAGCTCCTTGAAGCCTGCTCTGATACCAATTGAAAAACCACTAGAGGGGGGTGAATAGGGTTTTAAAGATAATTCAATAATTATTTCTCTCAAACAACCACAAATGAAAAAGCAAGGAGACAAGGGATTTAGAGTGGTTCCTACCTTAGCAAATACTAAGGTAGTCAGTCCACTACCCGGTTTCTTACCCAACCGAGATTTTGAAAGTATTTATTTTATTACCTCTTCAAGGATTTTACATAAAATACAATACTTTCTTACACCCCTTTGGACAACCTTCACTTTGAGGTAGATGCACCAACTTGAGGCAGCCTTCTTGAAGTAACTCCAAGCTCCCCCTTGAAGTAGCCTTCCTCTTAGAAGTAGCCTCCCGTTGCACCAGCCTTCTTGAAGTAGTCCAAAGCCTCCTTCTTCACCAAGAAGATCACAACCCTCTCCAATCCACAGCCTCCAACCCTAGGAGTAGCAAGGATACAAGCAATAAGAGTGAACAAGAAAGGAAAAGGAAATTACACTTAACCTTTGAAGCACAAGGCTTGATTTGCCTATATCAAGCGTGTAGATCTCCTAACCAATGTATATGGAAGTGTGATTGTTGTGGATAGGAGATACTAGCCTATAGGACATGAAATTAGAGCAAGAAGAAGAGTAGCCAATTGCAAGTATTGCTCAATTGCTCAAAATAGGTTTCTAATGCAAGTGTATGCTCAAAGATTGCTCAAGTGTAGAATAAGTGAGTTTAGGTGTCCTAAGGCATGTCCTGTTTATAGAAATGACCTACAAGTGCTTAAGGACGTTCTAGACACTTTCTAGGGGGTTCTAAGTGCTTAACTAGCCGTTAGGTGCACTTTTAGTTGCTTTAGAAATGGCTAGTTAATTAATTCTGCAAGTGTTGTCAAAACCCATCACGGTCGAGGAATTGTCGACCGAGATACCTACTCGGTCGAGAGTTTGTCGACCGACAGGCTCTCTGGAGCAAGTGTTTGCAACGTTCATCTCCAACTGCCAACTACCTTGTCAGCTGTGTCTAACGGCTACTTGGGTCTTTCTCGTTCGAGGAGTTTGTCGATCGAGAGTGTCTCGGTCGAGGAATTTGTCGACCGAGATTGACCCTATTTCAATGTTTCAAATAAAGAGCTTAGTGTATGTATGAGTTTGCATATGTGACACTATTGAAGAGGATGACCTATCTAAGTGTGGTGATTAGCTAGGAAAGATCTAACGCTTTATTTACATGATGTCTAAGTACTTGTACATTATATGTTTGTACAAGTTTTACAATTGATTACATTCATGAAATAACAATAATTCAAGCATATAGATTTCCCAATTTTTTGTCATCCACCTTATTCCTGTAACACTCAAGTAGCAAGTTAGATTGACAAGAATGAAATGTTTGTCATCATCAAAACAAAGTATTTATGTCAATTTAGCCAACAAAGACCCCTCTCTCTTGATAGTTGAGAGGTGAGTCATCTTCTTGATCCATTAGGGTTTGGTGCCCTTGTGCTTGAGGTTGGTGATGACCCTGTCAGGTTGCATCTTGGCCGATATGGCCTTGGGTTGATGTTTCCCGATACCCCTCTTGACCTTGAGTCTTGGACGACATGTTGTGGCTGTGTTGGGCGTCACACCCTGGTCCTTGACCTTTTGTGTGTTGAGCGTCACATCTAGTTTGGTGGTAGGCGTTATACCTGGTTCCTGCCATGGTGTGTGTGTGTGTCGGGCGTCACACATGGTGGAGTACCCTGCCTGACATGCCCAGTTCATATGGTAGCTCGACGTCGTTATACCTTAGATGTCTGACGGAGTGTTGCATGATACCCTGGTGCACGACACATGTGGTTGCACGATATGCATGGGTGTACGGTATGCTTGGTTTCCTGATGCATGACACGATATTGCAAAACATGGTGTTGCGCGTTACACCCTGCACGAAACGTCCTTGGGACCAGTTGCACGATAGACCTTGCTGCACGTCACATGTAGTGTACGACATAGTGTTGCACGATATACCTAGGTGCCCGATACATCCTGAGATGGTAGCTCGATACCCTTGCTTAGTGCTTGGTCGTTATGTGGCTCGTTGGCTTGGCCGTTTGAGGTTTGAGAGTTGGGCGATAGGGGAGAGTGCCCTACCCGTCACACTTCTGGTGAGGGTAGTGGGCACTTCTAGTGAGGGTCTTGTTCCTTCTAGAAGACTGTTATGATAGTTTTGAACATGCTTTCATGTTTGGTTGATGATAGTGATCCCTAACATGTTTGATAATTGATATAAGGGATCACGTCTATGTATCTTGCCATAATAGTATCTGTGTTTATGATCATCTCGAATCATATGTATAATGCTAAGGAAATGGTATGCACATAAGATGCTTTTCTTAATGATATGACCTATGTCTATGGTCACAGGTTGAGGCATGAATGATAACGTATATAATCATCAATGTTGTCCTATATCGATGATATGATCTTTCTATTAATCCATGATGATTGTGCATACTAACCATGCAGGTGTTTCATACAGATGCATAGCCAGGTAAAGGGCTATGAGATATATATGTTGAGTAACATTGCTTCAATAATTACTCTTGATAATGAAATAATAGGCATGATGTGTTATGGTCTGAGGACCTGAGTTTGGCTAAAGTGCTGGGATTGCTATCCCATGGTGATGATGTAAGCCTTGAGAGGCAGTGGCACTATGTGATGAGGGATTGAGATCCCTTGGCAATGTGATGAATCCTTATGATGGATCAAGATGGTGTTGATGATAGTAAAAGCATGATATTGAGTTTCATGTTGTTTATTCTTGTTCTAGTTGCATGTTATACAACCTGGTTGAATCTTGCAATCCACATAAAAGATACTAATTAATCACAGTGGAATATATCATGTAGTTGCCTTGGCCATAGATTCATCATCGCCAGGAGCTAGTGATGGTGAAACGGGTTCTCCTGTGGGTTAACCCAGAGCGCATATTGTTGAGTATGCGAAGTTTCTCCTAGCCTAAAGTGAGGAGGTAAGAGTGCAACTTCGGTTGTAGACTCCAGAGTGCAGATTTAGGCCCGTAGATCAATATGATAAGAGCATGGTGAACAGTCCCATGGCTCAGGATATGTGATATGGGAGCATGAATGCGTTCATGGCTTAGAGCATGGTGAACAGGCCCGTGGCTCAGTTTCACTAGCGTCGATACCTGTACCAAGGCGGGCTAGGCAGAGGGTAGCCTGACCCTGTGGATGAGGCCACTTAAGCATGAGACCGCGGTCCTACTTTAGTTCTTGTGCACTGACCACGAGGTGGGAGGTCGTGGAGTCCGACTCTTCCATTGATCTTGTATGGCACCAGCTCTGGGTTTCACAGTCGTCGGTTGGATTTGGGCGGTACAACTCACTTCCTCAGGGCATAATAATACGTAATCCAGTCGAATAGTATTTACTGCTTAAGGCAAAACATGGAACATTGTTTGAGGCCTTGCTTGCGTAGCTAATTTTGTTATACTTGTAGTTACTTATACGTTCCTTATGTTATATGGTAAGATCTTATAAATCTTATCTTGTTATTCATGTTCCATAAAGAAATACTTGGGTATATGCCTTCCGTACAGTCTGGTAAGCCTGATGGTAAGAATAGTCTTGTTATATAACTGCTCTTGTTGTACCTTTTATCCATTATCTGTTGTGTTACTTTCATCTTCCTTTGGTTTTATAGTTTTGGCGGGGAGTTATGTTTCTCGCTGGGACTGTGTGTCTCACCCCGCTGGTTTACACCCTTTTTAGGTGTTCGATCTAGACGTGGTGGTGGTCGCGGAGTTTCGGCCGAGCAGCAAGAAGAGTAGTAGAAGGCAAGAGATGGATATGATGTTGTTTTGATTGTTTTGTAGTAGAGTCTTAGAGTCATCTCTGTACTCTCAGGTCCTTGGAGGTGTTTTGACGTTGTTTCACGATGTATAGATGATGACATTTTGTATATCCTGCTGCGGGCCAGATGTGGGTCGTTCTGCATGTAATAACATGTGATGAACTCATGTGATGGCTAGGCAGCTGATCCCCTAAGCTGTAGACACGTGTTACATGTTTATATAACCTATTTTCTTGTAGGATGTGGATCAGAATGTAATAGTTTCTTGGTTTATCTACTTTCCTCAATCGGTTTTAATTAACTCGTATTTTTTTGGTAATATGTGGTTTATGGTGTTTTCCGCACGTTTTTGCGTAACTCCTCGCCGTCTGTGTGATATCGGGATGTGTTGCCACACTATAGTTCTAATTTGAGACTAGTTTGACCTTATTTGACTCCTAAAACAATTTTGTGAAGTTTTTGTATAGTTTAAACTTTAAAGCAGTTAATATTTGATTTCTTTGAGTAGATTTAGTCATGTTTCTTTTTTAACCATCAGTCACACAAACTAAAATCCTGATCCTACTTGGAATATTAGATCCTGTGAACTTTTCCCTCTTACCCAACTTCTAGTGTGACTCCAAACTGCACCCCCTCTCTATTCCTCAAATCTCTGTATGTCACCCATATTTATTGATGTCTTCGCATTCCCTCACCTTGAGTCTATGGATCCCTAGTTTGTTAGGGATTTGTATAGCATGATATATGCTACCCAAACGACTCTTGCTTCTAGCAGAATACCATCTCAAGATTTTTCCCCTCACAAATATATATATATATATATATATATATATATATATATATATATATATACATACTTGGATCAATTTATGGATCAACAGAAACTCATTCGCATTGATATAGCCCCCTCAACCATCCCGATGGAAACCATCCTCAAACATCCCTCTATCGATTTATGATAAGGGTTTTCCTCCATAGCAGAAGCCTCATGGGAGAGCCATGATACTAGGTTTCTTCCTGGATCAACCTTTTCCCTTTATAGGTACTCTGTCATTTTCCCCTCTTTTATGCCTTTCTTTCTTTTTTTTGCATCCATAGAGGGTTTGTAGGATTTGGTTGAGTTTTTTCTTCTGAGTTTTCATGTCTCTATCTTTAGTTGGATGTATTGAACACATCCAGACTCTTTTTGTTGCAAACTCACCTCTTATCTGATGTTTGATCCCCTTCACCTCTTCTCAACCATGACATAGGATCTTCTAGACCTCCTGTCAATGAGATAGCACAAGGCGGGTCCTGTCGTGCTCGTACCACTGTAAGGGTCTCTCAAGTGGCCTTATCTTACTTTGACAAAGGATAGTATCACATTTTGGGTCCTGAGTTGCTCTTCAATTCCTTCTTGTTCTTTGTTTATTGGAGAAGAACAAATGCAATCATGTCTTCATGATTTTCCCCCTAGTATGTATTTCATATATGTCGTGCCCTAAGGTGCATATCTGAATTTTAGCCACTGGCTTAGTCTGCAATTGTGAGATGTTGTCAATGAAGGAGCCCTTGCCAAGCGGCAGGCCCTGATTGTCCCAACCAGGCAATGTTTTTGGATAATTTGACAACAAAATTTATATCAATTTTTTATTCTTTAATTTTTAAAAAATCCATAACAATTCAACCGATTATCATAAATTTATGAAAAAAATACTCTTGGAAAGTTATCTTTTGTAAGTAACATGATTTTATGATTTTCAAACCCTATTTCTGTCTTCCCGTTCCAATGTTTATTTAGAAACCTTAAATTGATTCTATAAATTCTAATAACATATCACATATAGTTAATGTGATCTATATAAGTATTAATTGGATTACCTAATCAAGTAGGTCATCATAATATGTAAATAAGATATTTAGAGTAGTAATAATGCCAAACCCTTATTCCTAATACACCAAAGTATAACCCTAATATACTCCAACCCTAGTTCAATCTAGGATCAATACAAAGTATTGATTTATGACGTTCAATGATTATTTACATGTGTTAAAGGTTAGACCATGACAAGGGAAGATTGACTTAGGTGTTTCCCTCCAGGTAGACAAGTCATGCTATTGTGCATATTTATCCTTGGTTGATTTGAATATTATGTATAAAGTAGAAATTATGATTTCAAGTTCAATGTTCTAAATCATGTTCATCATATCAATTGCTTGATGATTGCTATATATTATGTCTTATGGTTACGATGATCACTTAGATTAGATATTATGATTAATGATTATTGAATTTATAGGTCATATTTCAAGAGGGAGAAATCCTATCATGTTAAAGATTCAAGATCAAGATTATATTCATGTTCATGGTAATATAAATGTTAAGATAATTGGAACTAAGTCAGTTTTAATATGCTTCTCAGATCATGGACCTCAAGAGGTCATCAAGGGCTTTCCTAGAATCAAGGGATTTCATAGAAATCATGTGCCCTAAAGTGGGTGTCATAAAGAGATGCATATATTTACTGATCAATTCTTCGTGTTGTTAAATAACTCAAGAATGTATAAAGTAAATACATCTCAAGTTTCCTTCATGTCAAGCATATCTGTATTTTCTCTTTTATGAAGTACATATTGTTTACTTATGTTGTTTCTTTCATTTTCATGGTTGGGGACATGATGTCCCCAAGTTTTGAAACAAATAAGGACTAAAGAAGAGCAAACCAGGGATTAGAAGACCTTCAAGTGCAACCTGATGGAAGGGTTTAATGAATTTTCAGCTATAGGTTTCTTTGATTACATATCGACTCGTGTCTTACTATAGATTATAGGTTGTACATAAGGGTTGCATATTGAGAGTTGATTCCTACCAGTATCTACATTACATTATTCTTTTATTTTGTGGTGAAGGATTGGGAGTGTGTCTCAACCAAGGTTAGAGGAACAGGAGGAAGTGGTCACTCTGATGTGACATCTTGGGTTTATGCATTGATGTTTTCATTGTTCAAAAATTGTCACCATTACCTTTATCTCTTGCATCTCTAATGGTCTTCTTATTTAACATTATGTTTAGTACGCCATTAGTCAAAATAAGTTCCAACATATATCTTTCCTCCAGTCAACCTTACTCACAACATAATTATCTATTATTTTTATTTTATTTTTTTAACTAAGTACAATGATGCGACACTAATTTACTTCTTTAAAGTAATCTAATATTCTCAAACCCCTAAAATGCACAAGAGTATACATAGTCTACACTATATAAGAAATCTCGTTGAAGGTTTACTATAGTTCTTTCTCCGTTTTTATAAATTACAAAGTGACCCACTAATTTTAATTCATACAAACACTATAAGAGGTAACATGTCTAATTTATTTTTATTTTTGTTAAAAATTAGTCCTTTATTCTAATGAGGCAGTTGTGTTGTGTCACTGAGGGTATGGATACAATTTTTCATTTAGATTTTAAACTTATCATTGTCCCTTATGTATTCTAAAAAGTCTCTAGGACATGTCTAAAAAGGCATCGAATGTAAGGTTTTTGTTTTGGTTTCAAAAATTCCTTACTATATACAAAAATTAATGAGAAGGTTGTATTATTTTTTAGGGAAATATGGCTATAGATAGGCAACATAAACAAAAAAAATTGTCTACCATATTCCCCCTTAAAAGATGATCGTGTCAATAACTATGTAATGGGAAGGATAATTTTTAAGGTCATACCTAGTCCTGGAGCAAGTCCAACAACAATCCCCTCACAATAGTGTGTGTCTTTCTTCAAGTTGTAGTGTGCTTCTTCTTCAAGAAGCAGTCAAGCAGTCCTCAACAACGACCTCCTGTGCAACACCACAACTGGAGGTTGACCACATCCTCCTAGCGAGGAAAACTCCTCGCCTCTAGAGCAGTCCACACAGACCATTAGAAATTCCCATCATTCTAGAAGAACAGACAATAATGAGTTGTCCCTTGTCGTTGGTGTATTAGCACCTACTTACTCTCCCACAATTGTTCTCCCTTTCTATCCCTCCCTTTATCAGGTAGGACTTGCTCAAGTTCTCCTGGTTAACACAACCAGGGAAGTCAACAATTGTTAGATCTAATTGATGTGTTTGAGAAACCCCCATACCCCTTTATTGATAGGAGGGTTAGGGTTAGGGCTCCAATCTGAGTGGGAGTGGAAGGAGCTAGAATTTTATGAATTTTCATATCCCGTGAGAAGTGAAATGATCAGTTCAAAGGTGAACCAATCGATTGGCATGTGAGTCGATCGGTTCAACCCTTGAACTCGTCGTCTCATCATGTTTCCCAATCACAATTGTATTGACAATCAATTTCTGATTAATGCTATGCACAACATGACATCAACATTAATCTGTGATGCAATTGAATTGATTAATGAACCAGATGGTTCATCATATGAACTGGTCATTTGGGACCTTAAGCCACTCGGTTCACTCACTGAACCGGTCGGTTCATGCCACTATTCAACCAATATTCATCCAATGCAATTTCAATCAACCTGGCACTCCAACCAATCCGTTCAACACTTGAACCAATCAGTTCAGAGTCCATTTAGTCAATTTTCATTTAATTCGAATACCTAAACACTTTAGTAACCAAGTTAAATATCATTCATGAATAAAATCCTATTCCAAGTGTGTCCTATGTGTGTGACCCTATTGGTTCCAAGTTACATTGGCAATGAATATCCATAACTATTTTATGACATCGCAAGAAATGAGTGGTATCTACTAACACATCATTGCTGCCCAAGTAATTGGAAAGTTGGAGAACAACTTCAACCTACAATCTATGATTGGTGTTATTGTGTTTGTATAGTTCCTTTGTCACTTATATCCAGATTGAACTCGCGACATGGAATCATCATCCTCTTCAGCATTCAATACATGTTCCTTGAACTAGAGCAGACTGTCTGAGACATATGTAAACTTAATTTCACATATTGACTCATACGAGCATGGACATGCATTTCTCAGTCTTTCTTATCAAGTGGCCAGGATATCATACTCCTATAGGGGGGACAAATCCCATCTACATCACTCACAATCATTCCCATGTGTCATAGTGCATCCGATCATCACCTTTATGACAACCCTTATTCAAGGTCAGGGTGGATGATGTCAAAGTACACCGCCATGTGATGAGTGTAGTGATTTTAGGTCTAATAAACACAATCTCCACCAACACTATGAGAGATGATTCTGACTACTATGTAATAGTTACCATGTGTCACTCTCATGGTGGGTCTATACAGTACACTATTCTCTAACAAGTATCTATACGTTTGGTTTGATATCACATATCATGACCAATGAGTATCTTTCATCAACCAACAAACACTCTAGTCTTATGTGTTATTGTTATCAATTAACCTTCCACAATAACAACTGATTAGGGACATAACAAGAATTTATAATTTTGACATCCATATGATCTCATTATTCAGGTCATCGACCCAAAGACATGAGTCATTGAGTAATATCATTCTCTAGACATTTATTATGTTACATAATTATCTCATAACTAAATAAAATAGAACAAATTGGAATATTGCCTTTATTATTAATCAAATCATTTACAAATTTTCCATTACAATCATCATATGATTTTCTCTGAGGGCATACATACCAACAGACTCCCACTTCCACTTAGAGCCAATCACCCATGAATTTGATCCCATGTGATCTAACATGACCATAATGCTTCTTCTATGAAAGTATTTTTGTCAAGGGGTCAACTACATTTCTTTTAGTTGGTACTCTACAAATCTTCACATCTCCTTGATGTATGATCTCTCGTATGAGATGGAACTGCCTTTGTATATGCTTGTAACATTGATGTGATATGTGTTCCTTAGTTTGTGTAATAGCTTCATTGTTTTCACAATATATCTCAATTGCATCGCTGATGCTTGGAACCACCCCAAGTTCTGAGATAAACTTATGCATCTAGACAACCTCCTTTTCTACATTGGATGCAACAATATACTCGACCTTTGTTGTAGAATCCGCGATAGTCTCTTGCTTAGAAGTCTTCTGGCTTATAGATCTGTCGTTGAGGTAAAACAAAAATCTTGATTACGGTCGATAATCATCTTTGTTAGTTTGGAAGCTTGCATCAAGGTAACCTTTTACCACTAACTATTCCTCTCTTCTATAGACAAGCAACTGATCCTTAGTTCTTCTCAAGTACTTAAGGATGTTCTTCACAGCTGTCCAGTGAGCATCATGTGGATTTGACTAATATCTACTTGTCATGCCAATGCATATGATACATCGTGGTGAGTACTTAACATTGTGTACGTGATGGATCCATTTATAGATGCATATGGAGTCCTACTCATGCGTTCCCTTTCTTCACAAGAACTGGGGCATTGAGCTCTAGAGATGGCAACTCCATGGGACATGGGAAGATTTCCACTCTTTGAGTCCTCCACATTGAACCTCTTCTACACTTTGTCAATGTATGTTCTATGACTTAGTCCAAGAATCCTTCTAGATCTATCTCTAGAGATCTTGATTCACAAGATGTAGGAAGCTTCACCTAAGTCCTTCATAGAGAACGTATTTCCAAGCCAGGTATTTGCCTTCTATAAAGTAGGGATGTCATTCCCCATCAATAGTATTCATCTACATACAATGTGAGGAATACAATCATGCTCCCACGAACCTTCTTCTACACACATGATTCATCGTCATTTTGACTAAAGCCCAACTCTTTGACTATTTTGTCAAATAGAAGGTTCTAGCTTTGAGATGCTTGCTTTAATATGTAGATTGACCTTTATAGCTTATAGAATTTATTTTCATCCTTTGGATTTATGAAACCCTCATCTTGTGTAATGTACACATCCTCAAGAAGATTCTCGTTAAGGAATGTAGTTTTAGCATCCATCTACCAAATCTCATTGTCATGATAATCTGCGATGGCAAGCATGATCTTGATGGAATTAACCATGGCAACTGGAGAAAAGGTTTTGTCATAGTCAACAGCTTGAACTTGTCTGAAACCTTTTTGCAACCAATCTGCCCTTATAGGTTTGTACTTTACCATCCATGTCGGTCTTCTTCTTGAAGACCCATTTGCACCCTATGGGTTTTACCCCTTCGGTTGATATCCCAAGGTCCATACATTGTTGGCGTACATGGATTCCATCTTAGATCTCATGGCATCAAACTATTTCTCAAACTATGGTCCCTTAGTAGCTTCTAGATATCTTTTTGTCTCATCATATATGATCAACTCACCACCTTCTTGAGTCACAAGATACCCAAATCTTTTAGGCTCAAGGTGTATCCTATTAGATCAACGAGGTTCCTATGTTAGTTGAGGAATTTGAGATTCCACAACAATTTGTAAGTCTCCTTGTTCCTCCTATACCTCTTCATGTTCAATGTTTTCATGTTGGTCTCGAACCTCTTTGAGTTCTAATATCCTCCCACTGCTTCATTTGGAAATAAATCCTTTTCTAGGAATGCAACATCTCTGGAAACAAACACTTTGTTGTCAGTTGGGTTATATAAGTAGTATCCTTTTGGTTTCTTAGGGATATCCAACAAAATAACATTTATCAGATCTACAACTAAGATTTTCAGGAAACATGTTACTCACATAGGATTCACATCCCCAAATCCTCATAAAAGACGTTTTGGGACGTTTCCCAGTCCATATCTCATATAATTTCTTTTGAACTGATTTAGATGGCACACGATTTAATGTAAATGTGGCGGTTTCAAAAGCATAACTTGAAAAGTTATTTGGAAGTTCAACTAAACTCATCATTGACCGCATCATATCTCGTAATGTGTGATTCCTTCTTTCTGATATACCATTGTGTCGAGGTGTTCCTCGTGGAGTCCATTGTGATAAAATACCACGGGTTCACAGAAGGTCCTCAAACTCTTGGCTTAAGTATTCCCCACCTAATCAGAATGAAGCACCGTAATACTTTTTCTTAGTTGGTTTTGTACTTTATTTCTAAAATCCTTGAACTTTTCAAGAGTTTCTGATTTATGTTTCATTAGGTAAACATAACCATACTCAATGAAGTCATCAATTAAGGTAATGAAGTATTGGTAACCTCCTCTAGCATTTGTTCTAAAAGGGCCACATACATTAGAATGTATGAGTCCTAATATATCACTAGCCCTCTCATTGTTACCAGTGAAAGGGGTCTTAGTCATCTTTCTCAATAAACAAAACTCATGTGCCTTTATTGATTCAAAAGTAAAAGAGTCTATATAACCATCTTTGTGGAGTCTAGATATGTGATTCTCATTTATGTGCCCTGATGACAATGCCAAATATATGTCTTATTTTGAGTTATCTACTTTTATTATTTTGATATTTACATTAGAACATCTGTCTTTAGATCCAGAAAATAAAGACCATAAGACATTGGGGCACTGCCATAAAAGATCTCATCTTTTTTAATAGAACATCGACCATTCTTAATATGAAATACATATCCATCATTGTCCATACAAGATACAAAAATGATGTTTCTATTTATAAAAGATACATAATAGCAATTCATTTACTCTATTACAAGCCTTGTGGGTAGAAATAAATTATAGGTTCCAAATATGGTGTCAACAACTCTTGCTCCATTTGCGACTCACTGTTCGACCTCACCTTTTCTTAAAGGCTTACTTCTTTTCAAATCTTGCATATTCGAACATATGTGAGATCCAAATCTGATATCTAGTACCCATGATGAAGTAGATAAATTTATCTCAATAATGTATATACCTAAAGTGGAGATATCCATCCTCGTCTTCATCTTCCTAAATCCCTTCAAGTACAAAGGACATACTCCTCCTGCACTTTTCTTTCTCCTTATCTTGAGTGCTGAAGATATGGATTTATGCTTAGCCTCAAAACTCTTTGTGGCCTTGCTTTCATCCTTGGACTCCATCTTGCTAATCAATATTATGGATATGTCCTTATTCATTATTTCTCTGACATTTATTAGCATGCCAAGAAAATCTGATAGTAGTCTGGACATGTTATTCAAGTGGTAACACTTAATAAAATGTATATATGATTCAGGAAATGATTGCATAATCATATTTGTGGTCAACGCTTGGCACAAAGAGAATCACAACTCTTCTATATTCTCCACATGTCCAATCATATTGGTAACATGGGTCTCTATTGTATCTCCCTCTGTCAACTTACACTAGGTTGAGGTTGTTCTCCAACTTTCCAAACTATTTGGGTAGCAATGATGTGCTTCTAGATACCTCCTATTGCTTGTGATTTCATAAGTTGGTTATGGACATTCACTACCAACGTAATTTGGGACCTATATGGTTACACACATAGGATGCACTTAGAATAGGAGTTTATTCATAAATGATGTTTAACTTGATTACTAAAAGTGTTTAGGTATTCAATTAAACACATGAGGCTCAAAATTGACTGACTAGACTCTGAATCGACCAGTTCAAGTGTTGAACTGATCAGTTGGAGTGTCATGTCAATTGGAAACACAATTGGATGAATATTTACCTAACTTGGACATGTAAAATGACCATTTCACATATGAAACGACCATTTCATGAAGTGAAATGACTGGTTTAACATCTGGATCGTCATGTTCAGTGATCAATTTGATTGAATTAAGGATTTGATGCTAACGTCATGTTTTTCATTAATCGAATACTGAATGACAATTTGATCCTAAAGAGGAAAGTACATGAACTGACTAGTTCACCTCTGAACTGACCGGTTGGACAGTGAACCGTCCGGTTCAATGTTCGTAGTTTTTTGAAAATTTGTGAACTCCATCTCTTTGACTCCCAGAACGATTGGAAACCCTGACCCTAGCCTCCCCTATAAATAGAGGGGTATTGTGGGCTTCCCAGACACAACAATAAGCTCTGACAATTGTCCTCTGCGGTTGTGGTAACCAATAGAGATCTCGAGCAAGTCCTACCCATTAAAGGGAGGGACAACAAGGGAGAGATAATTGTGGGAGAGCAAATCGGTGCTAGTACACTGGCATTTGAAGCGACAACTCCTTCATGTTGGCTTTGGTAGAGCAACATGGAGTTCTTGGGTGTCTGCGATGACTACTCTAGAGGTGAGGAGTTTTTTATCCCTAACACCGTCAACTGTCGTCTGTGGTGTTGTGCCAGAGGACACTACTGACGATTGTTCAAGTGTTGCTGCTTGAAGAAGAAGCTCGTTGTTGCTTGAAGAAGAAGCTCGTTGTTGCTTGAAGAAGAAGCACACTACTACATTAAGAGTTGTCGTTGGACTTGCTATAGGACCAGTTATAACTCTTGAAACCCTCTTTTACTAGATACATTGTTGTTGATGAGATCTTCTAGATAGTGAATTGAACTTTAAATTTTTGTTTCTACTTCCTTATCTCTCGCCTCGATTGCCTAATAGTGGTATCAAAGCCACGTCAATTTATGGTGTATCTGGATTTAAGTCAATATGATCAGATTTATTTTATTGCATACGATGTAAATATTAAATTGATTAATGTACATATCTGAATAAATACAACATACAATACCAACTAGTATATATATATATTAGTCAGGGTAGAATACACTCGAGTGTATTCAGAGCATAATACACTCAAGTAGTTTTTCATGATGCAATATTTTTTTCAAAAATCTAATCAGTTGATCTTCTTAAACATCTTGTGGATAGCTCATACACAAAATTTGAGAACATTTGGACATTTATAGGTCATGTTATAAAGACCGCAAAAATTATGCATTTAGTTTCACACGTCGATTTTGTTGCCCTTGGATGAGTGACTTACACTCATCCAAATGGGCTCAAAATTGATATGTAGCCTAGTTATAGTTTGACAGTTAAGATCAATAGTTTACATTTTGCAAAAAAATAGTCTTGATATGCAAACACACTTGAGTATATTCTAGCCTCTCTCTCTCTCTCACTCTCTCTCTCTCTCTCTCTCTATATATATATATATATATATATATATATATATATATATCATCCTCATCATCTAAGCCTCAATGCCAACTATGTTGGGGTCGGCTACAACATAGTTGGGATTGAGGCTTTGATGATATATATATATATATATATATATATATATATATATATATATATATATATATATATATATATATATATATATATATATATATATATATATATGTGTGTGTGTGTGTGTGTGTGTGTGTGTGTGTGTGTGTGTGTGTGTGTGTGTGTCTCCCTAAAAGTGTTTGATGGTGAATGTTAGCATGATTATGGCCAATAACCCTAGATTTGTGTGTGCATGGTTGTGGTAGTTGCTTATTCCTATTTATATCTCAGTTTGTATATCGATCCTCTCTCCTCCTTTTTGAATGTAAATTAATGTTCTTCTTCCTATTTATGCTCGAATGTAACTCGAGGTTTTCCTATTTATAATGTAACATGAAATAAGGTAGTTTTAGTTTATGTTTCATTGTGAGAAAACATTATGCACTAGACAAACCAACTGGTTCAGTAAATAAATTGATCGACTGGAGGACCGAGGATGACAAACGATAGAAGGATGAACCAATCCATTAGCGGTCCAACGGATCTGCTGGAGGAGTCCAAACATCACTTGAACCTGAGACCAAACAACCGTCTCATGAGCCCAACTGAGTGGCCAGGAGGCAAGCCGATCAGTTAAAGTGTTAAATTGATCAACCCAGTGTGGTTCCAGTACATATCTTCCCCAATAACAGGCTGTTGCATATGATGTAGACATTTGGTGGTAGTAATTCCTTGTGGCTCCAAGAAATTACAATAGTATGACCACCAACCATTATATATGTTATAATTGCATATTTTTGTTTGTGGGATATAGCATATAAATGATGTGTACAATAAGTATGTGGTGATTGGATATGTATATGTATTTTTATATAATATCCTTTCATCAAATATATTACTTCTTAGATGCTTTATGCTAGCAACACACATGAAAAGTTGGATTGACTAAGTGTGGGCACACCAAGCATGGCACACCGTCTATCTTGTGGAAGTATGATGGTAGTTATGTGGGCCTTCCAAGCAGGGTGCATTACTATTGTGTTTGCTTTCGGGTCAGGCTTAACTAGGTGATCTTAATGAGATTAAGCACCTAGAAGCATGCATATGACTATGGAAAAGAGTTGTGCATGCCATCTATCCAAGAATTGCATGAGATGTAATTGGAAAAAACTGCCTACCTCAATAATTGGTTATGGACGTTGGCGTTGGTTGGGTAATAATTCAATTATTTTAGATATTGGCTGCAATCTTCTGAATTGGTAGTGAGTAGTGAGGTATAAAAATTTAAAAAAAATAGTGGGAGCGATAATTAATTAAAGTCCTAATTAATATTGACAATATTATCAAATCAAACTAAATCAAATATATTTTGACAAAGTAGTAAAAATTCTTTGTAGAATCTAATGGAAGACAAACTAAATGTGATTTACTTCCACATCTGGTTTAGGACTTTGAGAAGCATTCTGACCAATGAGTGAAAGATCTATGCCCTTATAATACCAGTGGCAGATGAACTTACTCCAAATGCTCCTAAAGCTGAAATAGATGCTTATTTGAAGTATTCCAAAGATGCCAAAGACCTTATGCTGAGTTGTATGAACTATGAGTTTCATGAGATGTTCTCGAGATGGTAACACATCTTAAGAATCAAGTAAAGAATGAAAGGTATAATGTCTCCAAAAGCACTATTTGAGTGTAAATTGATAGAGGGAAAAATAGTAGAGCCCCATGTGCTCAATATGATTGGTCATGTAGAGAGAATGAGACTTCTTTTAGTTAAACAATTGTCTATGAATATGATTGTACAATCATTTATTAAAACATATAACAAGTTTATCAAATGTGATCACTTGAGTAACTTGGCCAAACCATTTTTAGAATTGCTTGGCATGATGATGAATGTTGAAGCACAAAAGAATATGGACAAACCTGTGATGATGATCAGTAGAATAGAGTCCAAGGACAAAGGCAAGGCTGAGAAGAGTTCTAAGGATAAATTGAAGTCCAAGTCTTCTACATCAAGATAAGGATATGGGTAAGTGCAAAAGGAATCAAAATGCCACCATTGTCACTAGGCTGGACACTGGAAAAGGAACTGCCCTCTTAATATAGAGGATATCAGAATGAAGAAGGAGATACAAATCTCCACTTCTAGACTGGAGAAGAAGTAAGCTAGAGCTATGTGGCGCAAGAATTGATGCCACTACAGTTGAAATTTATTATTCATCTAATGGGCATGTAATATAATTAGTGAATTTCTATTATGTACCTGACATTAATGAAAACATCGTGTATCTTGTATGGACAAGAATATTATGAATAAATTGATATTTCATTTTAAAAGATGAGATTTATATGGCAATGTCTCACAGTCTATACTTGATAGTTGTAGAGACAAATGTGTATGACACATATACTGAATGAATTGATGACTCAAACAATGAATACCTATAGCATTGCCATCTAGAGTGCATAAATGAGAAGTGCATTTCTAGAATCCATAATGATGGTTATCTAGACTCTTTTAGTTGTTAAACCAATAGAGGCATGCAAATCTTATTTTGGACAATATGACAAAAGCACCTTTCACTAGATGTAGTGGGAGAGAATGATTTTGGGCAATATTATGTTTTATTCAGTTATGATATAATGAAGTAACATAATAAATATCTAGAGAATGATATTACTCAATGACGTATCTCTTCAGGTATGTGACATGAACAATAAGATCATACAGATGCTAAGAGTATATATATATATATATTCTTTTTATATCCATAGTCAGATGTTATTGTGGGGCTGATAGACAACAATAACACATAAGACTAGAGTGTGTGTTGGTTGATGATAGAATCTCAGCAGTCATGATATGTGATATCAAACCAAGCACATAGATACTTGTTAGACAATAATGTATCAGATAGACCACCGTAAGAGTGATACATGGAAACCAAAATTGTAGTCAGAATCATCTCTTATAGTGTTGGTGGTGATCGTGGTTCTTAGACCTGAAGTTACTACACTCATCACATGTGGTTCAATATAGTTTGACATCATCCACTTTGATCTTAAATAAGGGTTGCCATAAAGGTGATGATTGGGTGCAATGTGGCACATGGGGATGAATGTGAGTGATGTAGATGGGATTTGTCCCTCCTACAAGAGATGATATCTTGGCCACTTGATAAGCGAGACTGAGAAATGCATGGCCATGCATATGTGAGTTAATAGGTGATATTGAGCTTACATATATCTCAAATTGTCTGCTCTGGTTCAAGGAACATGGATTGAACGATTGAAGAGGATGAAGATTCCATGCCTCGAGTTCTATACTGAATATCAGTGACAAAGGAACTATACAAACACTATAAAACCAATCACAAATTGTAGGATGAAGTTGTTCTTCAACTTTCCATTTATTTAGGTAGTAATGATGTGTGACTACGCACCGCTCTTTTCTTATGATGTCATAATTAGCTATGGACATTCACTGCCAACATAATATGGAACATATAGGGTCGCACACGTAGGAATTCACTTTGAATAGGAGTTTAACCATTAATGATAATTAAATTTTCTACTAAAGTGTTTAGATACTCAATTCAAACAACAATTGACTGACTGGACTTTGAATTGATCGATTCAAGTGTTGAACCAACCGGCTGGAGTGTCAGGTTGATTGGATATTGCATTGGATACATTCTAAATGAACTAGGACATGAACCAACCAGTTCACTGAGTGAACCAATTGGCTCATGGTCGTGAGGTTATCGGTTCATGAGATGAACCGCCTGGTTTACAATAGCAATTTGATTGCATCAAGGATTAGTGGTGACGTCATATAATGCATTAATTGGATTAGAATTTCCAATACAATTGCAATTGGGAAACATGATGAAACGATCGGTTCACTGGGTGAACTGATCGACTCACAATGCAACTGATCGGTCCACCTGTGTACCTACCATTTCAACATTTGTAGCTTGCAAGAATTCATGAATCTCCAATCCCTTCCACTCCCGTATAGATTGGGAAACCTGACCCCGAACCTCCTATAAGTAGAAGGAGATGAGAAAGTCCTACCAGATAAAATGAGGGATAGAAAGAGAGAATAATTGTGGGAGAGCAAGTTGGTGACTAGTACGCCAACGTGAAGGGACAACTCCTTCTTGTCTGTTCTTCTAGAATGATAGGAGTTCCCAGTGGTTTGAGTGGACTACTATAGAGGCGAGGAGGCTGTTGTCTCTTACTCAGATGATAATGCCAACCTACTGTCCATGATGATCAACTAGGAGGCTGACTTAGACATTGTTCGAGTGCGACTTGAAGAAAGGGTGCACACCAAGATGAGGAGATTATTTCTAGACTTGCTACAGGACCAGGTATATCCTCTAAATCACCCTTCCCATTGCATAGCTATTGACGCGTTCGATTGGTTTAAGGGGAATACAATAGTTAAACTTTTGTTTCCGCTTCCAACTCTATCACCATATTTCCTTACAGTGGTATCAGAGCCACATCAATCTACTATGTTTTTAGATAATCAAATTGATCATATTTTTGGTTTTCATCATTTATTTATTACAAACAATGCAAATACTAAAATTAATTAATGTGCATATCTAATTAAACACCACATCGCAAATTAGTATATATATATATATAAGTAATTTACACAAGTTTCCCTAAAAGCAATTTTTACTGGTGGATGTGAAGCATGGTTATAGCCAATAACCCTATATATATGTGCATCGTTGTGTGGTTGGTTTTATCTCAATTTGCATACTGATCTTTCACCTTATCTTCCAACTATAAAAGTATTATTCTCTCCTACCTATGCCCCCTTGAATATAACATGAGGTTTCTCTTACACTATGTAATAGAATTAGGATAGTTTAATTTCTTGTTTCAACAAAGAAGAAGATGCTCAAAGAAAATGAACTGACCATCTCAAAGGTGAGCTAAAGGACTGGAGGATAGAGGAGGACGATCCAAACTGATCAGTTGGTAGACTTGACCGATCGACTAGAGGACCAACAAGATGGTGGACCACAGACCAAACGATCAGTGCGATGACCAACTGACTGGCCAGGAGGTGAGTCGACTGGTCCAAGGGTTGAACAGATCAACCTAGATTGCAAAGCACAACTCGTCATCAACAAAAGGTTTCTGCATGAGATGTAGACCTAGGTGGTGGTAATTCCTTGTGGCTCCAAGGAATTATAGTAGAATGGACATAACCATCACTTATGTTTATTGCATGTTTTTATTGTGAGATATAGCATGTATATGATACATACTATATATGTGGTGATTAGATAATGTAATACAAACTCCCTCAAAAACATATTAAATCTAAGATGCTTTCCATTAGTAGCACATATGAAAAACTTGATCGACTAAGTGTGGGCACCCCAAGGGTGGTACACCCTTAATCTAGTGGAAGTGTAATGGTAATGTGGGCATGTCAAGCGGGGTGCATTATTATCATATTGGCTTTTGGGTTACTCTTAACTAGGTGTCCTTGATGGTATTAACCACCTAGAGGCATGCAGAAGATTATGTCAAAGAGTTGTACATATCATCTATCCAAGAATTGCATAAGATGCAATTGGCAAAAGTTGCCTACCTTTATAATTGATTATAGATGCTAGCATTGACCAAGTAATAATTGAATTATTTTGGATCTTGGCTCACTAAAAGGTTGTTCTCTACAATCTTCTGAATTGATATATGAGGGCTATCAATTTGAATAAAATAGTGGGAGCGATAATTAACTAAAGGCCTAATTGAATATTTTAAAATTATCAAATCAAATCAAATCAAATCGAAAGGGTTTTGACACAATGCAAAATTTTTTCTTGTAGAATTGAATGAAAATCAAATCATCATTGTGCTTGGTCCTTAGGAAGGACAAATTTAACGGGACAAATTTTCACAACTACTTTTAGACTTTGAGAAGGGTTCTCAATGAAGAGCATAAGATCTATGTCCAAGAAACATCTGTGCTGGAACTAATTGCTCCTGATGCGCCTAGGGATGAGGTGGATTGTTACACCCCGGTCTCACAATTACCATTAATCATGAGATTAGGGCATAAATTGAGGATTTAACGTAATACAAAGATCACCCTTAACTTTTTCTTCCTTTTCAAACTCTTTGTTTTCTCGCATCCAATCACATAAACAACTTTACAAGAGAATCAAACATTGATTACTTTCATATGATCTCAAAATAAACGATACACATCCATACATTCATTCTTAGGTACATACAACATGATAATCAGATACATCTCTTATTAATAAAACAAAGATACAAAACATCACTTACAACACTCTCACATCTATACTAGGACCTAGAGTGACAGGGACTGACTGAACTTAACAAATCTCATACTTAACTCATGTGGTAGATCTACTCTGATGCAATGATATCTTCAATCCCCATGGTTTCCCTAAAAATTTTGAGTAGAGGGGTGAGCCTACTCGCTCAGTGAATGAATAAAACAATAATACAGTCTAAAGTACTAAATCAGACATTTATCATTCTTGGATAATTGAAATAAAACAATATAGTAATTTCAAATTAAAAGACTAGATATTCCAAAACTTACTAATAACATTGAACCCTACATCATTAGAAATAAACAAGTATAGAAATATAATCCTCACTATATTCAATATTACATTTAAAGAACAACTTCTGCTAAACTAAAATCAAATATTTCTTAACTCTTCTTACTTATAAGAAACCCTTTAAACTTATATTATCATATTTTAGCTTATGCCCTGATCATATGCAGTGTACTCTACATATGAAGAATTGTAACAAAATATGATCTCACCGTACAAGACTTAGCTGACACACCCATAAATACTAAGCCTGACTACGTCGCTGATCTGCAATAGGAAAACGGCTCTCTGGCCTCGGCACACCTATTATGTCGTAAAAACTGGACTCCTCCTCCAACCTAAGCACACAGGCAGAGAGTCAAGCCACCTATTGGCTTTATTGTACTCTAGTTCCACTAGGATCTCTGATTGATGTTGGACACTACATTCTGTATTTTAAGGAGACTTCCACTAGGGCTTCATCCCCCGTACCACTTGTTAGTACCTTCCGACCCCCGTATACTGGACACTGCCAGGGTTAGATCATTTCATCCCTATGGTGCAGACCTCTCATAGAGAATCTATGTTGTTCATGGCTCTTAAGTCTATTATTTTATTATTCTTAGAAAGCTCTTACTATATTGTATCTTTTCCGTACTTATACTTGACTCTGGTATCTCTATGGTACTGCGTCTATTTATATGAAGTTTATAAGTACATCATGTATCTCATCCTTAACTTGGCAGAGCAGTATATTCAAAACATTGTAATATATTGAGAAATCAACATACTATACATGCAGGCAGACTGAAATACTTAAATAAATAGAATACGTGTCCACTTGGAACTTATACACTGGAATCATGCAATTGGACTTCTTAATACACTGATGATATTGAACTGAATGCTTAAGATATTGTTTACCCCTTTCTTAGGTTTTCTCCTTACTCATGCACATATAACACTTCTCATGTATTCAAACATATATCATGTCTACTAATATAAATATTCTCATTCAACATTTCTCACATTTATGCATGGCATCGATAACATACCTATCTAGGGCATGTCATATCTCCACTTGCAATAGCATAACAACATATGCATTTCATGACAAGTATTTGATTTAGAAAATCCAAATCTCATAAACAAAACATGTATGCATATAAGATAATATTCAAATAAAATCCCACAATATCACATGAATCATTTCAATCAGCCATTTACTGCTAAATTAGATATGTATACTTGTAAAAGCATAGATTGTGTTTCCATCCTTGATTACTTGCTATTCGTAGGATATGTATTGTGAACATCAGAAACTCTATTTGTCCATATATCAAATCAAAGATATCAAACATGTCGAATTATATGCACTAGGAACATTAGTAAGATCATATAAGCATAAATCCGAATTTCAGCTATAATGTTGTTCAAGCGCCCGAATAACTTGAAAATTCAGATCTTCGAAAGATTCTCAGTAAACTTCTTAATTCTGTAGTATTCAAGATACATAGATATCTATCTATATCCATGTCACCATATAAATGTTTTTAGATCATAGTTGGAACATTAATCTAAGTATTCTATAAACTGAATTCAAGAATAGTTCTGTTCATTTATTATCATCTAAGGAGAAATCGAGAATATAAATTAAAACCATCTAATTGAGTGCAATTGACTGAAATATTCTTTTACCCACTCACTCTAAGATGTAAAATATCTTAAAAACGTATCAAATATCTGAAAATCTCAAATCCATATCAAAACCCTAGCAATCGCCACTTTCTTCTTCCTTTCAACTCAAAAACCCTAGAAATGAGGGATTATGAAGAAAGAGTGAGAAAAGGGGAAGTTTTGACACCATTTTGGATCAAATCAGAGGAGGGATGGAATCTTGACATGTGAGAGAAGATTCACTATGAAACTATATCCAAAGAGGCTAAACTTACATATTTCATCATTCCTTGGACCGGAAAACCCTTGGTCAGCATCTCCATCACTTTCTCCTCTCAAACCCTAAATCTCCCTCTCTCTATAGGATTTCATTTCTCTAGATTGAATCATGAATTATGAGATCTTCTTGTGTATTAGGTTGACCATATAGAGCAATTGAGCTTCTTGGGTCAATTGCACATTGACCCCTCACTATACTTTCTCTTATTTCAGCTGAATTTTCTATCATAAAAATATTACTGTAATTCATCTACTGATAAGGTCTAAATGCATCCAAAAATTATGAAAATTTTACATATTGTTTAAGATTGAGTTTTAGATCTCCATTTAAAATATCATATCATTTGTAGTTACCAATAAATAAGTAAAAATAAAACACTACACTACTAAAAAGTACTCTATCAGCATTTTGGTCGAAGTATAGTTCGACCGAGAACCACATTCATAGAACACTCAAATATTCTGAAATTTTTCTCCAATATGCATGATTGAGTTATCCATATCATATACAAAATTAAATTAAATACAAAATTTTTATAAAATATGAAAAATCATTTACCACACTGCTATCCTGATCAAATTCCATACTCATGTACTATCAAACCCCTAATTTTTGCCGATTACAGTTTACATTTCTCAAACCCTAATTCTTCAAACTAAAATCATAGTTAGAGTTTCTTATTAGGTTTGAAACATCACAATTGATCTACTATCATTAATCAAGTCTAAATGATGTTCAATCTAATCAAGCATGTAATCATTCGGGTAAACCCTAGTTTACCAATTAAGCACAAAAGTGGTCATTACAATTCTCACCCCCTTAAAAAGTTTCGTCCCTGAAACATAAATATGCAACCAAAGTATATTTAAAGTTTATTTTAAGCTTCTGAAATCTTACATGTCATTACATTCTTGTATTTCATACTTGAATGCAGTTTTCAACATTAAGTCCTTCATTTCTTTTCTAATCACAACATGTTTGAAATAGTTCTCAATGACAACAAACAAATTCTCTATGCCATAATCAATCATAGCAGAGAGAGAGAGAGAAACAACCATTTCAATGTTTTCATACTCTTGAGGTGTTACCTCAACATTGATAATCCGATCCAACTATCTCAATTCATATGGCTCAATATGTACTATTGTTATGTATTACCTCTAAGTCACAAAAGAGAGTTCATCATGTTCTTTTGAATTTTACTATTATATTACTCAAATAGAAAAATAGTCTTGAGTTGGAAGACTAGATTCAATAGCAATTGTACAATACTACTCACAACATCCCCATTGCATCATGGATGCATAAGGTGAAGCATTACCATCACATTCCATATTATTCTCAAGTATGAACTTACACATAATTCAAGGTGTAACCATCAGATTATAGCATACTAAGGTTTCAACAATAGTAACAGAGTACTCCATGATTGTATTAGTCATTCAAATACTATTCATACCAAATTACCATCACTTAATTATATTAAAGCTAGGTATAACAATCTATACCTCATTTGGGTTACATATCAATACAATATGGTTATCATCCCTTCTATTCAAACGAGTGAATAGGTAAGACTACCTTATTCAGGGTAACCCTCAATTTGTTCCATCATCATTCAACTCATATCACCATACCAAAATTGTACAATACTAAGATGGATTACTGGTCTGAATGACTACAACTATCAGACACCTTTAATTAACATATTGCTTGCACATGTACATTGAAATCATACATAGAACCAATTTACATCCCTTAATATACCTTCAACAAATTATACTTCTAAAAACAAATTCACATATTATTAAAAGCCATTGTTTTCTCTTATCTTTCTCCTCATTCACTACTACTTACTTTTTGCTACTTATCCTTCTCATTTTAATCATGTAGATTAAACATTCCTAAAATTGAAACATACAAGGTACAAATAGATTATTCATCATTCTTGCTATCACTGCAAGAATTTATCTCATATCACACTTCACTCATATTTTATTTCTCCTTTTGTTCAAAACACACTTGTTACATTTCAAATTTATATCTTACTCTTTACTCCGAATCATTTCCATACTGTTTATCTACCTTTCAGATTAGCTATCTTTAAACCCTGGATTACTATCAGTGCTAGTTTACTTCTCATAGTGCAAATCTCATGATCTTGTTATATAGAGATACTAGTATTCAAGGTCAAATCACTAGTGACATCTCTTAAACTACTACAACTATAAACATTCTAGGGTTTGGTCTGTATCAGTAGCATGACGTTATTGTGATGTGGCTTTTCTCCCTTAATTTGAAATTCAAACTTTGGATCTCACAAGTTTTACTAAAGTCTTCTTTATCTTATTGATTGAATTTCCTTTCTCTTACTTGACCTATTCATATAGATTACATTCTCAATTTACCCCACTAGAGTTTCATCATCATATTGTGTGTCATTATTACATTCACTAGATGTCTCTACCACGGTGGTTATGCATCATATATGATTCATTTTCTTATCACTTCATTCCCACATTGCTCTCATTAAGGAAGATATGAAAGAGAAGATGATTTTAATACTTAGAATTCTTATCTTCAAACATTCAATAATACATTTCTCATATGTAGGTTTAATTAATTATCAATAGGAATACTTGACTAATTAGCACTTTCTTGAATCTCACAACCTCTTTCTTTTATAATCTAAATTACTCCATTATGTTTCAAAACCTTCTTTACTTTCCATAATCCCCTTACCATATACTACTATTCCACATGTCATCTTTAACTTCTAGTTTTCTCTTATGATCATGTATACCATGTTGCATATATATCCTTTTATCCTTCTACTAATGTGAAGTTGAAATTCTAAACCAATAATCTCTCTTCTAGTATCACCTCATGTTTAATACATTACATATCCTTCATTTTAAATCAAATGACTCATGCATGGGTGAAACATAGTTTCTCTTTCAATCAAGTTTTTCCTTCCTAAATATAGTCTACCTTTGTATGACTTATTCATTTATTTAGCTACACTTTTGTTCTTCTTTTGAAAAACTAGTTTGTTGTTCTATAGATACTTAGAATCCAAAGGCAGTAAGAATGAATGTATTAAACTTATTAATAAAGGTATTCATTCCATGCTCTCAATTACATCATAACCCTCATTCCTTAATCAAGCTCTTTATTTCCAACATTTCTCTTTGTTTCAACTAAGTTTATTATCCTAGTTTTATGATTTACATGCTCAACTAGTTCTCTTCACTTTAACTCTTTTGAAGACTCCTCACTTCTATGTACTTATTGTATACTTAACTCTTTTCTTCTATTTTCCCTTTGCTTTGGAGTGCAAAAAAACATTGTACTTGGTTATATAATCCATTCTTCATGATTGATTCTTACTATCTTGGTCCCTTACATACTTTTCTCATATATTTTCCATATTTCATATTTAGAGTTCATATAATACTAATAATTAAACTTAATTTGAACCTTACGTCGTGTTCCTTTATTCCCAATTAAGGGTTTCTCATATGAGGCCCCAAAGTTGGATCTCAGATATCAGTTCCAACTGATTCTTAGTTATCCCCGTCTTTCCCTTATACTTCAAAATCTTAGAGTATATACATTCATACTAGAATTTGGATCTAATCTATCCAGAATTTACTCTTGTTATGTTACTAATAGGAGTCATTAGATCCCAGTAATGCATCCTACCAGGCGGACCAGGTCGAACCTGCAGTCCTGAAGCCAAGAGCTACTGATGCAATGATTTTGAGTCGCATTTATAGACTGGTTTGACATGTGTTTTACGCATTTATTAGTCATTTTCATGGTTAATGTTGCATAATTCATCTACTTTGGTCTATGCTACTTCTTTATGTCAAATTTCCCTTATTTTAGCATTTTGAGTATTAATTATCAAAAGAATACATTTTGTGTAGACTTATGTGGTTTCGTGTGTTAATTTTAGGAAAAACAAGTATCTGCTACTGTCGATACCATCGACAGTGGTCGATACCATCGACCAGACCACAGGTTGCCAGCCGCAAGGACCAAAAGAAAGTCGATACTATCAACAGGGATGTCGATGGTATCGAGATACCATCAGGTTGCTGGCGAGAAGTGAGTCGATACTATCGACACATATGTCGATACTATCGACTAGTGGAGCTACAACGGCGGTAAAAGGACAAAACTGACGCCTATGAATGTCGATACCATCAACCCGCGTCGATGGTATCGAGATAGCATCAGTCGCGACAGAGAAAAGAAAAGAAAATCAGTCGATACTATCGACCCGCGTCGATAGTATCGACGCCGTCAGATATGAGTTTTCTTCAGATTGATCTTAATCTGATGGCTGTGATTAATTGGCGACCTAACTTGGGAATTATACCTAATGACGGCGCTCAAGAGGGAATGAGAACGTCATTAGCCGCTGCACACATCCCGAGAAGGTGTGGAGAGAAGAACGGAGCCCAGAAGCACGCCCCAGCCGATCCAGACGCCAAAGAAGATGATTTCCACCACCGAAAGGTGGGAGAACGTGTATTCCACGCCAAGGATCACTTGGATCTTCTCCATTCAGGGGTTTCACCACTCAATCACGTTTTTCTCCATGTTTCCCTTTTTCTACTCCACATTTTGCTCTGAGATGAACATGCGGGGCTAATCCCCTTTGTCTTTAGGACTGGGAGTAGCCTGGGAATTCATTGTATGACAATTTTATCATAGTAATTCATATCTTATCTCTTAAATCTGTGGTATAATTTCGTTTTCTCAATTATATTGTTATGCTTGACCACCATAATAATAATCTATTGCCCTTAATTGCTTTGAAAGAAGAATTAATGGTTGAAAAGAGACAGAATTTACATTAATTGATAAATCCCTTGAACAAGGTGGTGTAAGGTTAATGGTGGATATCGAGAGATTGTTTTTAATGCACCTAGTTTAGGGCATAGGTTACTACGACGGTGGAACCGACCTAGACGTAGGTAGTGAATTGTACCACGACAGTGGGGAATTTTGATTTCAGGCCACTAACCTGATAGAGAGATAAAATTGAGTGACTGCATAGAATTTGATACGATGAAAACCCGTGGTGAAACCGCAATCCTAAAGATCTCATTTTAAATTGACTAAACCAAACATTTAATCGATTGCTTTGTTTTGTTTTATTTTTATTTTCTTTTAATTTTAACAACAACTCTCAACTATTTAATCGGTCTAGCTGATCGCGAGTAATTAGTAGGAGTCTCCGACAATTTCACGTATCCCTGAGTTCGACTCGGGCCTCACAAAGGCCTATATTACATTGACGCGTTCACTTGCATTTCTACGCACGGTAAATTCGCGTCAAGTTTTTGGCGTCGTTGTCGGGGATACGGCAAATTGTCGGCACTATGAGTGCTGCAAGCGGCCACTCTAGGCCACATTTTTATTTTTTTATCATTTCAAAAATTTATAATCTATTTTCTAATTATTTGCAATCATCAAGCACTGTACTGAAATTAAATTTCTCTATTTGCAGGTACTGTGCATGGTGCAAACGCGTAGTACAGATTACACGCAGCACGCACCAGAGGTTCCGCTGCCGGGACCGGAAGACGAGGACGAGTATAATCAAGACCATTTGGAGGATATAGTTTCTGAACCCGAACAAGAAGAGATGGAGGAACAGACAATATGGGAGAAGATCAAGGCTTCTTCATCATCTGCGTCGAAAGGGCCAATAAAGAAGCAGGCAATTAACATTCCAACATACAAAATTGATCCTGCATTAATAAATTTGGTGAAGTCCAACGCATTCCATGGGCTTAAGAATGAAGACCCAGTTACGCATATCAGCCAATTTGTGGAAAATTGTGACATGGTCAAGATTGACAGATTCCCGCAGGATGTACTCTACTGAAAATTGTTCCCGAGTTCTCTGACAGGAGCGGCACGAGAGTGGTTGCACAATCTCGACAGTGAATATGTGGAATCATGGAACCATATGGTCGAGGTTTTCTTTGAACGGTTCTTCCCGCCCGAGAAGACCAATGATTTGATCAGAAAGATTCACAATTTCACTCAGAAGGCAGGTGAGACCTACTCGGAGATGTGGGAACATTTTCAGATTATGTTGAGAAGGTTCCCACACCATGGTTTGGATAAGGAGAAGCAAGTTAAAATCTTCTATTTTGCTCTCTCTGAGCATGATAGAAGTAACCTTGATTCAGCAGGTTCAGGATTTTTCTTGAACAACATAGATACTAGGTGCTGGGAAATTCTGAAGAATATGGCGAAGAAGCAATCATGGGGCGATAGAGATGCACCGAAACAAGTTAAAGTTGCAGGTGAGTCCATAGCCATAAAGGAGCTGAATGACAAGCTAGATCTTCTAGCCAAGAAATTGCTAGCCAAGGAAGATGCATCATCTGATGAGGAAGCCCAAGTCAAATTCATGCAACAACAGGGCTATAGAAACAATGATTACGCTTGGAGGAGGGACAAGAAGTTCTCATGGAAGGATCCCAATAACTTCCTACAAGATCCTGATGCAAAGCCACAACCTAGAGTTGAAGATAAAAGCATCGAGTTGCTTAGTCAAATGGTGCAGCAGAATCAGGAGATGATGAGTATGTTAAGTAAACAACTGCAGTCCCAGGGTGACATCTTGACCAAATTTGGGCAGACACTACAAAGTCATGGAGCACAAATGCAGGCGTTAGAAACCACCGTGACCCAAATTTCCAATGAAGTGGCGGCCATCAAGCATGCCAATAAGCAGAGACAGGCTGGGAATGCAGATGTGGTTCAAGCACATCATCAAGTTAAATACATGTCTGTGATTAATGAGGAAGAACCCCTGGTGACAGAGATCAAGGACCAAGGCAAAATGATGTTTGATACGGAGGCTATACCGGCAATACCGTATCCTCGCAGTCATTATGGACTACCAGGCGGATACACTCCTTTTAGGAAATCCCACCAAGAGCCCATGATGGTCGCACCCCCACCTAGTCAAGAAGAGCATGTGAAGGCCATTCGTCAAGGTGCGGATACATCCACTACGAGAGAGGAGCCACCGCAAGTTATACTTGTTGATGATGTTCCGACAAAGTTTACACCAGAGGGGGTCATTGAAGCAAGCTTAGGGGAGCTTCCCTGAAAAGCTCATATGTGCCACCTCATAAGCGTTTGAATGAGGCAGTTGTTTTAGTCCGGACAGCCCTAGGCCAAAGAAAGAGCATAGGCACTATAGGAAATTCTTGGAGATGTTCAGAAAACTCCATGTAAATATTTCGTTAGTGGAGATGATAGAGAAGATTCCCGCCTACGGGAGGTTTATCAAAGAAATCATCAACAAGAAGAGGTGGATTAAAGACACAGATGTTTGCCGGATGAATGAAATGGTGAGCTCAATCATCCATGGGAATTTGCCACAGAAGAAGAAAGACCCAGGAAGATTTTATATTCCATGTTCGATAGGCGATTGACACTTTCCACGAGCTCAGTGTGATTCGGGCACGAGCATTAATCTTATGCCACTAGCCACATTTCAAAATCTTGGGTTGAAGGAAATGAAGAAATCAGCAGCAACTATTGAGTTGGAGGATGGGTCCATTGTAAAGCCATATGGAGTTTGCAAAGATGTACTTGTCAAGGTGAACAAGTTCATCTTTCTGGTAGATTTCGTCATCATGGATATTCCACAGCTTCAAAGTTGCGAGATGCTATTAGGTAGGCCGTTTCAAGCAACGGTCGATGTAGTCACTACAATTGGGAGAGGTACGCTGACGTTGGGGATTGGTCAAGATCGAGTGGAGTTCAAGCTGTCGCACGATCCTTTGGGCACCTTCTCCAAAGTACCAAGTTGATGACGTGCTTCAAGTCGTCTAGCCTAAGACGTTAAATAAGGGCGCTTGTTGGGAGGCAACCCAACCATTGGTACTTTAGTTTAGTTCCTTTACATTCGTAGTTTGATTTGGTTTAACTTAGTTTTTAGTGTAAAAAAGATACCGTGATCGTTTGCTACATGTGCAGGGCTGAGGCAGAGTCGATACCATCGACCCTTGTGTCGATGGTATCGACCATGGTACAGGTTGGCGACTGCAGAAATCACACTGTGTTGATACTATTGACGGCCTCGTCGATGGTATCGACATACCAACAGGCAGATCGCATGCAGAGGTCGATGGTATCGGCATGGGTGTCGATACTCACGAGATCTCTGGAGATTTTCAGAAAGAATCGTCTCAGTAAAGTCGATACCATCGATGGGCCTGTCGATGGTATCGACACATTCACACACAGAAGGTGGTGGACGGGCCTCGTGAGGGTTTGCCCTAATCAGAGAGTCGATACTATCGACTCGCGTCGATAGTATCGACGCACCACGTCAACAATCCGTGAGGAAAGATCTACGGTGATCACAGCAACCAGGAAGTCGATCCGGGGGATGAGTCGATACCATTGACTCGTGTCGATAGTATCGATGCATCAGCAATCCAGGCCCTGTAGATCTAGCCATCGACGACCATCGATACTCATGGAGGTACGGATTGTGCTACCCGTGTCGATACCATCGACTCCCGTCGATGGTATCGACGGGCATACAGCAGCGCCGGCCACGGCTATATATGAGAAGGATTTGCGTCAGATGACATCACAACTCCAGAGCAATCCTCCTCCACCTGTGCCGAGCGTATTCCATAGTGATCCGAGCCCGACGATGAGAACCACCGAGCACGTTCTTCATCGAGCAGAGATTCCTTTCTCCGATCTTTACCGAGCTCTCTCTCTATTCCTCTTTCTGTCGCGATCATGGTGCATGTTGCTGGTGCATCATCGTCACATGCCGACCCGATGGAAATACCAGAATTCATGCCACAACCTACCGTGTCGATTGCACGCCTGCGGCTGATTCATCCATCCATGGAGGTCAAGAAGATATACGAGGAGATCTTAAAGAGAAAGATCGAGATGACCCGTTATGTTGAACGGGAAACCATCCGCAACTTGGGGTTCGAAGCTAACCTTGATTACGTTCTGAAGGGACAGGCCCGACACACAGGAAGACGGCCTGATGAGCTGGAGTTTCTTGTAGATGACCAGCCGTTCTTCGGTGAGTGGCCTACGTACAAGGAGTTGGTGGCTGAGTCTATGGCGTCGCTGGACGTCTGTGTCGTACCCAATGATGTCATAGCCACCGACCGCGAGTGGATCAAGGGCCGGGTGTCTTTCTGGCTGTACAACAATGACTACACCCTTACACTCCGACAGTTCAACAAGATCTTCAACTGGAATAACTCGCAACATGACTACCGGTGGCTGGACAACTGCACCGATTATGATGCAATCTTCGCTGAGCTGGTGACGGTGCCGCCGGGCAAGTCAGTGAGCTACCATAATGTTGCGGTAGCAGATTTCGAGCATCCATTCGTCCGGATACTCCACCGGATGCTGAGTTCTGCGTTGTTTGCTAGGGGAGATCTGGCTCTCAGCAAGTTTCATGAGACGAACCTATTTTTCTTGTATAAACTCCTGAAGCGCCAAGAATGCAACTGGGGAGCTTTCTTTTTGCAGCGGGTTTTGGCAGTGAAGAGGAGTACACAGAAAGCTCCAATTCACTTTGGCGGGCTTATCACCAAGCTGGCCTCCTACCTTGGGTTGAATTTCCAGCAGCTTACCCCTCTCTCCAACAGGAGCAAGGTGAACCTGCAACATGTGCACTGCTCCAACCTCATCCTTCTTCGAGATGGCTTGGCGTATGCACACTGCCACGTCAACCACGCTTACCATGAATGCTCACTTCCCGATCCAGTATTCAACATCGAAGGGGTGCAACACTTCTGATGGCCTATCATAGCCATTGCTGACTCCGATGAAGACGGCGGCAACGACGACGATGACAACAATGATGATGAGGCTGAAGAGGAAGAGAGGCCTACGCCCCTCTTCGGGCATGAGTGGCACCACGGAAGCGTCCTCGCATGCATCCGGGTGCATCTTCATCTTCACAACCTCCGCCACCACCACCACCCTCGCAGCCAAGCGAGGATGTCTATTCTATGTAGGGCATGTATGCTATGCTGCAAGACATACAGCAGACGCAGCAGCATCACACGACGATGTATACCAGTGTTCAGGAAACTACGAACCGGTTACTGGACAATCAAAGGGCAATCTTCGAGAAAGAGCGTCTTCTCCTCGACAACCAACAACAGATTCATGATCGGTTGCATAGGATGGAGATGCAATAGCAGCCCTTTTACGATCACTATTGGATCCAGAACTACTTTGGAGGCTATCCTCAACCTCCACCTAGGGCCCAGTTTGATCCGAGCTTCTAGGGGTAGTATCCATCTTGGGACCCTACGGCTCTACAGTACCCGCCTCTGCCTGAAGAGTAAATCGGTATCTCTGTTCCAACCTTTAAGATTGTTTTTGACTATGAGGCCATAGTCGAATTCAAGCTTAGAGGGGGGTGTTGGAACAGCTCTATCTTTTATTTTCTCTATTTTTAGTTTTATTGCTTTTGTTTCTTGTCATTTGTTTCCTGCAATCTTAGTTTGTTTGTAGGATCCACATTCTATCTAGTGTAATCGTGGATGTCTTAAGTCTTGTGTCATCTCAGTTGCATGTACATGGGAATTTAGGGAAACTTAAAAAAAAAATTAGTGTTCGCAAGCTTGAGTGTTGTTCAACTTTGATCACTTAACTTAAGAAAATGATTGGTTTTGTCAACTTTAAAATAGAAAATCACAACTGTACATTCCTAATGATTCATGAAAGTGGAAAGAATTGGTTGTTTGAGCCTAAACTGACCAAATGATAATGAGACTCTAATTTGAAGTAAGAGAGAAAAACCTCTTAACTACTACACAGGTCAGTAAGGAGGGACACATAATATTTTTCAAAGGTTCAGTCAATTAGTCTTGTGATCTGTCCACCTCATTGCTTTTCACAATCCACCATAAGATTTGGAAGTAAAATACAGTTTTAACCTTTTTGATTGCATGTCATGTAGATAGGACTTGCATTGCAACCACTTACATATGTTTTTCATGAAAGAAAAAAAAATATAGAACAGTTTACATGCACATTACCCTTAGGTGTGTGTCATTTAGTTGCATTCATAACTTTTATGCATAGAGTACATCATGTACCTCATTTCTTCTTTAATGATGAATTAAATTGTTCCATACCTTCTAAATAGTTCAAATATTCGAGTTATGCAGAAAAAATAAGCCTAATAAAGTATTCATTGTCAATTATGGATATAAGGGCTTGAAAAAAAATCTGAAAAAAATGAAATTGAAAAGAAAAAAAAAAGTTATTTAGAAGCAACTAGAATAAGAAGGAGAAAGGAACATAATCTCACCTGCATTTTTAGATGAGTAAGTACATGATGTAGCTCAATTAGATATCCATTTCATTTTGAGATGGGATGTTAGTGCATGCATCATTCCACCCAATCTTAGGCATTAGGGCATTTTTCATGTGCATTTGCATCATTTAGGGCATTTTTTATTTTATGCATGTTGAAACCGTATAATGCTTCCACTTCTTCCATTAGCCACCCATTCCACCCACCCGTTTCTCAAATTGGTAGGCCACCGTGATTTTCTCCTCACTTGTGAATATCAGGAGAACTGCTTCCATGTAGATGGTAGTTAGGGCGAGCAACGTAGTATAGGAGATCACAAGATGCGCTAAGTCTGGACCGGCGAATTCTATTATGTTAACTGCCTTATGTGATAGTGTTCATTAGTTTTGAGGTAGACATCTTTTATGGATGATTACTGTCACCTTTAGGGTAATTATCATTTTGTGGTTAGCGAGGGCCGGTATGCGAATGTCCGGTGGGAGTCATACGGGACGTTAGTTGTGATGCTTTGTTCTTTAGTTGACTTTGGCAATTCTATTCTAAAGTTTAGTTGCTCGAGGGCGAGCAATGTTCAAGCTTAGGGGAGTTTGATGCGATGATTTTGAGTCGCATTTATAGACTGGTTTGACATGTGTTTTATGCATTTATTAGTCATTTTCATGGTTAATGTTGCATAATTCATCTACTTTGGTCTATGCTACTTCTTTATGTCACATTTCCCTTATTTCAGCATTTTGAGTATTAATTATCAAAAGAATATGTTTTGTGTAGACTTATGTGGTTTCGTGTGTTAATTTCAGGAAAAACAAGTATCTGCTACTGTCGATACCATCGACAGTGGTCGATACCATCGACCGGACCACAGGTTGCCAGCCACAAGGACCAGAAGAAAGTCGATACTATCGACAAAGATGTCGATGGTATCGAGATACCATCAGGTTGCTGGCAAGAAGTGAGTTGATACTATCGACACATATGTCGATACTATCGACTAGTGGAGCTACAGCGACGGTAAAAGGACAAAACTGACACCTATGAATGTTGATACCATCGACCCGCATCGATGGTATCGAGAAGCATCACTCGCGATAGAGAAAAGAAAAGAAAATCAGACGATACAATGCAAGGTCAATACTATCGACCCGCGTCGATAGTATCGACGCCGTCAGATATGAGTTTGCTTCAGATTGATCTTAATCCGACGGTTGTGATTAATTGGCGACCTAACTTGGGAATTATACCTAATGATGGCGCTCAAGAGGGAATGAGAACGTCATTAGCCGCTGCACACATCCCGAGAAGGTGTGGAGAGAAGAACGTAGCCCAGAAGCATGCCCCAGCCGATCTGGACGCCGAAGAAGACGATTTCCACCACCGAAAGGCGGGAGAACGTGTATTCCATGCCAAGGATTGCTTGGATCTTCTCCGTTCAGGGGTTTCACCACTCAATCACGTTTTTCTCCATGTTTCCCTTTTTCTACTCTACGTTTTGCTCTGAGATGAACATGCTGGGCTAATCCCCTTTGTCTTTAGGACCGAGAGTAGCCCGGGAATTCATTGTATGACAATTTTATCATAGTAATTCATATCTTATCTCTTAAATCCATGGTATAATTTCGTTTTCTCAATTATATTGTTATGCTTGATCACCATAATAATAATCTAATGCCCTTAATTGCTTTGAAAGAAGAATTAATGGTTGAAAAGAGACGGAATTTACATTAATTGATAAATCCCTTGAACAAGGTGGTGTAAGGTTAATGGTGGATACCGAGAGATCGTTTTTAATGCACCAAGTTTAGGGTATAGGTTACTACGACGGTGGAACCGATCTAGAAGTAGGTAGTGAATTGTACCACGACAGTGGGCAATTCTGATTTCAGGCCACTACCCGGATAGAGAGAGAAAATTGAGTGACTGCATAGAATTTGATACAATGAAAACCCGCGGTGAAACCGCAATCCTAAAGATCTCATTTTAAATTGATTAAACCAAACATTTAATCGATTGCTTTGTTTTGTTTTGTTTTTATTTTCTTTTAATTTTAACAAAAACTCTCAACTATTTAATCGGTCTAGCTGATCGCGAGTAGTTAGTAGGAGTCTCCGACAATTTCACGTATCCCTGAGTTTGACTCGGGCCTCACAAAGGCCTATATTACATTGACGCGTTCACTTGCGTTTCTACGCACGGTAAATTCGTGTTAGCTACTCAGGATTACTCAACTCCTATTCATCTCAAATGTGTGGAAGAAAACTTATCCACTTAGGAAAGCTCATTCAAAGATCATTTCTAGTCTACTTGATACAAATAATGTAATCAATAAATGCTACAACTGCATAGTGTACAACAAATCTTAAAGACCCATATATATTTCAAAATACTGAATATATGAATTCAAACATATAAGAGTTTTTCTATTCATCTCCAATAAAAAAACAATATGAAATGAAAGTTCTATCTCATTTTATATTTATGCTCTTAATTCATATTACTTATCTTATTTCTAACCCTAATATTTCTAGGGTTCCTCTCTATACCATCCTTCCACTGTATACCTGGCCAGCGTATACATGAAAGAATAGACAAAGTAGCTTGATATTGGTTGATCCAAGTACTCAGATACTGGGCTAGGATATCCAAATACTCAAATCCCCAGAGCTAACATCATAACATCTCCTATCTGCCACACTTATGACTCTAACTTACTAACTTAATGGTCCCTAACAACTCAGCCTAAGCTTTGATACCAAATTATTACACCTCGATCTCACAATTACCATTAATCATGAGATTAGGGCATAAATTGAGGATTTAACGTAATACAAAGATCACCCTTAACTTTTTCTTCTTTTTCAAACTCTTTATTTTCTCACATCCAATCACATAAACAACTTTGTAAGAGAATCAAACATTAATTACTTTAATATGATCTCAACATAAATAAAACACATCCATACATTCATTCTCAGGTACATACGACATGATAATCAGATACATTCTCTCTTATTAAGAAAACAAAGATACAAAACATCACTTACAACACTCTCAGATCTATACTAGGACCTAGAGTGACAGGTACCGACTGAACTTAACTAATCTCATACTTAACTCATGTGGTAGATCTACTTTGATGCAATGATATCTTCAATCCCCATGGTTTCCCTAAAAAATTTTGAGTAGAGGGGTGAGCATACTCACTCAGTGAATGAGTAAAACAATAATGCAGTCTAAAGTAGTGAATCAAACATTTATCATTCTTGGATAATTGAAATAAAACAAGATAGTAATTTCAAATTAAAAGACTAGATATTCAAAAACTTACTAATAACATTGAAACCTACATCACTAGAAATAAACAAGTATGGAAATATAATCCTCACTATATTCAATATTACATTTAAAGAACAACTACTGCAAAACTGAAATCAAATCTTTCTTAACTCTTCTTACTTATAAGAAACCCTATAAACTTATATTATCATATTTTGGCTTATGCCCTGATCATATGCAGTGTACTCTACATATGAAGAATCGTAACAAAATACGATCTCACCGTACAAGACTTAGCTGACACACCCGGGAATGTTAAGCCTGACTACGTCGCTAGTCTGGAATAGGAAAATGTCTCTTTGGCCTTGACACACCTATTATGCCATAAAAATTGGACTCCTCTAACCTGAGCACACAGGCGGAGAGTCAAGCCCCTATTGCCTTTACTGTACTCTAGTGCCACCAGGATCTCTGGTTGATGTTGGACACTACATTCTGTATTTTAAGGAGACTTCCACTAGGGCTTTGTCCCATGTACCACCTGTTAGTACGTTTCGACCCCTGTATACTGGACACTGCCAGGGTTAGGCCATTTCATCCCTACGATGCAGACCTTTCATAGGGAATCTATGGTGTTCAGGGCTCTTAAGTCTATTATTTTATTATTCTTGGAAAGATCTTACTATGTTGTATCTTTTCCTTACTTATACTTGACTCTGGTATCTCTATGGTACCACGTCAATTTATCTGAAGTTTATAAGTACAACATGTATCTCATCCTTAACTTGGCAGAGCAGTATATTCAAAACACTGTAATATACTGAGAAATCAACATACTATACATGCAGGCAGATGTAAATACTTAAATAAACAGAATACATGTCCACTTGGCACTTATACACTAGAATCATGCAATTAAACTTCTTAATACATTGATGATACTGAATTGAATGATTAACATATTGTTTACCCCTTTCTTAGGGTTTCTCCTTACTCATGCACATATGGAACTTCTAATGTATTCAAACATATATCATGTATACTAATATAAATATTCTCATTCAACATTTCTCACATTCATGCATGGCATCGATAACATACCTATCTAGGGCATGTCATATCTCCACTTGCAATAGCATAACAACATATGCATTTCATGACAAGTATTTGAGTTAGAAAATCTGAATCTCATAAATAAAGCATGTATGCATATAAGATAATATTCAGATGAAATCCCACAATATCACATGAATCATTTCAATCAGCCATTTACTACTAAATTAGATATGTATACTTGTAAAAGCATACTAGATTGGGTTTCCATCCTTGATTACTTGCTATTCGTAGGATATGTATTGTGAACATCAAAAACTCTATTTGCCCATATATCAAATCAAAGAGATCAAACATGTAGAATTATATGCACTAGGAACATTAGTAAGATCATATAAATATAAATCAGAATTTCAGCTATAATGTTGTTCAAGCACCCGAATAACTTGAAAATTTAGATCTTCAGAAGATTCTCAATAAACTTATTAATTCTGTAGTATTCAAGATACATAGATTTCTATATACATGTCATCATATAAATGTTTTCATATCATAGTTGGAACATGAATTGAAGTATTCTATAAACTAAATTCAAGAACAATTCTTTTCATTTATTGTCATCTAGGGAGAAATCGAGAATATACATTAAAACCATCTAATTGAGTACAATTGACTGAAATATTCTTTTACCCACTCACCCTAAGATGTAAAACAGCTTAAAAACATATCTAATATCTGAAAATATCGAATCCATAACAAAACTCTAGCAATCACCATTTTCTTCTTCCTTTCAACTCGGAAACCCTAGAAATGAGGGATTATGAAGAAAGAGTGAGAAAAGGGGAAGTTTTGACACCATTTCAGATCAAATTAGAGGAGGGACGGAATCTTGACATGTGAGAGAAGATTCACCATGAAACTAGATCCAAAGCGGCTAAACTTACATGATTTCATCATTCCTTGGACCGTAAAACCCTAGGTCAGCATCTCCATCACTTTCTCCACTCAAACCCTAACTCTCCCTCTCTCTCTAGGATTTTGTTTCTCTAGATTGAATCATGAATTATGAGAGCTCCGTGTGTGTTAGGTTGACCATATAGAGCAATGGAGCTGCTTGGGTCAATTACACATTGACCCCTCACTATACTTTCTCATATTTCAGCTGAATTTTCTATCATAGAAATATTATTGTAATTCGTCTACTGATAAGGTATAAACGCATCCAAAAATTATGAAAATTTTACATGTTATTGAGTTTCAGATCTCCAGTTAAAATTTTAGATCATTTGGAGTTACCAATAAATAATTAAAAATAAAACACTACACTGCTGAAAAGCACTCTGTCAGCATTTTGGTCGAAGTATAGTTCGACCGAGAATCACATTCAGAGAACACTCAAATATTCTGAAATTTTTCTCCAATATGCATGATTGAGTTATCCATATCATATCCAAAATTCAATTAAATAAAAAAAAATTTGAAAATATGAAAAATCATTTACCACACTGCTATCTTGATCAAATTCCATATTCATGTACTATCAAAACCCTAATTTTTGCCGATTAGGGTTTACATTTCTCAAACCCTAATTCTTCAAACTAAAATCATATTTAGAGTTAATTATTAGGTTTGAAACATCACAATTGATCTACTATCATTAATCAAGTCTAAACGATGTTCAATCTAATCAAGCATGTAATCATTCAGGTAAACCCTAGTTTACCAATTAAGCACAAAAGTGGTCATTACATGGATGCTTACTGGAAGCAAGCCAACGATGCCTTGGACATAAGAACCTTATGCTAAGCTGCATGAACTATGTTTTGCAAGAGAAGTGTGAATACATGTGGATACTTGAGATAGTAAACATCTCAAGATCTTGAACCATAAGCACACAAAGAAAGAAAGGTACAATATCTCAAAGGCACTCTTTGACTGTAAGATAATAGAGGGAGACTCAGTAGAGACCCATGTGCTCAATATGATTGGATATGTGGAACATATAGAAGAACTAGGATTCTCTTTGAGCTAAGAGTTGGCCATGGATATGATTATGCAATCATTGCCTGAATCATATAGCCACTTTATTGAGTGTTACCACTTGAATAATACGGCCAGACCGTTGTCAAATTTTCTTGGCATGCTGATTAATGCCAAAGAAAAAATGAACAAGGACAAATCCGTGATAGTGATTAGTGGAGTTGAGTCCAAGTATGAAATCCAGGCCATGAAGAGTTCTGAGGCTAAGCCCAAATCTAGATCTTCAACAATCAAGACGAGGAGAAAGAAAAGTACAAGAGGAATTTATCCTTTGTACTTGAAGGCATTAAGGAAGAAGAAGATGGGTATGTGATATCCACTTTAGGAATATACATTATTGAGATAAAATTATCTACTTATTCACCTTTAGTACTAGATACTGGATGTGGATCTCACATATGCTCGAATATGTAGGATCTGAAAAGAAGTAGGCCTTTAGGAAAGTGCAAGGTTGAACTGCAAGTCACAAATAGAGCAAGAGTTTTTGCCACTATAGTTGGAACCTATAGTTCATCTCTATCCACATGTCTTGTAATTAGTTATTGAACTACTATTATGTACTTACCATAGATAGAAACATCATTTTTGTAACTTGTATGGATGAGTGTGCATATGAATTTCATATTAATAATGGTTGATGTTCTATTTCAAAACATGGGATCTTTTATGGAAGTGTCCCAATGTCTTACGATCTTTATTTACTAGATCTAAAGATATATGTTTATAGCATAAATACCAAAAGACTAAAACTCAACAACTCAAATAAAACATATCTTTGGCATTGTCATCTAGGGAACATACATGGGAACCACATATCTAGACTCCATAAAGTTAGTTATTTGAACTCTTATGATTTTGAATCAATAGAGACATGTGAATCTTGTTTGTTGGGTAAGATGACCAAGACTCCTTTCACTGGTAACAATGAGAGGGCTAGTGATCTATTAGGACTCATACATACTGATGTATGCAACCGTTTAGAATGACTATTAGAGGTGGGTATCAGCACTTCATCACCTTCCCTGATGACTTCAGTAGGTACATCTATGTTTACTTGATGAAACATAAGTCAGAAACTCTTGAAAAGTTCAAAGAGTTTATGAATGAAGTACATAACCAACTTGGCAAAAGTATTAAAGCACTTCATTCTGATCGAGGTGGAGAATACTTAAGCCAAGAGTTTGAGGACCTTCTACGAGCATGTGGTATCGTATCATATTATAATCCACCCAGAACACCACAACATAATGGTGTATCAGAAAGAAGGAATCACACATTGCTAGATATGGCATGATCAATGATGAGTTTAGTTGATCTTTTGACTACCTTTTGGGGTTATGCTCTTGAAACCTCTGTGTTTACATTATACTGAGTACCATCAAAATTGGTTCAAAAGATACCATATGAGATATGGTATGGCAAGCATCCCAATGTGTCTTTTATGAAGATTTGAGGATGTGAAGCTTATGTGAGGAAAATGTTTCCTAAAAAGCTTGGCCCCAAATATGATAAATGTTATTCTTTTAGATATCCTAAGGAGACCAAAGGATATTACTTTTATTCCCTATCTGACAAGAGATGTTGCATTCCTAGAAAAGGATTTGTTTCCAAAAGAATCAGTGGGAGGAAAGTAGAACTTGAAGAGGTTCGAGACCAATAAGAAAACATCAAACTGATAGATGTATAATAGGAACAAAGAGAAACACAAAATGTTGTAGAATTTCAAATTCCTCAAGTAACACTGGAACCTCGTAGATCTAGTAGGACATGCCTTGAACCTAAAAGATTTGGATATCTTATGACTCAGGAAGGCGGTGATTTGGTCATAGATGATGAGCCAAAAACCTATCTATAAGCTACTAAGGGATCAAAATCTGAGAAATAGCTTGAGTCCATGAGATCTAAGATGGAATCCATGTATACCAACAAGGTATGGGCTTTGGTGGATCCACCTAAAGGGGTAAAACTCATAGGTTGCAAGTGGGTTTTTAAGAAGAAGACTGACATGGATGGTAAAGTACAAACCTATAAGGACGGATTGGTTGCATAGGGTTTCAGACAAGTTCAAGGTGTTGACTACGAAGAAATGTTTTCTCTAGTTTCCATGGACAAGTCCATCAAGATCATGCTTGCTATTGTAGCTTATCATAACTATGAGATTTGACAAATGGATGTTAAAACTGCATTCCTTAATGAGAATTTTCTCGAAGATGTGTACATGACACAAACTGAGGGTTTTATAAATCCAAAGGATGCAAATAAAGTTTGTAAGATATAAAGCCCAATCTATGGATTGAAGCAAGCATCTCGGAGCTGGAATCTTCATTTTGACGAGACAGTCAAAGAGTTTGGATTTACTCAAAATGAAGATGAACCTTGTGTGTTCAAGAAGGTTAATGGGAGCATGATTGTATTCCTAATGTTGTATGTAGATGGAATACTATTGATAGGGAATGACATCCCTACTCTATAAAAGGTAAAGACATGGTTATGAAATGCATTTTCTATAAAAGACTTGGGAGAAACATCCTACATCCTGGGGATCAAGATCTATAGATATAGATCCAAAAGGCTTCTTGGATTAAATTAGAGCACATACATTGACAAAGTGTTGAAGAAGTTCAACATGGAGACCTCAAAGAGAGGAAACCTACCCATGTGTCATGGAGTTACCATCTCTAAAGCTCAATGTACCAATTCTTGTGAAGAAAGGGAACACATGAGTAAGATTCCATATGCGTCAGCAATTGGATCTATCATGTACGCAATGTTGTGTACCATTCCTGATGTCTCATATGCCTTGAGCATGACGAGCAGATATTAGTCAAATCTGGGTGATGCTCAGTGGACTGCCGTGAAGAACATCCTTAAGTACTTGAGAAGAACCAAGGATTAGTCCATGGCCTACAGTTGAGAGGAAGAGTTGGGGGTAAAGGGTTACAACAATGCAAGCTTCCAAATTGATAAGGATGATTACATATCACAATCTAGATTCATATTTTGCCTCAACAATGGAGTTGTGAGTTGTAAGAGTTACAAGAAAGATACAATTGCTGATTCTAAAATAGAAGCTGAGTATATTGTTGCATCAAATGCAGCAAAGGAGGTTGTTTGGATCAAGAAGTTCATCTCTGAACTTGGGGTAGTTCCAAGCATCAACGATACAATTGAGCTACATTGTGACAACAATGAAGCTATTGCACAAGCTAAGGAACCCAGATCACATCAGCGTTCCAAGCATATACAAAGGTGTTTATGTTTCATATGAGAGATCATTAGCAAGGAGATGTGAAGATTTGTAGAGTACCAACTAAGAATAATATTGTTGACCCCTTGATAACAGCACTTTCACAGTAGAAGCACGATGGTCATGTTAGATCACTGGGAATAAGATTCATGGGTGATTGGCTCTAAGTGCAAGTGGGAGTCTGTTGGTATGTATGTCCAAAGAGCCAATCATCTGACGATTGAATGGCATAACTTGTAAATGATTTCATTAATAATAAAGTCAAGCTTCCAATTTATTCTATTTTATTCAGTTATGAGATAATGAAGTAACATAATACATGTCTACAGAATGATATTACTCAATGACGTATGTATTCACATACATGACCTGAACAATGAAATCATACAAATTCTAAGAATATATATATATATATAGAGAGAGAGAGAGAGAGTCAGGCTAGAATACACTCGAGTGTACAGATCGCATGAATACACTCAAGTGTGTTTGGATATCAAGACTATTTTTTTGCAAAATGTAAACCATTGATCTTAACTGTGATACTATAACTAGGCTACATACAAATTTTAATCCCATTTGAATGAGTGTAAGTCACTCATCCAAGGGCAACAAAATCAACGCACAAAACTAATTTGAAATGTAGATGGAATACCCTCAAAGAGAGGAAACCTACCCATGTGTCATGGAGTTACCATCTCTAAAGCTCAATGCACCAATTCTTGTGAAGAAATGGAACACATGAGTAAGATTCCATATGCGTCAGCAATTGGATCTATCATGTACGCAATGTTGTGTACCATTCCTGATGTCTCATATGCCTTGAGCATGACGAGCAGATATTAGTCAAATCTGGGTGATGCTCAGCGGACTGCCGTGAAGAACATCCTTAAGTACTTGAGAAGAACCAAGGATTAGTCCATGGCCTGTAGTGGAGAGGAAGAGTTAGGGGTAAAGGGTTACAACAATGCAAGCTTCCAAATTGATAAGGATGATTACATATCACAATCTAGATTCATATTTTGCCTCAACAATGGAGTTGTGAGTTGTAAGAGTTCCAAGAAAGATACAATTGCTTATTCTAAAATAGAAGTTGAGTATATTGTTGCATCAAATGTAGAAAAGGAGGTTGTTTGGATCAAGAAGTTCATCTCTGAACTTGGGGTAGTTCCAAGCATCAATGATACAATTGAGCTACATTGTGACAACAATGAAGCTATTGCACAAGCTAAGGAACCCATATCACATCAGCGTTCCAAGCATATACAAAGGTGTTTCTTTTTCATATGAGAGATCATTAGCAAGGAGATGTGAAGATTTGTAGAGTACCAACTAAGAATAATATTGTTGACCCCTTGATAAAAGCACTTTCACAACAGAAGCACGATGGTCATGTTAGATCACTGGGAATAAGATTCATTGGTGATTGGCTCTAAGTGCAAGTGGGAGTCTGTTGGTATGTATGTCCAGAGAGCCAATCATCTGACGATTGAATGGCATAACTTGTAAATGATTTCATTAATAATAAAGTCAATCTTCCAATTTATTCTATTTTATTCAGTTATGAGATAATGAAGTAACATAATACATGTCTAGAGAATGATATTACTCAATGACGTATGTAGTCATGTACATGACCTAAACAATGAAATCATACAAATTCTAAGAATATATATATATATATATAGAGAGAGAGAGAGAGAGTCAAGTTAGAATACACTCGAGTGTACAAATCGCATGAATACACTCAAGTGTGTTTGGATATCAAGACTATTTTTTTGCAAAATGTAAACCATTGATCTTAACTGTGATATTATAACTAGGCTACATACAAATTTTAATCCCATTTGAATGAGTGTAAGTCACTCATCCAAGGGCAACAAAACCAACGCACAAAACTAATTTGAAATGCATAATTTTTGCAGTCTTTATAACATGACCTGTAAATGTCTAAATGTGCTCAAATTTTGCATATGATCTATTCACAAGATGTTTAAGAAGATCAATGGATTATATTTTTGAAAAAATTATTGCATCATTAAAAACTACTTGAGTGTATTCTGCTCCGAATACATTCGAGTGTATTCTAGCCTGACTCTCTCTCTCTCTTTATATATATATATATGCTATGTTCCTAGTCGGATGTTATTGTGGAAGGTTGATAGACAATAATTATACATAATATTAGAGTGTGTGTTAGTGGATGACAAAATCCCATCAGCCATGATATGTGATATCAAACCAAGAACATAGATACTTATCAGATAATAGTGTATCGGATAGACCCACCATAAGAGTGATACATGGAAACCATAATTAGTAGTCAAAATCATCTCTTCTAGTGTTGGTGGTGATTGTGTCTCATATACTAAAGTCATTACATGCATCATATGTCATTTAGTATACTTTGACATCATCTATAATTATCTTGAATAAGGGTTGTCATAAAGGTGATGATTGGGTGCACTATGACACATAGGGATGACTGTGATTAATTTAGATGGGATTTGTCCCTCCTACAAGAGTATGATATCCTAGATACTAGATAAGCGAGACTGAGAAATGCATGGCCATGCACATGTGAGTCAATATGTATTGAGCTTACATATATCCCAGATAGTCTTCTCCAGTTCAAGGAACATGGATTGAATTATTGAAGAGGATGGCGATTCCATGACTCGAGTTATATACTGGATATTAGTGACAAAGGAACTATACAAACATTGTAACACAAATCATGGATATGTATGTTGAAGTTGTTCTCTAACTTTCCATTTACTTGGATAGAAATAATGTGTGACTAGGTGCCACTCTTTACTTGTGATGCCATAATTGGTTATGGACATTCACTGTCATTGTTATATGGAACCTATAGGGTCAAACACATAGGAATTCAATTGGAATAGGAGTTTAATCATGAATGATAATTAAATTTGCTACTAAAGTGTCTAGGTACTTGATTTAAACAACAATTGACCGACTAGACTCTAAACCGACCGATTCAAGTGTTGAACTGACCAGTTGGAGTGTTAGGTTGATTGGATATTTCATTGGCTAAATTCTAGATGAACCAGGACATGAACCAAGTAGTTCACTGAGGGAACCGATCGGTTCAGGGTCGTGAGATGACTGGTTCATGAGATGAACCGCCAAATCTACAATAGTGATTCGATTGCATCAAGGATTAGTGTTAATGTCATGTTGTGCATTAATTGGATTAGAATTGCCAATACAATTGTGATTGGGAAACATGTTGAAATGACCGGTTCACTGGGTGAACCGATTGACTCACATGCCAGCCAATCAGTTCACCTTGTGAACCAATTGTGTTTTCATTTGCAGGTTGTGAGGATTCATGAAATTTTGGTCCCTTCTACTCCTGTATAGATTGGGAACCCTGACCCTCACATTAATATAGGGGTACTGCAGGCTTCCTAGAGACACAACTCAATTGCTTCTGACAAATGTTTGTCTTCTCTAGTTGTGGTAACTGAGAGAACCCGAGAAAGGTCTACCTAATAAAGGGAGGGATAGTAAGGGAGAGCAATTGTGGGAGAGCAAGTTGATGACTAGTACGCCAATGTGAAGAGACAACACCTTCTTGTATGTTCTTCTAGAATGATAGGAGTTCCCAGTGGTCTGTGTGGACTACTACGGAGGTGAGGAGGTCATTGTCTGCCGCTCGGAGGACAACATCAACCTGATGTCTATGGTGATCATCCAAGAGGCCGGTGCAGACATTGTTTGAGTGCGATTTGAAGAAAGGGCACACACCACGATGAGGAGATTATCACTAGACTTACTCTAGGACCATGTATATCCTCTAAACCATCCTTCCCATTGAATAGTTATTGACGTGTTGTATTGGTTTAAGGGGAATATGGTAGTTAAATTTTTGTTTTTGCTACCTACTATGTCACCATATTTCCCTATATAATGATGTATCAGAAAGAAGGTACACACCGTGTTAGTCATGGTGAGATCATAAATAAATCTAAATCAGTCTTCCAATTTCCTTTTTGCACATGCTTTATACTAAAACAATGCATTGTCTAAATTAGTTCAAAAGACACCATATGAGATATGGCATGGGAGGTGTCCTTATATATCTTTTATAAAGATTAGGATTGAAAGCGTATATAATAAATTAGTTTCTTAAAAATCTTCATCCACAAATCACATAAATGTTGTTTTGTTAAATACTACTTTTATATTCCAATCTAACAACAAAATTATTTGTTTCCAAGATAGATGTATTCCTAAAGGTAGTTACAATTCAAAGGAATTAGTAGGAGAAAATTAAACCACAAAATGTTTGAGACAAACAAGAAAAGCATTGAACCTAAGGGGGTACATTGGGAACAATGAGAATCATAAATTGTTATGGAATCTCAAGATTCCTAATGTAACACAAAACCTCATAAATATAGTATAACACTCCTTGAGCTTGAAATATTGTGATATCTTATCGCTCAAGAAGGTGGTAAGTTGGTCATATATGATGAGTCAACAACCTTCCTAGAAGCTATTGAGGTGCCAGAGTATGAGAAATGGATTGAAGTCATTAGATCCAAGATGAAGTTCATGTATACTGATAAGGTATGACCTTAGTGGATCCACCTGAAGGGATCATACCCATAAGGTGCAATTAGGTCTGTAGGGAGAAGACCAACAAGGAAGCATAGATTGGTTATAAAGAGTTTCAAACAAGTTGAATGTGTTGAAAATGATGAAATTTTGTCACCGGTTGCCATGATTAAATCCATCAGGATCATGCTTGCCATTGCATCTTATTATGACTATGAGATTTGGCATATGGATATTAAAACCACATTCCTTAATGGGAATATTAACGAGGATGCTTGGGTGACATGGCCTAAAGGTTTTATAAATCCAATAATGCAAATAAAGTCTGTAAGATATAAAGGTCAATCAATGTGATTGATGTAAGCATCTAAAAATTTTGGAATCTTCAATTTGACAAGATAGTCAAAGAGTTTGACTTGAGTCAAAATGAATAACAAGTATGTGATTATTATAGATTTAGTGGGAGCATATTAATTCCACATAATGATGGGTAATAACATCCTTATACTATAAATGTTAAAACCTGACTGGGAAGTACCTTCTCTATGAAGGGTTTAGACAAAGCTTCCTATATGATAGGAATATATATATATATAATAGATAGATAGCTTCTTGATCTAAGAAAGAGCACATACATTGGAAAAATGTTGAAAGAGTTCAACATACGAGACTCCATGAGAGAAAATTTGTGAAATTGGTCTCTCTAGAGCCTAGTATCCTAGTTCTTGTGAAGAACAATAATACATGAGTAATATGCCAAATTGAATTGATACTATTATGTACTCATCCCATTGTCTCATATGTATTGGACATGATGAGTAGATATCTATTAGATTCTAGTGAAAGTCAATGGATTGCCATAAAGAACATCCTTAAGTACTTGAGAATCACAAAAAGGACCAGTCCCTTGGTTATGGTGAAGAGTTGGGTGTAAAGGATTACACCAATGAAAGATTCTAAAATGAAAAATAAAATTAATGATCATAATCTAAATTTGTGTTTGACCGTAAAATGAAAATTGTATGCTGGAAAAGTTTCGAGCTAGAGATAGTCGTTTAATTCTACAATAGAAGTTGAGTATCTTGGTATTATGAACACAACAAAGGATATTGTATGGATCCAAAAGTTCATATAGATGAACTTATGTGATGTTGCAACCGTTTATGACACACTAGAGAAACCATGACAACAATGCAGCTACTGGTTAGGCAAAGGAATCTCAGACAGCATCCTACAACATTTTCATCTCATACAAGATGTCATATAGTGAGGAGATGTAAAACTTGCAAAATATAAACTACAAGCAAACATTGCTAACCCTCTATAAAAGCACCAATGCCACAAAAACATGATGGATATGCTGAAGATCACTTGGAATAAGATTCATGGGTGATTGGCTCTAAGTGCAAGTGGGAGTCTGCTGGTATGTATGCCCTGAGAGACAATCATACGATGATTGCAATGAGGCATTAGATACCTAACTTGATAGTTCTAAAAGCTAATTCCATCTATTATGTTTGTCTTAATCATGAGATGATGGCATAGATATAATATATATCTAAAGAATGATGCTACTCAATGACATATGTGTTCAGGTTGATGAATTGAACAATGAGATCATATGTACAATAAGAGAACATACATTCTTGCTATGTTCCTAGTCAGATATTACTATGGAAGCAAAATAGATAACAATAATACATAAGACTGTATTTTTTGTTGATTGATGACATAGTCTAATTAGTCATTATATATGATATTAAGTCAAGAATACAACTATATGTTAAAGAATAGTATTTCAGACAGACCCACCTTGAGAGTGATACATGGATACCATGGAATGGTAGTCACAATCATCTCTCACAGTGATAGTGGTGAATGTGGTTCTTAGACTTGAATTAACTACACTCATCACATGTTGTGCATTGCATTTAGACATCATCCGACGTGACCTTGAATATGGGTTTCCATAAAGGTGATACTCAGGTGCATTGTGACACATGGGGATTGGGTGTGAGTGATGTATATGGAATTTGTCCCTCCTATAGGAGGTTATATACATGCCTCTTAATAACTGAGAATGAGAAATGGATGGCCATACTCCTATGATTCAATATGTGATATGTGAACTCACATGCATCTCAGATAGTCTACTCTATTTTAAGAAATATGGGTTGAACATTGAGAGGATGATGAGTCCAAGCTGCGAGTTTAATCTAGATATCACAGACAAAGGAACTATATGACCATGATAACACTAATAAGTTGTTCTCCAACTTTCCAAACTACTTAGGTATAAATGATGTGTTTCTAGATATCACTCATTGCTTGTGATGTCATAAGTTGGTTATGGACATTCACTGCCAACGTAATTTGGGACCTATAGGGTCACACACATGGGTTGCACTTGGAATAGGAGTTTATTCGTGAATGATGTTTAACTTTATTACTAATAGTATTTAGGTATTCAATTAAACACCTAAGGTTTAAAATTGACTAACTAGACTCTGAACCGACCGGTTCAAGTGTTGAACTGATCAGTTGGAGTGTCAGGTCAATTGGAAACACAATTGGCTGAACATTTGCCTAACCTGGACATATGAAATGACCATTTCACATATGAAATGATTGTTTCATGATATGAAATGACTGTTTCATAAAGTGAAACGACGGGTTCATCATATGGATCGTCCAGTTAAATGATCAATTTGATGGGATTAAGGATTTGATGCTGACATCATGTTTTGTATTAATTAAATATTGAATGCCAAATGTTATTTTAAAGAGGAAAGTACACAAACTGACCCGTTCAAGAGATGAACTGACATGTGTGACTGGTTGGATAGTGAACCGACCACTTCACCATTTGTAGTTTCCAAAAAATTTGTGAACTTCATCTCTTCGACTCCCAGATCGACAGGAAACCCTGACCCTAGCTTCTCCTATAAATAGAGGGGTACTGGGGGCTTCCCAAACACAACAATAAGCTTTGACAATTGCTTTCCTATCTAATTGTGGTAACCAATGGAGAGACTGATAAAGTCCTACCTGTCAAAGGGAGGGACAACAAGGGAGAGACAATTGTGACAAAGTGAACCAGTGCTAGTAAACTGATGTTCAAAGGGAAAATTCCTTCCCGTTGGCTCTGGTAGTGCAACGTGGAGTTTCTGGTGGTCTGTGTGGACTAATCTAGAGGAGAGGAGTTTTTCTCACTATGAGGATGTCATCAACCACCGTCCATGGTGTTGCACCAGGAGGGCGATGCTGACAACTATTCAAGTGTTTCGTGGAGAAGAAGCTCATTGTTGTTTGAAGAAGAAGCATGCTACTGCATCAAGAGTTGTCGATGGACTTGCTGCAGGACCATGTATAACTCTTGCTACCCTCTTTTCTAGATACATTGTTGTTGACATGATCTGCTAATTGGAGAATCGAGCTTTAAATTTTTGTTTCTGCAGCCTTTTCTGTCACCCTAATTTCCCAACATAATGATGATATGCAAAAGCATAGAATGATAATGTTGTTGGTTATATTATTTGGTCATTTCTTGTTCCTTAGCAGATCGATCCATGTCATTAATTTCCTTAATTCTTATGTGGAAGATTTAGACAGCTTAGGCAATGTCGACTAGGACGTTGTGGTTCATGATCGACTTTGTCATGGGTTTGAGGTTTTAAAAGAACATAATGTGGGAGGTGGAAACTTGAAAGGTTTAACATTGATCTTAATAGTAATAAAGGTTCAATTAAGTAGTTTAAATGAATGATTTTTTTCAAGTATTGATATTTAAATTTGATGCATTTCCACATTGTTGGTTGTTGAAGATGAGAGACCATGTTCTAGTGGATTACCCCACCAAATCTCTATTCATCAACAAATTGTCTTACTAGACCAAATTGTCCTCCATGCTCTAACAATGTAAGATGCAATTAGTAACACTGCCAACAAAATAACTAAAAAAAATGATGCAGTGGTCCAACCACATGTTTAGAGAACTAGACCTACAGTAGAAGTCAAGTAAGAGAAAAATAGTCAAATCCAAAACTACTAGATGAAAATGATGAGCTGAAGAAGTAACTACTACTAAAGAAGTGATTTATAGATCTACCAATACTACAATAGAATGTTCTTGAAGACATAAAATAATCTCAATGAACTGCATGACTACTGTAAAGAGTTGCACACTAATAACATGACCTAGAACAAAGACTCTCAATTATAGACGACCACTCCCAATCATTTTTATAGCATTGGAAAGTACACCCTAAGAGAAATAAGTGAAATGTATATGTATGGAATGAAGAGTCTTGGCAGCAAAAAGAATACCATCAAGAAGGAAGACAACATTGATCCAAAATGTCTCCATAAAAAAAAGGATAGAACAAGCTATTCAATTGAAAAAACAAGTACTTATTATCTATATTTGCACCCCACCTATTATCTTTTTGTGCCTACTTTATGTCTTTTGCACCTAATTGTTAGGTTTTGGAGCTTGCAATTCTGCTTCTTTATTTTTTTCGTGTTTGTTTCTTCTCAAACAACTGAGTATATGCATTGCAATTTCAGCCATTCCCGCGTTGTGAATGATGGAGCCAAGTTGGACAGAGTAGATATACCAAAATGTGTTAAATTTTGTTACTTGTGTTCTATTATTCAAATAGATGGGATTGTTAAAAATGATGTTTGTCACAAGATCACTATAGGATGGTTGAAATGGAGGAGTGCAACTGGATTATTATATGATTGGAAGATCCCTCTCAGGTTAAAAAGTAAGTTTTATAGAATAGCTATATGGCCAGCCATGCTCTATGGGAGTGAATGTCAGGCAATGAAGAAACAAGGTCTCAACAAGATGAACGTGGCTGAAATGTGAATGTTGAGATGGATGTATGGGAAGACAAGAAAAGATCGCTTGAGAAATAATTATATCAAGAATAAAGTGGGGATGGAGAGCATTGAGGACAAGTTGTGTGAGGTCCGACTCTGATGGTATGGACATGTGCAAAGTAGACTGAGTAATGTGCCTATACGAAGCAATGCTATTGAGTCAAGCACAATAAATAGAAGAAAAGGAAGACCTAATTTAACATGAGATGAGCTTATAAAGAGAGATTTTGAATCTCTACATCTTAACCAGAATATGGCCTATGATAGAGCTGAATGGAAATGAAGGATCCATGTAGACGACCCCGACATAGTTGAGACTGAGGCTTAGATGATGATGATGATGACGATGATGAAACAACTGATGGGGAAGGATGAAAAGGCTACACAACCAACAACATCCTCTCCTAGAACTGAAGGTCCAGTCATTTCTTTGATAGAAGAACAACCACTGGTTGGAGAAGGAATTGGTGGAACGACATGTGAAGATGATGAAAAAACATGTGTTTTCACATGTCTCTAAAAATCAGGTGTCTAATTCTCTAAGTTGGGCACATGTTATATTTTGTTTTCTATCATGTTCTAGACTAATATCTTTACTTCGCCCATTTCATCAATGAAAATTCTATTTCATCATCGTATGTGCATGTTTAATCGTTGATTACACTTATAATAGAATGCACCAATTGTTTGTTGCCTATTTTTATACCTATTATCATATTATCGTGCTTAACACACATAGATTGGGTGATTAGTTTTGCACTAACTTGGCACATATTCTAATCCTTAATGCTCCTATTTTGTCACTAAATGTTTCCTTTTGTTCACTAAATGCATCTAGTGTATTCCTAAGTTGTGAAGTAGATTATAAAGGGGGTCACTGCATGAAATTGAAAGTAATTTGTAATAGATATCACATGTTAGAAAACTTGTTGCATTACAACACATACGATGATGATTTAAAGAACAAATCTGTTGATCGTACTAAAAAATCCACCACTATGGTAGTGATCTAGCAATATCTTTTCCAAAGGTTGATCCTATTTTCCAAAGTTTCATAACAACTAAAAGATGAAGATCAAGCAACAAACTCTAGTTGAGATCAAGTTAGATAATGGATATGGACCATCTTATGGATGAAGAGAAAAACTTATTGGTGCTTGTATGTTCAATATACCAAGGTGGAAAATACGGTGCATTTGAAAGAGACTCGAGTATTGGGAGAGGAGTTGTTTTCAACTCTAGTATGTCAAGGACTTGTTTAGACATGGTAATAAATTATGACAACACTAAACACTGAATGTGGGTTAGAAATTTGACATTACTAGATACTATTTTTTGTTTATACATCTTATATACAATCAATATGTCAAATTTACAACGACAACTACATAGAAAATAGAGATCTACCCAATGCCAGTTATACTTCATGTCAATATTTGTTGATCTATAGAGACGAACAACAAGAAGATAAAATGAAAAGTAGTTAATGATTTGACTGGATAAACTAAGGAAATATAAAAAGCATTTAGGATCCTTCACTCGAAGGACCACTACCATTTGATGGAAATTTGCATACGCACAAAGACCACAAATCACTATCACTATAACAACAGAAGCTTCTAATGTTCTACAAAAAAGGACCCTAGATTGTAACTTCTAAAGAACCAACATGAAAAGCTAGCCTCTCATACAACAATAACTTCAACAACTTGAGCTACTACATTTACAAATTACATTCCTAGTGTATTATTTCAACTTGCAAGTTTAGTGGTTGAAAGAGTTCTTTTACACTGATTTAGAGCATGACCTCAAGGAATGGAAGATTCAAATTTTGCAAGAAATATCCACAACAACAAGTTTAAAGTAATGACTGGTTTATTCACGCTTCATTAGATCAAGAAAATATTGGACAAAGAGAAGATTGAAGGTGATACAACTACAAGTTACTCTATTTATAGGTTGAGAGGGAGTTATGCACTATAGATCCTAAAAGATAAGAGGAGCCTAGTTCTGAATAATTATCAATGTTCTAGTTGATAAAATTGATTGAAATGTAATGTTTTGTTGACGACAGTCATGTAATGTCTCGTATTGTTCAAAACACTGATCTAACATTGATGTACAATAGTGACGACATTTAGCAGCTAGTTTGTAATGTATATGGTACTCAATCTAAATGTTAGCACCTATGACACATTGATCACAATGCACCTACACTGATCCTAGTTAGTCATGCTTCACCCTAATGTGCCTCATTTTTCATGTAGTTTACATCATTTTGCAACTAAACGGTAGTGGTTAGTTCCCACTTCGGCAAATTCTAGCTAGTTAGTAAAGTTTCACACTTTATTTACGTCATCATACACTTAACTTCAGAGGTTGATGTCTAGATAGTAATTTTTTGTGCCTACATTGAACTACTTATATCTACTTTGCAACTAAGTTACAATATTAACACCTATAGTGAGTCATTTAGCACCCACTTTGGGAACTTCGAGCCTAATTAGTAACTTATTGTGCCTTGTTACATCCCATTGATCTTTTAAGCCTAGGTTGACCTCATTATATGCACAAATTGAAAGGTTTGTCACTTACATTATGCTATGTCATGCCTACTTTGTATAATTTAGTGTCTAGTATGTGCCATATACCACATACTTTGGCATAACTGAGTCCGGACACAACACATTGATCAATATATGTAAAAGGTGCATAAATTAAAAGTTCAGTGCCTACTTTGTGATGTTTAGAACCCACTTCGGAAATTTTGAGCCTAGTTACAAATGGTCATGCCTTTTACATCACATTGAACAATAAACATATTGAACACACTTTGTCTCTTTATGCACCTAAATGAAAAGGTTGGCACCTAGTTTGTTCCATTTAGTACCCACTTAGGAAACTTTGAGCCTAGTTTGCCTCATTATGTGCATCAGTTGAAAGGCTTTGTGTGTATATTGTACCATTTAGTGCCTACTTCATAACATTTAGAACCGACTTTATGCCATTTATCACATACTTTGTCATTATTGAGTCTAGTTACCTCACATTCATCCATAAATGTATTATTTGTGTAAATGAAAAGGTTAGTGTCTATTCTGTGCCATTTAGCACCCACTTGGGGAACTTTGTGCCTAGTTTTCCTCATTATGTGCATACAATTGAAAGGCTTTGTGTATATAGTACCATTGAGCATCTAGTTTGCATCATTAGCTCCTACTTTGTGTCACTTACCACATATTTTGGCTTTATCGATCCTGGTTGCAACACATTGATCCATAGATTTATTATGCATATTAATTAAAAGGTTCACACCTACTTTATGACATTTAGTGTCTTCTTTGGAAATTTTGAGAACGTTTAAAAATGTTACGCATCTTGTTACAACACATTAGATTAAACAATAAATTCATTTATCACATTTTGCCTCATTATACGCCTAAACTAAAAGTGTTGTGCCTACTTTGTGTCATTTAATGCACACTTTGGGAACCTAGAGCCTAGTTTACCTCATCATGTGCATAACTAAATGTTAGCACCTACATTATACTATTTAGCACCTACTTTGTGACATTTAGTGCCCACTTTGGAAATGTTGAGCCCAACTACAATGTTTCGTGCCACATTGATCAATAAATGTATTGATCGCATTTTGTCTCATTGCATGCCTAATTTAAAATATTGACACATGCTTTGTACCATTTAGATTACACTTTGGTATCTTTAATCCTAGTATACCTAGCTACATGCATAATTGAAAGGTTGGCATCTACTTTGTACCATTTTTTCCCTACTTTATGACATTTAAGACCCACTTCAAAAACTTTGAGCCTAGTTGTGAATGTTATCACATCAAGCAATAAATGTATTGATCATACTTTTTCTCATTACACACACAAATCAAAAGATCGATGCATACTTCTTTCCATTATATGCCTAATGTTTTACATTGAGTGCCTAATTTGGCATAACTTAGCCTTGCTTCCAATGTACCATATTTACAACACCATATATTAAATTTGACATATCATCATATCCATGCTACTTGTTTGGTACGGTAATTGAGAGTCATAAAAAACTTTTATATAAAACTTATTTGCTTTGACATAATTAAATTCTCTTTTGTATACATGCTACTCGTTCTAGTGTCTATGAGATTTTCCCATTCTCTCATCAAAAGTCTAGAATCTCCTTTTACATGGTCGACCAACCTGATCATTCATATTTGGATTTTTGATGTCATTATCCTTGGTGGTTGCTCAACCTATAATGCAATTGTGTAAATGTTGCATGCTTGCATACTTATTATTTAATTATTAACAAGATGATACTTATACTATTTGTAAGACCAACATCCCTTTGGAGTTTGTCCAACCCTTGCATAATTACGTCAAAATTAGCCTGAGACAAGAAAACATTAGTTTAAACACAAATCCTCTTCCTTTCGACCACTTTAAAGAATAACCATACCCATGATGTGGTAGTTTAGTGTGACGTGTAGTAAATAAGGCCTTATTGCTCTCTCTAAAATTTCTTGAAAATGTTCAAAGCATACCAATCAACAAGTTGTCTTTTCATTTCAAATGTAGTATTCAGTACTACCCTTTTGTGAATGCAATCATAGTCTACTTTGGCTTCCTTCTTAAACTTGATACTCAGTGCAAGTTTGAATTGTTGAAGAAATCTCATTTATTATCATTCTTTCTTTAATATATCCCTTTAAAAGGTATTTATAGATTCACCTTTTTGTGTTGTAGACATTCTCACCCAAAATAATGTTTTGACATAACATGGTACCCATGTGTGCCTATTTAGAGAACCAATTTGTTTTGTTGTAAGTTTTACAACTTTATCAATTGAGACCACATTTCTTGAAGATAAACAATAGTTATTGAATCATATACTAGTAGATTTTACCTTTTTGGGTTCGTTCTGAATTAAAATTTTGGGCAGATGCTTCATTATATAATACAAGCATAACCTATGTTTGTTGTCATGAAAATACTTCAGCGGTAGCATTGATAATAGCTTGAGCTTTTCTATAATTATACCTATCAAATATACACCTGAGAAAATGTGAAATACTATGTAATTTAGTAACAAAGTATGTGTTTTAATAAGTAAATAGTTGATATTTGGATTTATGTTACCTCCCATGCATGACAACCAAGTCTTGTACAACAATACAAACTTTTGAGTTATCTCTTCACATAAAAGACTAAAACCAAGAAAGATCATTTACCCCTACTAATTAACACCAACAAAAAGAGTGAATGACATCTTTTATTAATTGGTGATATATGTACCATCAAAAGACTCAACATCTTTAAAGTACCTGTAGGCAGATTATGCTTTTGAATCGGCCTAAAAGATGTTCTTAACATGCCCATGCCATCTAGATCCATGAAAATAGATAAAAGTAGGTGCATAGTCTATCTTTTAGTAAAATACTCTTGCATAGCTCTGGCATCTCCTTTCTCATGATTAAGTCTCCTAACTTAGTTTTGAAGATTGCGTGCTTCCCTATCTATAAAAATTAAATTTATACAAGCCACTAGATTTAATAAGAAATGCAATCATTGATTGTGATGTTGATATACCATCCTGATCATTAATAAGAAACCTTTCTTACTGTACTGAGGAGACATGCATCATGGATGGTAAAAATATTAAGTGATTTGCTCAAATCATAACACTATTATGTTCACTAGAAAAGATTTTGATAATATAATGGTTTCTCTTTAAATGAATAATTATGTGAGCCGTGCAGTTCTACCTACAAGTAAACCTCTGAGAGTATGAAAAATTATTATTATACCTCTTAAAAATCCTTCTTTATACAAATAACCTTCATACTAAAAGTATCACCCTTCTTGTTCTTTTTGGAAGACATATCTCTAACACTAAATCCAACGGAAACTTCAATTCTTTTGTAACATTTGTTAGCTTTCTAAATATTACTAAATGTCACTTTAATGATTGAGATTATTGACTCTACAACATTATAACTAACTAACATTATGCAAAATTAGAATAATACCATTAAACAACATATGCACCTACACAGACACTATTTTTGTATATTATGTGTCTGGTAATATGTACTTTGTGCTTTGTTTCATACAATATGTACCTGTGTCAAACTGTGCCTCATTCCATACACTATGAGCATTGTTCGGTCGATTATGCACTCGTTGTTAGCATCACGCCACCTCTTGTTAGCGTCGTACCATTCTTATTTTTGTTGCATTATGAGCCATGTTGTTTGTTGAGTACACCTTGTGTTATATGGAATATGCACATAGTTTAGTCTACTACACCCTCATTACTTTTATTACACAACTCACTACTGCCATACGCACAACGTCTACCACATTACACACCTCATTATGCTAAAGTGCATCAGAGATCATTTTGTCATCATCATATCAACATTTCATAAGTGCCATTACGCAGACTTTATTGGCTTATGCACCTCATTCTATATAATATGCACATGTTTTTAGTGTCATACCGAGTATGTTTGTTATGCATAATTCCACCACATTAAGATTATTATGCATATTGTTTAGTCAATTATGAGATGATTAGACATATTTTTTAGTCAATTATGTGCATTGTTTAGTCAATTAAGTTCCTTAAGTGACTCAATAAATTGCACATTAATTTGTACTTCATTTCATCAATTGTACAAAATCTAGCCTCATGAGCAACTCATTATGTTGCTTAATTGACCTAATAACGTTACGTAATGCACATCCTTTGTACATTTTGTGCTTTTTATGGCACAATGTGCCTCATTCTGTCTAATATGTGCATGTTGTTAGTCTCGCACATGTTTGTAATGCATAGCGAACTAGATTAACTCAATCATGTGCATCAATTAGTCGATTACGTGCATCGTTTAGTCGATTAAGCACCTTAGTGGCTCATTACTTTGCATATTATTGTGTACACCATTTAGTTGATTGTGCAACATCGAGCCCCTTAATCAACTCATCTCATTTATTAATGAGTCACATAGTGTTGCATAATACATATATTTTTGTTGCATAATGTGTCCTTTGTCACATTTTGTGCCTAATAATTATATTTTTTATTATTTATAGCATGCTTTGAATGTGTGCCTACCATTAACGAATCGGCGCCTATAATGTACACAAATGTGCTTGTTGTGACTATATGTGAAATATCCACCTACAAGTATTTGTGCACATTTACATTTTATGTTTGTCATGTGGTAAGATATTGGTTGTGATAAAACCATACTTTCAATATCAATACTACTCATCGTGCTAACATTGGCGGTGTGGGATTTTTTTTAGGAATCTTGTTCTTCTTGTTCATCTATAATATTTAGATCAAATGCATTTATATGAACTTCATTAACTACACCATTTTTTTCCTCACAATCACTTCTACATTCAAGTCCATTATCTAGACTTTATTTGTTCACGTGGCCAAAATAAGTTTCTTCATCGCCACTTCCAAACTTGACATCAAAATCTAAGCAAGGGAATAGATATAATATAGGAAGAATGATCAAAATAACAGGTTCGATGTGAAAATTTGTGAGTTCGTCTAAAAGTGATACATGTCATTTTGATATTACATTCTATAGTAAAATATAAAACAACTAAAAGGATTTAATGAAGTTGGTGATATCCAAAAGTTAGACATTGAGGAGAGTAAATGAGGAGGAGAAGATGAGCAAATGGGCCCACACTAAGCAGACAAAAATGAGAATATGAGTTAATTCTAATAAACAAGGTAACTCCAAACTCGACATGGAGTTAATGGAAAAAGAAGAATATGTAATTTACAACCTCAATCTCATTTCCCCCATCTCTAAAAAAATGCTACCTAAAAATACCTTTTTCGACCTTAAAAATACAACTATCAAGCCCTAAATAGCCCTAGTACAGTAACATCCCACATTATCTCTCACTGGGCCAACATTTGGTTTGTCTACCCAATCGTAGCCATGCACCATCAGGATGGGCACCCAAAACAACCTCATATGGGTCCCGCTGAAGGCAAAAATACACCAAGATGTATGTAAACTTGGCATGAGACACGCTACACACATGATGTTATAATTTCTTTTTTTTATACCAACCGACCCTCATGGGAGGTATGTTGTCCTTTATAAAATAATAGTGCTTTCTATCATTATAGAAGTTTTATTGTAGCTTGGCTTTATATCACACTAGACAAAGAAAGCAAAAAGTATAAGCAAGGCTTTAGAACTAACAAGAGGTCAAAAATGAGGTAGATCTAGAAAGAGTTTTTGACATTTCGACACCGTGGTCAGTTCCTTTACTGTTTTGTATTCATCATATAGAGTTGTGTTTATTGTGATTTTATTTTATTTTTTCTTGCTTTTTCGATAATATTGAGGAATATTCATGATGATTTTATCCAACACTTGTGCATTTTGTTTTAGCATTGTGCCTCTTTACTATATTATTTAGCATAGTTTTTTATATTATTGCACACAGTTCTAGCAATGTGTTTTGAAGGTCGTCTAACTGGGGTATATGAATCTCATGTTTAAAACAATATTTTCACAAATATTTTCTTTTGGACATCTATCATAGTAGTTTATATTTAATCATATTTAGGAAGCAATATCTCCCCAAGTTAAAATTAAGACCTCTCAGGTCACACTGATATTGGCATGATTCAGAAAGGTCATAGATCTAAGTGACAGGTAAGTATAGCATAGAATGCATCTTATACACTCTTGTATAGGTTAGGATTACAGATTGATGTGTTTTTAGTGTATATATATATAAACACACACACACACACACACACATATATATATATATATGAGTGTGTTTGTTTGTATATATAGGGTTTATCTTTAATACTCGCACACGTAACCTAGAATTGGCTACCTGTGTCATCCAAAAATTAACTATTTGGTCAAAAAAGTAATTCTCTAGACAAAAAATTAGCTACGTTGACCAAAAAGTAACTACTCGAATAAAAAAGTAAAATCAGACATAATACACAGTAAAATTTCTAATATAAATATGTAATTGTACATTTATTACATCTCTTACCAATGTAACCATCTATGCATGAAAAGTAATAGTTTGGAAGGTAAAGTAACCATGTACATGTGTAAAGTAAAAAAAACTCTAAAAAAAGTAATCACTTTTGGAGTGGGTAGCTACCTGCGCGGGTAATGAATGAACACCCATATATGTATGTATGTATGTATGTATATACATATATATATTATATATAAGTGTGTGTGTGTATGTATATATATCATGGAAAAAAACATTTAGTACATGACTCAAAACTATTTTGATGGACATAATAGGATTGCAACAAAATGCTTTCCTCAAAGGTAGAAGTATGTAAGATGCATATGTTTCTTTTGGTCACTTACAAGATGCATGTATTATGGTCAGTGAAAGGATAAACACTTGTAGAAATAGAAACATCCAACTACTCATTCTCAAACTAGTCTTTAGAGTGTTTGATAACATCAATTGGAACTTGCTCTTATGTCTACGAGGATATGGATTTCCATCTAGATGGAACAAGTAGATCAAATCATGCATCTGTTCATGTCACTTCTCCACTCTCAACAACTGTACTGCCTTTGGTTATTTTTCCAACTCAAATGGTCTTCTGAAAGGGGATTCACTCTCTCCATGCCTATTCATTCTTGTGGCATCCATACTTTCTGAATGACCACACTAGCCACAGAGAACAACATCAATAGAACTACCATCCAAGGCATATAAAGAATCATTCAATACGCAGGCAACATTATTATCTTCCTCAAACCAAATGATTCAAACATCATCAACAACATTCATATTCTTAATATATTCTCACATTTGTTGGATCTTTAAATTAATTTCCTTAATTCCTCCATAAAAGGCAATAACATCAACAATAGTGATCCAGATAGATACAAACATATGCTTCCATGTAAATTTAAATTCTTTCCTATCAAATAGCTTGGTTTTCCCATATCACCATAGTCATTGCCATCTTCATGTTGGAACCATATCATTGATGCCATACAAAAAAACTCTCCCTATGTAAGGAGACCATCTAAATTTGTGGGACATGTCACATTACTCAACTCTACTCTCACCCCTCCCACTACGTATTACCTCACATGCATTCTTATACCATCCAAGGTCCTCAAAAGAACTGGAAATATTAATAATATATTTTTATGGGGTGACACATCTGAAAACAAGAAAATATATCTTGTTAGATGGGACCACATATGTCAAACTACAACTTGGTGGATGGGCTATCCTTAACATTAAGTTATAGGTAATACGCCTCATACACAAGATCACAACCAACCTATGTAACGGTAAGCTCATCATTTAGAGTTTACATATTAATAACAACCATTACCAACACAACAAACCATGGTAGAGTATCAGGAAGAAGAGTCTTTATCCTCTATGTAAACATATCACAACTACTCTCCACATCATCAAGGATAGTATTATTGTCCTTCCTCACTCCTCAAAATGCATTCCATTAAGGTATTACTCCTGGTTTCTTGGGTGTAGGATCATCAACTCAAAATTTCAATTAGACATCCCCACAAGATTATCCCATATTACCATGGATAAAGCCTTGATCCTTCTAAACTCCAATACAAGGAACCAAATTAATTGATTTATCTTTAAAAATTTTCAACAGAGAGATATAGAAGACATAAACCACACACTTGAATATAAACACTTAAAGATATATGTGGAAATGGGTAAAAACTTACATGCCAAACTCCATATACTTTTTTTTCAATAACCCTGGTGTTAAAACCTTTTATGGTAAAATCTAGAAAATAAAATGTCCTATCAAATATATCATATGCACATGGGTTAATAGGACACGATAAAATCATCATAGGGGATAACTAGATTAAAAGTGGCTTTTATGGACCCTATCTCATATGAAAAGCTAGACTTGACAATACTGAACACATTTTCTTTAATTACAACTTCACTAGAAAAAATTGGCAACAACACCTCTACATTCCGAAAAAATTTAATGCAATATTTAGGTACCAACACTTTGAATGTGATAATAAAAACAAAACAAAAAAAATCATACATCACCCACAGATCTTAGTCACCACTTTTTTTGACACCATGGAGAAAGAAACTATAGATTCTTTGAAAATCAAGAACATAACTCACTACATATCAATGATGAAGTGATTTACACCATACAATGATGTTAATATATCTCCAATAGTTGATTTTGCATTGGGAGATATCATCAGGGAGGCAGGCCACACAAACGATACATTTCGGATATGTTGACCTATTTCAGGGAAACTACTCTATGAAGCACATCCTAGATGATTGCAACGAAGCATGAGGAATTCAAATGATAATCTACTACATTTCATAGGATATTATTTGTCATCCTAAAGTCATGTTTAGGGATGCATTGATGAATGAATATTCATCATAGTTTCTATTGCATTTCTTAGATAATTTCAGCATCCTAACTTAGCATTTTCTTCTTAAATGGCCATTTATTCTTAAATTGTCAGAAAAATAGTTTTGTACATCTTATGAGAGAAAAAAATCTTGCTTATTTCATTCAAACATTATAGTGTTTTTAATAAAGTCTATTTGCTTCAAGCATTGCTAAGGTCTGATCTCATTTTAGAATAAAACCTTGTACTTGTAAAATTTATTGCCTCTCACGGCTGCATTTCTAATTCATGAATAGGTCCAATCAGCATTAGCAGACCATGCAATTAATGAGCTCGTGGGCTTTTTGCTTTGCATGGATAAATCACGAGAAACACTATCACAATGGCCATGCAAGTAATGCAATGGAGCAGGATACAAGAAGTAACCAGAGAATTATATAATGAATCAGTTCGTCGAGCAGATAGCAATTAAAAAAAATGAAACAAGAAGCCAATGGACGGATGCATAGCCCATGCATATAAGCCACCTCAACCACGGCCTATCAACGATCAGCATGCAACAAGTCTTGTGGCACTAATCTATCGACCTCCGCAAACTTATTGCAAAACCGAACCCCAAACACCACTATGTACCAAGCGCCGCCAGCTACTTACTCAAGCACAGGGGATCGACATCCAGGTCGATAGCTGCAACCACCAACTCCGTTCCATGCAAAGCTCGACCACAACGCTGCTTGTTTCAACGCCAAACGATCGTTCTCAGTGCCAACCATGATCGACCTGCATGCACCCCGATCTACCAGCACCATTGATGGATGGGCGGTGCTCGACCTCCGGTAGTGATCGACCTAGTCGCCTTGCTCACAGTGGCATAGTCAGAATTTTTTGTCAGGCTGGGCGCTACACAAAGAATGACGTAACAATTTTTTTTTTAGAGTAGGTTAAACATAATTTCCTTACACGTCGAAACAAAAGAACCATTGAAACGACTGTATAACCCTGGAAATTTTGAAAACCTATGATGTTAGATACCATGGAAAATATATGCAAAACATAATAAATGTAGTACACTTGTTTACGAATTTCTCAAAATTACTGTACGTTTCTTTATTTCCAAATGAAATAAAGGAAAATTTACGATCTTATAAAATCTATGATCTTAGGCTCGAAAATTCCTTCTACAAATGTGTTTTGAGAATTATGTAGTGGAAAGTGGCACTATCATTTGATTAAGACTAAAATCCACATCAAATTTATCTAATCAATATTGTTCTCAACTCTTTAAACATTAAAATTTTGAATGCTTCTCTGTAGACTGTGGTGGTTGTGACTGTGATTCACTTGGTACTGCAGTTGTAACGCTATAGTTTAGTTTTAAGAACGCCATCTAGTGATTATATATAGATAATACAATTGCACAAATATTGATCTATGGCAAAGTGTGCATGCAAACGTGCAACTTCTGCAAACTCAATTTTGTATGGTGCAATATATATAGAATCTATATACCAAGTTTGTGCTCCTATCCATCACTTCAGAATTCAGATGCCGATATTTTGTATCTAGAAAAGAAGACCTTAGAACATTGTGTGAGTGATTTGCTAAATAGGAAATATCAACAATATCAGAGGAACAAACAAATTTATAATTTCATGTGATACAAAGATGACACTAAGACATAAGTCATTGATTTAGGTTTTGAATACGTAAGGGCTGCAATGCAACAGAGATCAGGTACATGATATATCAATTTAGAGAGTATTCAATCGAGAAAAGCTAAAATTAAATAGACATAGTTGCATCTAATCAACTACTAGCGCCTTACGCTGTATAAAATTGGAAATCTGTGTGATAGAAGGAAATACTTGGATGGTTAATCCGACAACAGCAGTAGTTTGCTATTTACCGTATTACAAGGAAAGGCAGTGTGCCGACTAGTTCTGCAAAATTCTTGATGCTTAGAAGTGTGAGCGACTCCGAAAGGACACGTAGATATTGACGGACAACTCTTCCACCACTCAGACACATTAGACTCGTGTGCGGTCTTCACAGTAGGGCACATTATTTTCAGAAATTCAGAAACCATCATTCCTTTAGTTTCTACCTAGATTATAGAAAATGGTGTTAAGGTAGGGAATAGTTCAAATCAGTGACATTCATTATAGTTATGACTTGTTCTTTACGTTAACTGTTTACTTATTTTGAGGAGCAACGAGTAGGGCATGTGCCCTCCTATACCCTCAAGTGGCTATGCCACTGCATGCTCGAGGACAACCTTACCAACGAAGTCTAGCACAAGCATAATGTATAAATCGATTTGCATGCAACACCAACCTACTTGACCTTCGGCATGCTTGCCCTCTCTCTGATCCATGCATCGACCTTGCCGCCCGGGAAACGGCCACACAACCACATCAATAGAAGACAGTCGAACTCCACCATCTCAACTGATCAATCATGGTCGGGTCAGTAAGAAAATCCATTTATCTATCAACCTTTGACGGCGATCGATCTATGTAGAACAGCCACAACACCATGACGAGCAAGTAAGAGATCCAAGATTAGCTTACTTGAGAATCAAGGAACAGTAACGTTGATCGTCCCAAGGGTGGAAGCTAGGTCACCAATCCTAGGTTTCTGCAAGTCTATAAATAAGAGGAGGCAGGCGCCACTTTGAGGGGTTGAACCCCTACATATGTGATTCAACCCATCGTCCCTCTTTACTTGACCTCTCTGGCAAGGCAAGGACCGATGAAGAGGTCAAGTAGCCAAGTAGTCTAGCTGCTCTCTCCTTGAAGTGATTGATCACCAGCTTCACTCCAGCCAGTGGCGAAATGAGAAATTCAAACAAGTTGAGGCCATCACATTATCGACCATTTTCATCTGCTATATTCTCAATGTATGAAATATGAAAAGTAGGTAGTTTATCATTATTATGATTGCATTAAAGGAAAAATTTTATATTTTTCTTTTAAAGAATGGATGCCTAACAAACATTTTTTCAGCCAATCAGACCATTCTATTTTTAAAGAAAAAAAATATAAAAAAGGGTCAAAAAATCAATAAGGCCTCATATTATCCGGTACGACTTCTTGAATGAACTTGAATATTTGTATTGAACAAAAATTTAACAAACATTTTACAATTTAATAGGTGTGTTGTTTGATATTTCCCTTGTACATAAGTCAAAGGACAATGTACTACATATGATAAAAAGATATAATCTAATTTGGAAAGAATATGCCTATATCTATATGATATCTAAGTATATATAAGATGTCATGCCAAAACAAACTATTATATTTTGATTAAATAAGTTCATCACTCATTACTATTATTTACCTTATGTAATATCCAAACTGAAGAAATGACATTCGTAGAGGCCCAAACTAAATATGAATTTCTAAAATAGAATTGACTACTTTGTACTCTATTCAAAGCACACAGTTAATATATTGTCAATAAAACATTTAACTTTTTATGATTATATTTTATTAGGAAAGTGATTATCACCTCTCTCTTCCATGGAGTAAATGCATTATATATAATAAATACTTTGGATGAATATTGTTTTCTCTTTGAAAATCCCTCTCTACACCTTCCGGTCTATGCCTCTCTTTCTTCCATAATTTTTGTTATCTCAACCTCCTCATAACTGTTCGACTCTCACCCCTAATGTTCTTTGGGACTCTTCCACTACCTAGTCTCTCTTTCTCAATCTTTCTGCCTTAACAACCATCCTCTCTCACACTTTCGTTATCCTCTATATTACTCCTAATTACTCCCTTTCAATCTGCTAGTCACACCAACAAATTTTACACAACAAATTTATTATCAAGTAAGGCTAGATGTACAAAATTGGTGAGGCAATGATAGCTTTCGCCCATTAAATGAACAGAAATAAATGGGTGTGGGTGAGGATAAGGCCTCACCTAGTCTCAATGCTCATCCGCTACTGACTCCAGTCAACCATCACCTCCACGTAAAAGATGATCGACCTCTTGTTTAGCAAGAGTGATGGAGTTGTACTTTTTTCATCTATCGACCTATTCAATTCAAAGTTAATCAACCTCCATGTATGGCATGGATTGATTGACCTACACATTTGGACAACTGATTGAGCAATATAAAACAACCAAGAAAAAGTGGTCGACCTATCTACTAGGATGCCATTAATACTCCTTGTACTCTGTAGTCTGGGATAATACATAAGAAAAAGAAGGAAGAGTATGTGAGTCGTACACAAGTTGTGCTACCTCTTGTTTATAGCCATGACCATGACTATATCTTCTACTCTGACCAGTTGTAAATATCTTGCTTTGGGGAGTGAGTAGTTCTTACACTAGGGTGTGGAGACTAACCCCGCTACCCATCTTTTGTAATTCTAATTTTATTCAATTCTTGTATGAACTCATTTTCAGTCATTAGCATATGTTTAACACATGTTATGTGGATTGATCATCCTTTCTATGTGATTTATTATAATTTTAGACTGTGAGAACTTCAAGATTTAAGATCTAAATACCAATTGATTTTAGTTGATGCCCTGATGAAAACATATGGTTGGAAGTCTCCAGAGTAGTAGAGATGTGAGCTATAAGTATTGAGATGTTGATCTTCTGATGATATCCGCTCATATATGTTTCTACTGTTGGAAGGAGAAATGTGCATAGCTCCAATTAGATCTTCATACATGTTTGAATTTGAATGAATGAGCATATTCAAGTTGTGGTGATGAAACTCGATTCTGCCCCAATATTTTCAATTATTAATGTAGATTCAATTTTATTTTAGCTTTTACTTTTCTTACAATTATTTTATCTCAACCACAATCAAATATTCGTTTTAAATATTAGTTTAAATTCAACTATATACAAACTAGAAGTTGTCCTTTGAGATCCAATCCTCAACTATATTGCGATAAGACCTTACCGCTTTCAGGTGGTATTATTGCATGTTTGTTTTTATAAAAACTAAGGATTGATTTTAGTGGTGAATTTGTTAGTGTGATAGTGTTGTTGTCGGGGAGAGTGACATCTTCTAGTTTAATATAGTTCTATTAAGATTAATTTAGTTTTTTAACTTTTATCATTAATATTGTTTCATATTCACTTGAACTTAATATTTATACATCCATCTGACTTATAGAAGATCATCATATCAGGTATCGTAATCTAGTGTATGAGACATTCCACCAATGTTAATTTTGCATCAAACTTTGATCTTGAGATAGAACAAACCTTTCATTGTCAGATGAAAGAGAACAAAACTAGAATGGACAAGTAAGATATTAGACAAATGGTGAACATTGCCATTGTAGCACATAGAGAGAGAGAGAGAGGCTTACTCAAGAAGCTTGGGCCTCTATTCAAGAAGAAATTTGTACTGCTCAAGCTACTGCACAGGAGGTTAAGAGATAAAAGGAGCTTAGGGAGTTCTCAATCCCTAAGTCTAGCAATGTTTGACACCTAGTACAAATGCCTCCTATCACTATGGCTAACTTTGTAATAAGAACACATTAAATCACAATGCTACAAAGAACTTCCTTTTTAGGCAAACAATTAGAGGATTGTCAAAAGCACATTTTGAAATTTGTGGATCTATGTGCAATGACAAAAAATAGAGTTTATTATGATGTTATTAGACTCTTATTTTTCAAAAATTTGATTCCAAACAGAGCAAGGAGTTGGTACAACACCTTGTTAAGTGATCTAATCACCAAATTGGAACAACTTTAGAACAAATTTCTTGAGAACTTCTACCCTCCTTCCCTCACATACACCATTAGAGGCCAGTGAATTAGTTCACATAGGTCCCTAGTGAAACTCTAGCAGAAGCATGGGAAAGATACATAGATCTTCTTAATAAATGTCTATACCATGAAACCAACTCATTGAGTTTTTCTATGGAGGTGTGGATGATGATATTAAAAAAATTCTAGACTCCTCATCTGGTGAATCTTCATGTCCTAAAGTTATGATAGTTCTTGAAAAATTGTTACTCTTAGAGTCGAGAATCAAGCAATTGGGGTGGACCGTAGGCAAGAAAATGGTAAATGTAGCTATGGCAGAAAGCAATTCTAAGTTGAAGTCTATTGCAAAATATTTAAAGTTACTAGCACTAAAGAAATATAGTCTTGAGACATCATTTGATTCCTATGAAAGAAGAAATTTAGTACCGAGAAAACAACAAGTGAAGATTGTTATGCAATTTTGTGAATCATGCAAAGGCACTTACCACTCTATGTTGGGTTGTAGTATCCTTATTGACATGGTAATGATCAACACAGTGGATCAAGGAGACAACAATCACATGGAGGATATAAACTCGATTCATAATATCCCAAGACAAGAGTATTATACTCCTAATCAAAATAGGAAACAACCTAATTTTTAGTACGACAATCCTTCAGGAGTGGAAAACTCTCAACATCCCCGTACATGATAGAAATCAAGTTCAGGGTCCTCTAGGTTTCCCAAACAACCAACAAAAAATTAAGAAATCAAGGAAACTATAGAGGTAACTTCCAGAATAGAAACTATAATTAGTACCAAAATCCCAACCAAGTCCCACACATCAACAACAATGGGGAAAATAGGTTACTACTCCTTCATCTAATGATAAACGTTTTGCAGTTGAAAAGATTCTACAATCACAAAAAATTATGATTACAAATCAACAAGATCAACAAGAAGCCATTGAGTCTCAATCAGTACAACTATCAGGAAAACTTCACCCCCTATAGGATAGCCAGAAGATAACCTCAAGCACATAGAACAACTTAAATTTGTAATAACTCACTTCGGCTTTGTCTTTCTAGAGAGAATAAACCTTGTCACAATATCAGGTAGCATGGATGATAAAGATGATGTGGTTATTACTTAGCACATGAAAATAGGCCTAGAAGATTTCACACCTAACTCATCACGTCCTTACGTTTCAATATATAAGCCGCATGCACCATTTCATGGTTGTCTGACTCAGACTCGATTGGACTCCATGTTCAAAAAAATTAAAGAACCTTTGAAGAAGTTGTATGTCAATGACGTACTATTGGATGACATGGCTGAGATGCCCCACTGTTCTAAATTCTTTGAACTCTTTCTCATTCATCAATACATTAGTGAAAAACATGAAACAATAAAGTTGGCAATAAATTCAGTTGATATTATTCAAAATAATATGCCTAGTAAGTGTAAGGATCTAGGCTCTTTTGGGATTTCATGCTCAATAAGTGATTCCAACTGTCAATAAGGTCTAGATGATCTCAGAGCTAACACCTCCACGATACCACTCAACTTATGCAATAAAGTCAGATTTATGTACTTATTACTCACAATAATGACTATCGAGCTTGTTGATTCCTCTAGACTAAGATTGAATGACATCATAGAAGACACCTATGTAAATGTTGGGGAGTTATATGTGTTGGGAAATCTGGGTGATAGATAAGGCAGCGGAAACAAAAATTTTAAAGCCCAAGTCCCTAACTAGTCGATCACGCCGATAGTAATATATCTAGGAAAGAGGGTAACAAGAGTTATGTCTGGTCATGGAGCAAGTCCAGCAGCAACTCTTCTTGCAATAGCATGCGCCTTTGTTTAAGTTACACCTAGACAGTTCCAATAATGGCCTCCTGGTTGATCACCACAAACAATAGTTTGACTTTATCCTCTTAGCGGCAGGCAACAACCTCCACGACTCTATAGTAATCCATACAGACCAAGGAGAACTCGATGTTGTGCTACTAGAACCAACCAGAAGGAGTTGACTCATCAAATGTTAGTGTACTAGCACCGACATGCTCTCCCTTGCTATCCCTCCCTTCCATGGGTAGGACTTGCTTGGGCTCTCTTGGTTACCACAACCAGGTATGACAACAATTATCAAATCCTATTGTTATTTTTGGGAAGCCCCTAGTACCCCTCTATTTATAGGAGGGCCAGGGTCAGGGTTTCTAGACGATCTGGGAGTCAAAGAGACTCGTTGATAAATTTTTTGGAAACTACAAATGTTGAATTGGTCAGTTAACTGACCAACCGCTCGACTCAGAGGTGAACTGGTCAGTTCATCTCTTGAATTGGTTGGTTTATGTACTTTACTTTCCTATTCTAAATCAAATTGGCATTCAATATTTAATTAATACAAAACATGATGTCAGCATCAATCCTTGTTCTAATCAAATTTATCATTAAACCGGGTGGTTCATCACATGAACCGGTCATCTCAGACCTTCAACCGGTCAATTCATGCCCCGGTTCAATCATTTTTTATCCAATGTTGTTTCCAATTAACTTGACACTCCAAGTGATCTGTTCAACACTTGAACTGGTTGATTTACAGTCTAGTCAGTCAATTTTAGACCAGTGTTGTTTAAATTGAATACCTAAACACTTTTAGTAATCAAGTTAAATATCATTCATGAATAAACTCCTATTCCAAGTGCATCATATGTGTGTTACCCTATATGTCCCAAGTTTTGTTGGTAGTGAATGTCCATAACCAACTTATGACATCATAAGCAATGAGCAGTATCTAGCAACACAACATTGCTATCCAAGTAATTCAGAAAGCTAGAGAACAAATTCAACCTTCAATCAGTGATCAATGTTATTGTGATCGACTAGTTCCTTTGTCTCTGATATCTAGATTGGACTTGAGGCATGGAATTGTCATCCTCTTAACTCTCAATCCATGTTCCTTGAACTAGAGAAGACTATCTAAGATGCATGTGAGCTCACATATCACATATCATATCACATGAGTATGGTCATACATTTCTCAGTCTTGCTTGTCAAGTGGCATGGATATCAATCTCCTATAGGAGGGACAAATCCCATCTACATGACCCATGTGTCACAATGAACTTGAGCATCACCTTTATAGAAACCCTTATTCAAGGTCATGGTGGATGATGTCAAAGTACATCAAACGACATGTGATGAGTATAGTGACTTCAGGTCTAAGAACCACAATGACCACTATGACTATGAGAGTTGATTCTGACTACCATTCTATAGTGTCCATGTATCACTCTCAAGGTGGGTCTATCCAATACACTACTCTCTAACATGTTCCTTTGTGCTTGACTTATTATCACATATCATGACTAATGAGACTCTATCAGTAGTCAACACACATTCTAGTCTAATATATTACTATTATCTATTTTGCTTCCATAGTAATATCACAACCAGAATGTATGTACTCTTATCATACATATGATCTCATTGTTCAGGTGCTCAACCTGAAGACATATTCCATCAAGTAACATCATTCCTTAGACATCTATAATATTTGTGTCATCATCACATGATTTAAACAAACATAATAGATAGAGTTACCTTTATTATTATCAAATCACATATCCAATGCCCCACTATGATCATTGTATGATTGGCTCTCTGGGAATACATACCAACAGACTCCCACTTGCACTTAGAGACAACCACCCATGAATCTTATTCCAAGTGATCTTAACATGTCCATCATGTTTCTGCTGTGTTAGTATTTTTATACTAGGTTATCAACGTTTGCTTTTAGTTGGTATTTTGCAAGTTTCACATCTCTTTGTTGTACGACTTCTCATATGAGATGGAAGTGATGTAGTGTGCTATCTAATATTCCTTGCCTAACCAGTAGCTCCATTATTGTCACAATATACCCACTATTTCATTAATGGTTGGAACCTCCCACATGTTCATCTATATGAACTTTTTAGATCCATACAATATTCTCTATTGTTTGCATAATGCTAATATATTTAGCTTCTATTTTTGAATTTAGACAACTATATCTTTCTCAGAACTTTTCCATATTATAGTTATCATTGTTAATGTCAAACATAAATTTAGATTGCGATCATTAATTTTATTTGCCATTTTAGAAGCTTGCATCAGTGTAACACTTTACATCCAACTCTTCTTAATAGCCATAACCAAGGAACTGATCCTTTTAGTGCTTGTCAAGTACTTAAGGATGTTATATATGGAAATCTAACGTCTTTAACTAGAATTTGACAGATATCCACTTGTCATGTCCAATACATACGAGACAACTTGATAAGTACATATCCTCTTGTCATGTCCAATACATATGAGATAACGGGTTGAGTACATAACATTGCATATAGGATAAATCCAATTGCAAATGCATATGGTATCTATCTAGGTGTTCTTGTTCTTCACAAGAATTGGGACATTATGCTCCTAAGAGACTAACTCCATGAAACATGGACAAGTTTTCCCTCATTGAGTCTTGCATGATGAACACCTTCAGAACCTTGCCAATGCATATGCTCTTTCTTAAGTCGAGATTCTTTCTAGATCTATCTCTATAAATCTCAATTCCTATCACATAGGATGCTTCACATAAACCCTTCACATAGAAGGTACTTTCCTCTCTAGGTTTTAACATTTGTAATATAAGGATATTATTCCCTATCATCGTGTACAGTATAATTATGTTTCCCACTAATTTTTTTGTAATCACATATTTTATCTTCATTCTAACTCAAGTCAAACTCTTTGACTATCTTTTCAAATTGAAGATTCCAACTCTAAGATGCTTGCTTCAATCCAATGATTGACCTTTGTAGCTTATAGACTTTATTTGCAATATTGGATTTATAAAACCTTCAAGTTGTGCCATGTACACATCATCTACAGTATTCCTGTAAAGGAATGTGGGTTTAACATCCATTTTTCCAAAGCTCATAGTCATACTAAGCTGCACTGGTAAGTATGATCTTGATGGATTTAACCACGGCAACTGGTGAAAGGATTTCATCATGTTTAACACCTTGAACTCATTTGAAACTCTTTAAAACCAATCTACTCTTCCATGTTGGTCTTATTCCTAAATACCCAAATGCACCAGATGGGTCTTACCCCTTCATGTTAATCCACCAAGGTCATACCTTGTTGGTTAACATGGAGTCCATCTTGGATCTCATGGCCTCTAGCCATTTATCAGATTCTGGTGCCTCAATAGCTTCTAGATATGTTGTTGGATCGTCATCTTAGGATCACTTACTTCCTTTCTAAATTATAAGATATCATAATCTTTCAAACTCAGTGTGTGTTCTACTAGATTTATGAGGTTTTGTGTTACATAAGGAACTTGAGATTCCACAACAACTTGTGATTCTCATTATTCCTATTGTACCTCTTTTGGTTAAATGTTTTTCTTACTGGTCTCAAACTTTTCGATTTCTACTTATCTCCCACAGATTCCTTTGGAATTAAATTCCCTCTAGGAATACATCCATCCTATCAACAAACAATTTTGTTGTTGGATTGGAATATAAAAGTAGTGTTCAGCAATAAAACATGTATGTGATTTGTGGACAAAGTTTTTTAAGAAACTATTTTCGTATATAAGCATTCAATCCTACTCCTTATAAAAGACTCACTGGGACACTTCCCATTCCATATCTCATATGGTGTTTTTTTAAAACCATTTTAGATGGTACATTATTTTAGTGTAAAGCATGTGTCCAAAAAGTAAATTAGAAGGTCAGCTAGATTTTATTGATAATCGCATCATGACTAACATGGTGAGATTCCTTCTTCCAAATACACTATCGTGATACACTATCACTACGTTTTAGGTGGATTTCAACATGATACACTATCATGATCTCCCTGAAGGTCCTCAAACTCTTGGTTAAAATATTTTGATACTTTTACCAAGATGTACCTCATACATAATCTCTTTGAACACTTTAAGAGATTGATACTTGTATTTCAATAAATACAAACTACATATCTACTGAGATCATCAGTAAATATAATGGGGTACTAATAACCACATCTAGCATTTATTTTAAAGGTCTATATACATCAGTATGTATGAGTCCTGGTATAACAATCGCTCTCCCACTACATCTAGTGAAGGTGCTTTTGTCGTATTGCCCAATAAATAAGACTTGCATGTCTCTATTGGTTCAATAACCAAAAGAGTCTCGATAATCCTCATTATGGATTCTAGAAATGCATTTCTCATTCACACTAGATGACAATGCTATATGTATTCATTGTTTGAGTCATCAAATCATTAAGTATATATGTCATACATATTTGTTTCTACAACTATCAAGTATAGATTATGAGACATAGGGCATTGTAATAAAATATCATATTTTAGAAAGAAAAACATCAAATATATTCACAATATTCATGTCTATACAAGATACATGATTTTTTTTCATTAATGGAATGTACATAACAACAATTCACTAATTTTATTACATGCCAATTACATGAACAATAGATTGCAATTGTAGTGGAAACAACCCTTGCTCCATACAGTTCTAGCTCACTTCTTCTTAGGTATTGAAGTGAATATATCTATCTCTTTCTTATTCATGAGTTCCTCTATATAAAGAGAACAGTTCCCTTTCTAGTGTCCATCTTGTAACAACGGTGGCACTTTCCTTCCTTATTCACTCCTCCTTTAGCTTTCAGTAAAGAAGACTTTGGTTTCTGTCTAGATTTAGAACTCTTCTTATCTTTGCCTTTGCCCTCATACTTCCCTCTACTAATCATCATCACAGATTTAGGTTTGTCCTTCTTCATCCACGCTTCAGTTTTCCTCTACATAAGTAATTCAGACAATGTCTTGTCAAAATTATTCATGTTGCAGTTCATGATAAACTGGTTGTATGATTCTGGCAGTGATTGTAGAATCACATTTGTGACCAACTATAGACCCAAGGAAAATCTCAATCTAGCAAGGTTCTCCACATACCCAATCAACTTGAGTGTGGAGGGCCTACTAGATCTCCTTGTGCCATATTGCACTTGAACCATGCCTTTGAGACATCATATCTCTCTTGTCTTTCCTAGATCTTGATGCATGTTCTTGAGATGTTTGTTCTTGAGATGTGTAACCATCTCAATAACATTTATGTTCTCATGTTATCTATGAAAATCCTAGTTCATTTAGCACGACATTAGACACTTGACATTCAAAGCATCTTCAAAGTGCTTCCAATAAGCATCCCTGTCAGCCTTAGGCTCATGGGAGGAGGTTTATCTGGCTCTGGTGTCTCCAGGATATAGAGCTTGGGCTCTTGATTGAGAATGATTATCAATGTCCAGAACCAGTCATGGAAGTTGTTCTCATTCAGTTTCTCCTTCTCAGGGACCGATCGCAAATAAAACGTGTTTGTGTTGGCCATTATATTCTACAAAGGAAAGTTTGCAACTTTAGTCAAAATACTTTTGATTGATTTGATTTGATAAGTTTGACCATATTAATTAGGCTTTGAATTAACTATCGCTCCCACTATTTTGTTTAAATTGATAACCCTTACTATCAATTTGGAAGATTGCAGTGTAGAATCTTCTAGTAAGTCAAAACCCAAAACAATTGAATTATTATTCAGACAACGCCAACATCAACATTCATAACTAATTATTAAGGTAGGAAACATTTGCTAATTGCATCTTATGTAATTCTTGGATAGATGGTATGTGCAACTCTTTTCCATATTCCATTTGCATGCTTTTTGGTGCATAATTGCATTAAGGACACCTAGTAAGCCTGACCCAAAAACCAACACAATAGTAATGCAACTTGTTTGGCAGGTCCACATGACTATCATCATACTTCAGCGAGATGGACAGTACATCACGCCTGGCGTGCTCATGCATAGTAGATCAAACTTTTCATATGTGTTTATTAGGAAAAGCATTTAATATTAGATTGAGGGATTTTATTCATAAATAAATATACATATTGAATCACCACATACTTATAGTATGTATCATATACATCCTATATCCCACAAAAAACATGCAAATATAAACATAAGTGATAGTTATGGCCATACTACTATAGTTCCTTGAAGACATGAGTAATTACTACCACCTAAGGTCTACATCATATGTAGCAACCTGTTATTTGGTGAAGATCTATGATCGAACCAATCTATGTTGATCGGTTCAATGCTTGCACCGATCGACTCGCCTCCTTACTACTCGGTATGCTTTTTGAAATGCTCGTCTAATGTCAGGTTCAAGTAATGTCTAGACTCTTTTAGTCGATCGGTTGCACTACTATTCGATTGGTTCATCCTCATGTCATCTATCCTCCTTGATCCTCTAGTCGATCAGTTCATATACTGAATTGGTCAGTTCATCTGGAGCAGAGCATCTTCTTGCCATTAAAATTATCCTAATCATATATACATATTACATTGTAATAGAGAAGCCTCGAGTTACATTCAAATGGATCATAGGAAGGAGGGAATTAATTTTTTTACATATGGAAGGGAATATAGAGGCTTTGTATGCAAACCGAGATATAAATAGGAATAAACAATCACAACCATGCACACACAAATCTAGGAGTATTGGTCATAACCATGCTAGCATCCATCTTCAAAACCAATTTTAGGTCTATGAATGTATATTGCATATGTATCATATATATATAGGTATCGTATGTAGTATTTAATCAGATATTCACATTAATAATTTTAATATTCACATCATATGTAATAAAAATAAATCTGGTCATATTAATTTAAATTACACTATAAATTGTTGTGTCTCTGACTCCACTATTGGAAAATATGGGCGGCATATAAGGCAGCGGAAATAAAAATTGTATGTCTGCTCCACTAACTAGCGCATCGCATCAACAACAATGTATCTAGGAAAGAGGGTAACAAGAGTTATACCCAATCCTGGAGCAAGTCTAGAGACAACTCTTGTTGTAGTAGCATGCACCTTTATTCAAGTTGCACATGAACAACATCAGTAGTGGCCTCCTAGTTGATCACCGTAGAGGGTAGTTTGATTGTGTCTTCCTAGAGACAACCAACAACCTCCTCACCTTTATAGTAGTCCATGCGGACCATTGGGAACTCCATGTTGCACTGTCACACCTACGGGGAGGATTTGTCCCTTCGAACTTAAATGCACTAGCACTGACATACTCTCTCACAATTGTCTCTCCCTTTCTATCCCTCCCTTTTATGAGTAGGACTTTCTTGGGCTCTCTTGGTTGCCACAATCAGAGATGACAACAATTGTTAGATATTATTGTTGTTTTTGGGAAGACCCCAGTACCCCTTTATTTATAGGAGGGACAAGGTCAAGGAATCTAGTCGGTCTGGGAGTCGAAGAGACAGAATTCATGAATTTTCTAGAAACTACAATGGTGAACCGATCAGTTCACTAACCAACCAGTCGGCTCAGAGGTGAATTGGTCAGTTCGTCTCTTGAACCAATTGATTCATGTACTTTCTAGTTTTAAATCAAAGTGGTATTCAATATTTGATTAATGCAAAACATGATGCCAGCATCAGTCCTTGATCCAATCGAATTGATCATTGATTCGGGTGGTTCATCACATGAACCGGTCATATCAGACCTTGAACCAATAGGTCCACTTAGTGAACTGGTCAGTTCATGCCCTAGTTCAATCATTGTTCAGCTAATAGTGTTTCCAATTAACTTTACACTCCAACTGATTGGTTTAGCACTTAAACCGATCAGTTCAGAGTCTAGTCAGACAATTTTGAAGAGTTGTTTAAATTATATACCAAAACACTTTTAGTAATCAAGTTAAACATCATTTATGAATAAACTCTTATTCCAAGTACATCCAATGTGTGTGACCCTATATGTCCCAAGTTACATTGGCAGTGAGTGTCCATAACCAACTTATGACATCACAAGAAATGAGTGGTATCTAGCAACGCATCATTGCTGCCCAAGTACTTTGGAAACTTGGAGAACAACTTCAACCTACAATCCGCGATCGTCGTTACCGTGATCGTATAGTTCCTTTGTCTCTAATATCTATCTTGAACTTGAGGCATGGAATCATCATCCTCTAAATGTTCCATTCATGTTCCTTGAACTAGAGAAGACTGTATGAGATGCATATGAGCTCACATATCACATATTGAGTCACATGAGTATGGTCATACATTTCTCAGTCTCACTTATCAAGTGGCCTGGATATCAATCTCCTATAGAAGGGACAAATCCCATCTACATCACTCACACTCAATCCCCATGTGTCACAAAGCACATGAGCATCACCTTTATGGCAAACCTTATTCAAGGTCACGATGGATGATGTCAAAGTACATTGAAGAACATGTGATTGAGTATAGTGACTTCTCATCTAACAACCACAATCAGCATTATCACTATGAGAGCTAATTTTGACTACCATTCCATGGTACCTATGTATCAGTCTCAAGTTGGGTCTGTCTGATACACTTGAAATAAACATGTACTTGTGTGCTTGTCTTGATATCACATACCATGACTAATGAGACTCTATCATCAGTCAACACACACTCTAGTCTTATGTATTATTGTTGTCTATTTTGCTTCCCCAGTAATATTCGACTAGGGAAATAACCAGAATGTGTGTACTATTATCATACATATGATTTCATTGTCCATGTCCTCAATGTGAAGACATGTGTCATCGAGTAACATCATTCTTTAGACATCTATTATATACGTCTCATCATCTAATGATTGAGACAAACATAATATATGGAATTGTCTTTATTATTATCAAATCAGGTATCCAATGCCCCATTACGATCATTGTATGATTGGCTCTCTGGGCATACATACCAACAATACGTCCCATGTGATTTTGTAGTATTGGACATCAAGGACAATCACTACTACACTTTCATTTTTGGCAGGCCATTCCTCTCTAGAGCCATAGCCTTGATTGATGTTGAAGTAGGGATCTTGACTCTATGAGTAGGAAACCAATCTTTTGATTTTTAGGCATCTAAAAGTGCAAAGGAACACACTGGAGAATAGGAAGTTTATTTTCTTGATTGTGTTAATCAATTTACCCAAATGCAAAAATATTTTTTTTTCAAAAACCCCACCAATACCTAAATCTTGTGTACCCTTCGAGGAGGATCACAATGCAAACAAAATTTAGAGTGCACTAGTCTACTCAGAGACATATGAAATGCCTTCTACTGTCAAGAAGACATTTTGCACCCATGTCGCTACTCATGCAATACCTTCCTCAGATATCTACTAGACATCTCATCTAGATACAAATGTCTAACTACATTCACCAATAGCCCAGAATATAGTAAATACTCATTCCCCCTCCTCTCCTCAACAAAACCTAGTTTTTGAGGACCATCAGATACCTTGTACTTTTGCAATGCCCTATTTCAGTGAAGGAGCACCAGTTGGGAATACATATTGTAATTCCTATGAAGATCAATATCCAGATCCATACCCTATGAACACCATGGACCTGCATGGATATGATGAAAATATTATGCATCAACAAATAAACTTTACTTCCAGTCCTCAATAGTATTACCCAATAATTATGCATCTCGTATCCCATGCAACTTGTACTTTTTCCCTTCATATTCTGACATTTTTGGCATGATATGGGGTAGAATACAAGAAGCAAGAATTCAAACAAAGATAAAGGCATGAATAGATAGGAAGCTACCAAGAGAATATTTTAGTTCATATCAAGCTCCAATCAGAGCGTCTCCATGGTGAAAATATTCATGCTTTGGGCCAACAATATAAAACATAGGCACTTGTGGGGAGGCAACCGGATCATTACTTTAGTTTCTACTTTTGATTTTGGATTAGACAATTTTGCATCCATTTTATAATGCATCTCAAGATGCAATCCTAAATGCTAACAGTTTTTGTTTTAAGACTTCATATGGAGGAAATATTGTTGATAGGAATGTAACCACATCTTACCATCCAACCTACATAATTTTTCTCCTCCATCTTGAATTTTAGTATTTGCTTGAGGATGGGTAAATTTCTAAGTTTGAAGTGGAGAGTGGGTGGTACAAAGTCTACTTTATACCCACACATATCTATTTCACTTAAGATTCCATCATTAAAATTTTGGTGAAATTCTTCAAAAAATCTATCTTAGAATAATCAAAGTCATTGTTTATCCAACTTAGGTTCAACTTTTCAATAATTTGCATCATTCCACCACCCTTATTCAAAGCAACATCTCACCACTGTTTGAAACTAATCATTGGCTAGAACTATCCTTTATGGCTTATGAATCCAAAAATCATAAATCCTTGGAAAAGATGGTAAGATCTAAAGGAATTGAGAGGGATCAAACACATTGTTCTTCTTATTGACTAGTAAAACAATCACATGAAATCACCACATATTCCCCCTTTTAGTCATTATTTGAGCGTAATGGGACAAGGAGAACAATCTGGTGCACGAAATTGTAAATCAACTTACATGTTGGCCCAACCCCATTTTTACACTTCTTCCTTCATCTTCTTACCATCAATTCAATCAAAAAAATAAAAAGCCATAATAGTGTGTCAACCCATAAATTTGGGGTGGCACACCCCTTTCTTCATCTATCCGCTTCTCTCATACCCCTTGTTGTGTAATATGGGCGTGCCATCAAAAATAAAGAAAAGATGTCACCGTCCACACAAAAAATGTGATAGATGTATTCACGCAAAATAATATATAATCTCGAGTCAGATAGAGGAGAGATTTGTTTTCTCTCTCCATACCCTCATTCACTTCCTTTTCTACCTATGAGTACAATGAATGTCTCACCTTTTACCACTCTATTGACATACAATAGTGATGGATCATGTGTATACTTGTTTTTCTACAGGTCTCTATGAACCCTCATAAAACTCTTAAACATGCTTGATGTTGGAGATAATGGCGAGGTAGTATTTTTTAGAAATAAAATCAAGAATAAATATATCAAAGGATGTGATTTGTGATATGAAGAAGCTGGGTGACTTGCCAATATTTGGTGGTATGGAAAACAACATGATGGGAGGACAAGAAAATCACATGATATGAAAGTATTAATTTGGTGTGTGTTTTAGATGTTGTGTTACTTGAGGAGGTGCATGTTTTAGTTCGTGTTTGTTTGATGAATGAATATTCATAATAACTTTTTTTTGTATTTCTTAGATAATTTTTGCATCCCCTCCTTAAATTGGCCATTCATTCTTTAATTGTTGAAAAACAATTTTACACATCTCATAGAAAAAGTTTTGGTTGCTTATTTCATTCAAAATCAGACACCATATAGTATTTTAGTAAAGTCGATTTGCTTCAAACATTGCTAAGTCTAACCTCATTTTATAATAACACTTAGTACTTGTAAATTTGGATGCCTCATGATTGCATTTCTAATTCATAAATAGGTCCCATCGGTCATTTGCAAATTAAAAATTGAGACCATGCAATTAATGAGCTTGTGGACTTTTGCTTTGAATGGCTAAATCACGAGAAACACTATCACAATGGCCATGCAAGAGATGCAATGGAGTTGGATACAAGAAGAAATGGAGGATTATGTAATGAATCAGTTGGTTGAGAGATAGCAATTAAAAAAATGATACAAGAAGCCAATATTAGACTGAAGCATAGCCCATGCCAATAAATCACGTCAACCACGATCTATCAATGATCAGCAAGCAACAAGTCTTGCGGCGCTAATCTATCGACCTTCGCAAGACCAGATCCCAAACGACTCTGTACTAAGCGCCGCCAGCCGCTTAGTCAAGCACAGGGGAGCCGCAGCCACCAACTCGGTTCCATGCATAAGTCGAGCACAACACTGCCTGCTTCCACACCAAACAGTCGTCCTCATCGCAAGCCACGATCAACCTCCATGCACCCCGGTCTACCAGCACCGCTGCTCGACGGGCAGGGCCTGACCCCCGACAGTGATCGATCTCTCCGTGCTCTAGGGCAACCCCTCCGACGAAGTCTAGCACAAACATAATGTATCAATCGATCTGCATGCACCACTACCCTGCTCGACATGTTCAACCTGCGGCCTGCTCGACCATCTCTTTGGTCTATCAACCCCTCCGCCAGGCAAACGCCCGCATATCCATGTCGATAGAAGATGATCGAACTCTGCCGCCTCAACTGATCGATCATGGTCGGGTCAGCAAGAAACTACAGTTATCTACCGACCTCCTACGGTGATCGATCTCTGTAGAACAGCCACAACACCATGATGAGCAAGTAGGTAGTAACGTCGATCGTCCCAAGGGTGGGACCTAGGCCACCAACCCTAGGTTTCCGTATGAGTATAACTAAGAGGAGGCAGCCGCCACTTTGAGGGATCAGACCCCCTACGGATCTGAACCAACCCATTGTCCCTTTTTACTTGACCTCTGTGGCAAGACAAGGACCGACGGAGAATCAAGCAGCCAAGCAGCCGGGTTGCTCTCCCCTTGAAAGTGATAGATCACCAGCTTTACTGCAGCCAACCATCACCTCCACGTACAAATTGACCGAGCCGCAGTTTTTTCATCTATGGACCTAATCAATTCAAATTTAATCAACCTTCATGCACAATACCTATTGGTTGACCTCCGAACCAGGGAAGCTAATTGAGAAATGTAAGACAACCAAGCAAAAGTGATCGACCTGTCTACTAGGCTACCATCGACACTCCTTGTAATCTGTAGTCTGGGTTGATACCCGAGAAAAAGATAGAGTTTGCACGCCACACAACCGCGTCGTGTTACCCCTTGTCTACAGCTATGACCATGAGTATGTCTTCTACTTCAGTTGGTTATAAAGATCTCGTTACGGGAGCTACTAGTCCTTACACTAGGTTGCGGGGACTAGCCGTGCTACTTGTTTCTTGTAACTTTATTTTTATTCCAATTCTTGTATAGACTCACTTAATTCTTTATCAGCTGCTTAACACATATTTTGTGGATTGATCATGCGCTCTATGTGATCTGAAAACAAGATATTGGTTGATGCCCTAACAAGAACATCCGATGGAAAGTCTCCGGGGTAGTAGATATATGATTTGTAAGTATTGAGATATCAAGTTACGATGATATCCACTCATGTAACATTCTAACACCGGAACAGAAAACTTGCATAGCTTTAATTAAGTCTTTATATATATTACTTGAATGAATGCACAGATTCAGTAGTGGTGGTGAAATCCAATTCCATCTCGTAAGTTTTCATTACTAATTTAGATTCAATTTTATTCTAGTTTTTACTTTACCTGCAATTATTTTGAATCAACCCAAACAAACTTTAGATATAAATGTTAGTCTTAGTTCAACTGGATACAAATTGGAAGGTTCTTAGAAAAGTTATCATTTGTGATTTGATCACTATATTGTCATAAGACATGTCCGCTTGCGAGTGGTACTATTGTATGTTTATTTTGGTAGAAGCTAGAGATTTATTTCTGTGGTGAATTTTCAGCGCGATAATCTCCAAATCATGTCTCTCTCAATTCTATTTAGCAGAACTAGCATGCATATGTGTTTTTGAACTTTACCTCTGGTAACATTTAGAAGCACTCTACTGGGTTTATCATCTCACTTTATTATGTTTCCCATATATCTAAATTCACCGCCATAATATTAGACCTGTAATATTATTGAAAAATAAATTATCATATAAATGCATATATGTATAGAGAGAGAAACATACGTCAACCACACATACATTTAACTAACCTATATTATGAAAATCTTGCAGAGGGTTTCTTTTGAAATTTTTTCTCTAATTTTAAAATGATAAATCAGTCCTTACATTGTTATCTATATATTTTACTCTAAATAAAAATATTTGAGGGTCTTAATGCAAAACGACCATGAAAGCAAATGAAAACTACAAGACTACAAGGAAATAGAAGGGAGGCAGGCAACAAGTTGCGCCGCCACCCCTTTTTGAATGGCAAATCTAATCCTCTGAAACACCACATCCATAGATCTGGGAGTCATTACATTACTATGCATAACTTTTTGAACTCTCTTAAGAAGCTCCACAGCCTCAGGTGCTAGGAACCCAAAAGTGTCAAAACCAAACGGGATAAAAACATGTTGATTGTCGATACATGCCTTCTCATATTTGGCCACTTTAGTAGAAACGGCTTTACGGGCAGCATGTCCCACAGTAAAGTCGCCACCCTTCATACCAACCAATGGGAAAACTCCTGTTAGATCTACACATGCATGTTTTCCTCCAACCCAGCCAAAAATAAGAATGCCTGTTGGCCTTTGTGTCGACCTACCCTCCTGAGGATCAGTCAAAAAGTTCACAGGAGCTTCCTTCTTAGTTGCAACTCCTGTATGTATAAGAACATCATAAAGAACGTCTCTTACAAGATCATGCCAATACTTGAAGCCTGGGAGCTCCCTACAATGAACTGCATGCTCCCCAAAAGTGTCTAAGCAAGATTTGCGGCACACTGGGCATACCTCATCAATAGGAAAAAGTGGAATCATAAGACGATATCTGAGAACAGTACGATACTCCACTGGAGACATATGTAGTCCAAGGCCATCAATAGGTATAGCAAGAAGAAAGTCATGAGCATGTTCAGCCTATAAACACTAGAAGAATGCTTTCTGTCTTACAGTCATATCAAATTCAACATCCATGCCCATAACGATTTTGCTAAAAAGGGAACTCGCCAAAGAATTTTGGGCTTTAGGGGGGACGGTGTCCTTATTAGAAAAACAATTAAGCTCGAAAGACATAATTGTAACGCGTAGACAATCTAAAAAGCATAGTTAAAATCAGAGTCCATACCATGTATCCCGCTATCTCGCAAAATTTGGTCTTGGAGCACCCAAGATTGGGCTCTAGAGGCCATGAACGCATATAAAGAAGCCTCCATTGCTGAATATAGGCCCAAACCACCGAGTCTAATAGGTAAGGATGCCACACTCCATTGAAGATCCCCAAAGAAAGGACCTCCACATACCACAATATCCTCAATAGATCCACGCAACCCTTTGTCAAAAAAGGTTGCAGCCTGATGTACATGTGTGGGTTGGCATGTCCGTAAGCCAAACATAAGCTTAGACGTACCCATGCAAGACCGTAACAAAAGAAGCTCACTTTGTGGATCATGCAATTGAGGAAGTAGATGCATCAAGTCAACAGCTTTAGTAGCCCTTCTCATGGCCAACTCCTCAATAAAACTTTTGTTCTTGCTAACAGCTCCTCCAAGTAGTTTTGCTCCTAACACAGGCCTCCCAATGTCCATAGGGAACAGCCCCTTCTCAACCTTCCTTCCATCACAAGTAGGCCATAACACCTCCGTTTTATGAATGTTCAAAACAAGCCCTAGCTTTGGGCCACTGCACTGAATAATGTCCAACACCTTGGCTACCTCCATAGTGTCTCCGATGATGGTCCCATCATCAAGATACCAAGCATGAAGAAGAAGCTTACTATTGTCTCTGATCTCATGAATAAGTGGGTGTAATACAAGGGAGAAAAGAAGTGGGCCCAGAGGATCACCTTGTTGCACCCCAGTGGTAGACCAGATATGTTTGTCTCCAATGTACAACCTAACTGCTTGAGCATAGAGAAACTCCACCCATAAAAAGATAGATGGGTACCTCTTCCTCACCTCACGGAGCAGCACAGACCTATCCACCAAGTTGAAAGAATTAGAGAAATATATTATAAGCATGGAGAGAGACCCGTCTTCATGATATGCACTCAAAATCCTATTGATACTATGTAAAACTGCTTCAGCTCCACCTGAGACACCAACTCCGAATTGAAAGTCATTGAGATATTTAGCCATATCCTTGCCTACTCCTATCATAGAAACTTTAGACACAAGCCGTCTCCAAATAGTGCCCACTGCAATAGGACGGATGCCATTGTCAGGCTTAAGTAATGGAGTAAGAGGTGCAGACGCTACAAACTCTGCCAAACTCAAAGGACATCTCCCTGCCAGCCATAGATTAACCACCGAGGTGATATCATGTATAAGATCTATAGCAACAGCAGAACCCTCTCCACACAAAGCGTCCAAAATGTGTTGGGCTCTCAAGCCATCTCTGCCACATGTAGTCCCTTTAGGAAAGGATTTGATGCACTTGAGAACAGTATCAAAATCAGCAACAAGAGGGGCTTCTGAAATAAGAATATATGGCTTGGAAGGAGGCAACTTGTAAGGATGCTTAGCCTCTAAGGCTTTCAAGGTATCATCATCATAAGGGGCCACACCTGAAGAGCACAAGACTTTCACTGTTGCTGTAAAGTGACCATTTGTGACTTTGCGAAGACACTGTCTGATGTTAGTGTTCTCCTTTATATCATCCTCCAAAAAGTTGCCATCTCCATGACCCATATCCTCTTGTGCACAAACGTCAATCATGTTGTCCACTAATTCAGTGATACCGTCTTCTCTGCTCCAAGTAGCGAGCGAGCTCAGAATATGACATTGTTGTAGAGATTTCCTATTCCCAGATCTCCTGTCTCGCCTATTTTTCGGTCTGAAAACCTATAACGTGCAGCGGGGAAGAAGTAACAATCTCACCCAGGCAGCTATCGACCCTGGCTCAGCAACCACTTTGTAGAGAGTTGTCTTCAGTGCTTGAGAGAAGGCAAGACGACATGCAAGTGGGATGCTCTTCACAGTGGTGATGGGTTCTCGAAAAACTCGATCAAGAAGCACAACATCAAGGGCCAACCCATGAGTGGCATTAGATATCTCAAGGCCCACTGGGAGGGGCTTTAAAATGCCAACAATCCATCCCTAGATTTCTCCGTTATCATCAAAAACCCAAACAATACCATCATCATGATGGCATGCATGACTCAGTGCTTGTATCTTCATACATCTCCCACACATCCATTGATCAAGGGCTCTCAAAGTCTCCTCAACTGCAAGAAATAAAACAAGATCATTCTGAATGGTGTCCCACAAAACCTCATTGCGTTCCTCGCTGCATAAGTGTAACCTCTTGAGATGAGAGATCATACGTGAAAATCCTTTGCTTCCTTCTCTGCCATCCGGATAGCATTGGAAATTTCAGAAAGGACAATGCAGGCCTCCTGTGTGGATCGTATGTTGCTCCCTCTGGCTAGAGACATCAACTTCCTGTGAACTAGGTATCTCTCCTTCTTTGAGATCTGATACATTGCTAAGGTGGTTAGTTGTCTTATTCTTTCTCATGTAAAGCATCCTCCGCTTAGTGGGACTCATGCACTGACGCACGCCCGACGTAGAGTCAGCGGGGTTGGCTATGGAGTCGTGCCTCCAGGCTACTATCGCAAGGAACAACGCAACACTGCCGCCTGCCAGGCAGACCAATCACCACTGTTACGTAGTTCGGGCCTGATGGAGCGTTGATGCATACCCAGCCAAACGAGACAAGGAACCAGACAACTATGTGAGAATTGGGTCTGACGCTCCTTTTCCCGTGGTTGGATTAGGCGAGATCAGGTTGTCACTGCGGGATCGTGGAACCGCAGGGGAAAGCAGACCACTTAATGTGCCTAGTTCTGGTGTGGTCGGCGATCCGCGTGAGGCAGGGTTGGCGGATCTGGGACGGAGCCGGGTGAAGGCGGTTTGCTGGCAGGATGAGGACGGTGAAGGTGTGGATAGCAGTTGCGAATTGCTAGGTTGCCCGCCGTCGCCCTGATCTCGGATCTGCTCCGTTGTTGCCCGTCGTTGCCCTGATCTTGAAAAACTCAGATCTGCTCCGTCGTCACCCTGGTCTCAGATCTGCTCTGCCGTTGCTCTGTTGTTACCTCCTTCTTTCACTGATTTGATTAAAAGGAGAGGACGGCGGACGAGAAGAGGCCACTTGGACGAATAGAGCATCTAGAGATGAGGAGGTCAGAGAGGTACTTGGATGCGCGGACCTATAAAGGCAGTCATAAGAGAGAGAAAAGTGTGTCACTGCAATTTTTCTTATATTTTTTAAAACTGCAAGTTGGTCCTATAATATTACCATATGAAAGGCTAGGAGGAATTTTTGCCTTTAATTTTCAACTAGTAGATTGACATTTGTCTTACTTGTATGAAATTTTGTGGGGAGGGTTGGGTTTAACTTTTACCTTTAGTTTTTTAAATTAATAATTGGACATTATTTGTTCTAATGAGGTTGTATGTAGCACTATGGTGAGAGAGGAGTCCTAACATTCTCCACACTCACAGTATCTTTTTGTGGATGCCAGGGCTGGGAGTGAAGCGAAACCAAGGTAGGGGAGGTGGAGTATGTGGTCTCTCTCTCTAACGTGACACCGTGAAGGATTTACACAGTTACATTTTTCAACTAGAAAGAAATATTATAAGTCCTATTCTTTACTTCTCTTTTTGGTAATCTTCTTCTTTCTTAACACTGTCTTCAGTAAAAAAAATTAGTCAAAAAAAGTTTCAAAAATTAATTTCCTTCCAACCTACCTTACTCACAATGTAATCACCTATGAACGCCAATTTTATCTCTCATGTTTTCATTATCTAGATAAAGTGATGGAATACCTTATGTTCCTCGGAGCAATTTAATATTCTCAAATGCGTGCAATGCATATAATATACCTAGTTACTTTAGGCGTTAAGTTATTTCACTTAAAATTTATTTGAAACAAATCAGGCTATATACTCAATCTATTCAAAATTTTGAGTGGACTTTATATCCGTATACTAGGACAAATCATTTTTTGTGATTGGGATCCCTCTCCAAGCTGAGATACTATTAAATACAACATGACAAGATAAACTTGGGTCTCATATCTTGTGGCCAAATACTAGTGATGGACCCACAAGTAGGTAAGGATAAGCATGTGCCTACCGTGATTTTTTATACTATTAATTATCATGACATTAGATGGGTTCAAAATTGATATGCTAATTTGTATTGTCCCTTTCCCAATTATTATTTATCTTTGCATTCGAGCCACTATATAAGTGATGTCCCACATCTAGAGATTCCTACTTATGCCACTACCATACATCCTTTGTAAGGCTTGAAATCTTGTGTGTTGTTTTGAGGGTTGGCAATGCAATGGCCAACCTAGAATTGATTTTTTGACATATATATCTTATACAATATAAAAGTATCCATTTATAGATATAGAAAAATATCATATGTTGTTATCTATGCTAAATTAATAATATATTTCATAGACAGACAGATTGTTCAATTGATATAAGATAGAAATGGAACAATATTTGTTCCTGTGCGAATTGAATATTTTAAACAATGGAATGTGTAACAATATGCATTTTAGTGGACAACCAATTTCTATCCAATTGTATACAATGTGACACGTAACTTATAATAGACTCTATTTACATTGTCATGTCTGCATTTGTAAAATAAGTTTGGATTGTCCTAATAGTTTTGTCATAAGTCACTAAAAATTCCTTTGTGGCATTGTGTTTCATCTCTGATTGGACTACCCCACAAGAGGCTGATGAAATCAATGTATTGTGAAGATACAATTGTGTAATTCTTCATGAATGATCATCATGGTAGGAATAATTGATCATTATAGGGTCCTCATCATGAAGTTGCAGTCAAGATAGGATAACACCTACCAAATTCTCACTAGCCTTCTTGTTGCTATTATCTAAGTAAAACTATTGGAGGAGGACGGGGCAATGTTTCACCTCCTTTTCATCATCAGTTACTAGAGTGAAAGGGGTTACTATATATTTAACTTTATCCCTCCAAGTAGGACCATAATTTGTTGAAAGTCTACATCACTATGAGTATATCCTTTTTTCATGTGGTGTATTTGACATGGATTCATCCAATGCCTTGTTGGTGTATTAGATAACATAATTTTTTTTATCATGTGTTTCCCTAGAAGAGTCCCTACAATGTAGTTGCTTGCGTAACACATGATATCAAATATGATGGTCTAGTTCAACACTTTGATGACTGGTGTGGATATTAGGGCCTTCTTCATAACATAGAATGCCTTAAGCCATTCGTCGCTGAAGACAAAGGTAACATCTTTCAGGAGAAGGTTGGTAAGAGAATTGATGAATTTGGAGAAATCCTTGATGAACTAATAGTAGAAACCAATATGGCCTAGAAAAATCCAAGGTTTTCAATGGATGATGGTGACATGAATGTGAAATGGCATCGACCTTTTCTTTATGAACTTGGTTTCTATGTTGGTTCTATGGGAATCTTATCTCCTTCTCCCTCTTCTCATAGTCGCCATACAATGTGAATAGTAGACCCTATAACTAACCCCCTCCCCGTATTATCCCCTATTTAGGAGAACTGAGAGGGAAAGGGTCATTACCTTCATTACAGAACCGATGCTTTAGCAAATAACCAAAAATAATTAATAAATTTCACTAAATCAACTGAGTTTGGTACAAGATAAATGTCTCACTCTCCATATAGCAGTTACATGTCATGGGTTTTCTAATGTTGCAACATGAAACTAAAGACTAACTAACTATAACCTCTATGATTATATTAATGTTTGTTCTAGTCAGTGCCTTGTTTTCCTAGATGTCCATTTTCATCATACTTGTAGAATAATGGCAGATTATCCTAAAATTGTGTGAAATAAAAGCACGATCAGTATAATGAGTTATATGATATGTGGGGAAAACAAAATGTTTACATCTAATTATAACAACATATCCACAATAATTATTGCTATAGAATCAAAATAATCATTTGCTTCATAACCTCTCAACCCATTTTTACACAACATCTAGGAGACCCTCTCTTAGGATCTTGTACTTGTAGTGGATGTTAGGCCATCTCTCAATCTGGATCTATGTGCCATGTTGGCCGCCTCTCAATCTGGAGCTAGGTGCCATGTTGGTCTTCCCAATCTGGGGCATGACCTCATATGATCTTCCCAATTTGGGGCCTGGTCTGACCTTCCCAATATGGGGCCTAGCCTTTGGTCATCATCATGATCTTTCATTTCTTTCCATTCTCAAACTTTTAAAGTTGGTATGCGGGGCTCAAGCAAGTTACAAGCATATATTGTGTAGCTATAGTGACTTTGTAGTTTGCAGGAAATAAATATCATGTAAGCAAGCAATTTAGAAAGCACCGGGAAACTACTGTGGCTAGTCTTAGGCATAACCACATACCTTGATCAGTTGTACTTGATGTCCAAGCAAGAGCAATCAGGAATAACCAAACAAGCAACCATGAAATTACCTTGAAATCTAAAGCAATACACCCGTGTATCATTATTCTATCTAAATTCATCACTATGATTGACTTGAGTCTCAAGTTAGGGTTTCATTAGGGTTTCGTCTTCCTAAACCCTAATTATCACTTTTTAAGACTTTAGGGTTGACAACCCTAATCTTATCATTAATTGCACTTTAATTTCAAGGAAACCCTAATTATCAACTCATGGGTTATTAAGTTCACATAGGTTCTAGTTTCTCTTTTTATCCATAAAAGATTGATCTTTTTTATCATCATCAATTGAACACATTAGAATCATCAAAACCTAGAACTTAGGGTTCTAATCATTAACTACATTAAAGATGATAAATTTAGTTATTTCTTGAACTAGAAGTAGACCTAGGTCGTGTACGTATTTTTATTGTATTACTCATATTTTTCTGAGTAAAAATCATATATTACATGCCTTCATTAGACATTCCCACAATTTTCTAGCATTTTTACTAAATAAATTCATACTAGACAATGGGGGCTAGCCACCTAGGCAGAGAGCCTCGGGCCCTGCCCTGCCAACTCGACTGGACTGGCCTATCGGGTCTTGCCAAATCAGTAGCCCGCCCTCATGGAAACAACCTTGTTGATTAAGCGAAAAAAAAGAGTAGAAAAAGACCAGATCGCCCTTACCTCTTCAATACATGTGTGAGGGAGGAAAAGTATATTCCTCACCTCCCTTCTTCAACCTCCCATCTATGAGAAACTCCTATGTGCATGGTCAACTTGTTAGTTGACTTGGGGATCTCGTCCTCCCAAATTACAGTCAAGAATGCTCCTTCCTTTTCTGCACTGCCCTGATCTTGTTGTCGTAGGTTGATTTCTCAAAGGCGGTGTAAACGTAGAGGTCGGAGAGGTCGATCCTCTGGTTTCATAGGTATTAGTCATGAGGATAGGGCCAGCAATTAGAGGTGAAGTTAGATTATAGGATTAAGGCCACGAGTTCGGCAGAGTTCTGTGTTGGGTTGGGTGATCTTGCAGAGGGTCAATGTCCCTCTATTCATAGTCTTTTATGTTGGTTGGGTTCCACATGGGAGATGGATCTAGGCGATTCTTCTAGAGGTCTCTAAACTAGGTAAAACCTAGGGTAGGCAGACTCATATTGATCTCAAAAAGTTAGCAGGAAAGTTTCCTTGCTTGCTCGTTCATTAAAACGTTGTGAAATCGGCTTAGAAAGCCAACATGTTGGTGTCCCTATTTCCTACTCTAACTGAGGTAGGTGATAATATCATCACCATTGGATCTCAGATCCAACGGTCTACAATCTTTGTGCCAAATAAAATGCGGAGAAAAGGAATTCGAATTGGAATGAAATTTGTGACATTTTAATGTCATTCCCAGTTAAATAATACACTTTAGGGATTTTTACAAAATCCATAACTCTTATTCTATAAACCTTTTTAATCTCAAATTTTAAGGGAAAATTAAATGACTTAATTTAGACGTGTACAAAGATTGGGACCAAAATTCAAAAAGAAAGATGCATTTTCTTAACATGCAAGTATTTCCTTTATTAGGCATATTTCAAGCATTAAAATAAATCTTTTTCTTTGTCTTTCTTTTCTATTATCTTTATTTTGGATATTCTTATTATTAGAAACAATGTATAAATGAAAACTATAATAGTGGCCATCCATACCACTTTCTAGAGAATTATACACAATCCTCTCAAGTACATATAGTATCTATTTTCCTTTTCTTTTTGCTTATTATGGGATTTTCTTCTCTCCCTTTTTCTTTTACCCATTAATGGGTTAATAATTCAGTAGAAATCACGAAATCAATCATCCAAGGGAAATTTGCAAGGAAAATAATTCTTTAAAATCAAAGCACACAAATTTTCAACATGTCACTTTTACTAAAATAATTGCATTTTAATTATATATAATACAAGTGAAACTGAGGTTATAACATCCTTCCCTTCTTATAGGAATGTTTTCCTCAAAATTTGACTAATCAAACAAACAACTCAGGATGAGACTTTTCCATGTTCGTCTTTAGCTCCCATGTGGCTTCATCCTCTCCATGGTGCTTCCAAAGAACCTTTACCATCTCTATCTTTTAATTCTTGATATCACTCACCTTGGTACCCAATACCCTCACAGGTGACTCAGGGTATGTCAGCCTCCCTTGGAGTTCAATAGGTTCAATGCTCAACACATGGGTTGGATCCTTCACATTGTGCCTTTAGATTGGACACATGGAACATATCATGCATCATACTATACTGAGAGGGTAACGCTAAATGATAAGCAGCTTCGCTAATCCATTTTAAGATTTTAAAGGGACCCACACATCGGGGATTCAGCTTTCCTCTATTCTTAGCTATAGCTCAGAGGGGTCAAATTTTTAGAAACACATCGTCACCGATGGTGAAGTGCAAACCAGTCTGCTTCGCATCAGCATACAACTTCTGTCGATTTTGGGCTCTCTTTAGCCTTTTCTTGCTCAAAGTGACTTTATCAACATACAAATATAGTTCTTCTGACCTCAACAAGATCCTTCCACTGACATCATCCCACTAAAGTGGTGACTGACACAACCTCCCATAAAAATCTTTGTACGAAGGCATCCCGATACTGGCTTGGTAACTATTATTTTAAGCAAACTCAGCTAAGGGCAAGTACTACTCCCATGATCCATCCCAATTGAGCACCCATGCTCTCAGTAGGTCTTCCAAATTGTGTATCATTCTTTCTGACTGTCCATCAGTCTATTGGGTGATAGGCTCTGCTTAATTTTGACCTCATACCAAGTTCTTCGTATACTTGCTTCCACAACTTAGAGGTGAACTTAGGTTCACGATCAGAAATAATTGAACTTAAAATACCATGCATACGTACTATTTCTTAATATATAGTTCAACTAGGTCTGACACCTTGGCAGAAATCCTTAAGGTGAGGAAATTTTGTGATTTAATTAGGTGGTCCACCGCCACCCATATTGTATCATGACCTTTCTTTTTCTTGGTGAGACCCACCATGAAATCCATAGTGTTCTGGTCTCATTTCCTCTTGGGAATCTTAATTGGTTGGAGTAACCCATCAGGTTGTTGGTGTTCATCCTTCACCATTTGGTCATGTGAGACAATTGGCTACTTATGTTTCTATGTATTTCTTCATTATAGGCTACTAGAAATATCACTGTAAGTCCTTAAACATCTTGGTGGTTCTAGGGTTTACTGTATACTTAGAACCATGAGCTTCTTGCAAGATATAAGTCTTCATGGGTGAACCTCAAGAACTCAAATACAACTTTCATATCATATTCCACTATTCACACTCATCGAGATATGTGTTTGAGGCTTCTCCATCAAACCCTTCATCTCATCTATCTCTAGGTCATCTAACTGGGTTGTTTAAGCTCAGTCAACAAGTCATGCTTGGTTTAACTTTATTTGGTACCTTAACCCTTACGTCCATTATTTTGATCACCATATTCAATCTTATGCCTATATAATTCAAATTTCACTTGGTACATGTATCCTCATTTGAAGTTTTGAATTTGGTGATTACCTTGTTCACCTAGGTGTCCAGACCATTTATTCAGTATTCTCCCCTAAGGGTGTTGTAATATCTCAGATTCTCGATTATCCAAAAAGGGTCTCAACTTAAGTGTTCAATCCTCATATCATTTTCATCTCTAATATGGCATGTGTCAGTCTCATCTCTCACACCCATGACAAGATGAAATAAGCATTTGATTGCAGTCCAAATACAAAGCTCATCCCATTCTAGGAGTAGAGATGGTGCATCACACATTGCCATTTTAATTTCATATTTAGGTTGAATCCCTCTTAACATGACTCCAAACCATACATGCTTTTCATTTCACAATATTCCTATATTTCTTGGAACCAAGAGCCTCCCTCACTCTAGGGTTTGTTCAATTTCATTATTACATGACTTCTTATATCTTTCCTCCTTATTCTTAGCCATCTCCTTAAGGTCTCTAGGGTGTCAGTACTTTTGGAGTGATCTCATTTGTATGCTTCTAGAGAGTGCCTCTCACATCTATCCCTTGGGCCACATGAACTCATGAAGGTGACCAACCTCCTAACCCATGGGCCTCATGAAAACATACTTGTTACCTCCTAACCATATGGTCTTGTACATTTAGGGAACAATCAACTCCTACTCCCATCTGTGTCATCCCTTCTTGACCTTAGAATTGACTTAGGGTCCTATTGAGATGTCATAATTTTATTTCAACCCACATTTTGCATGTGGTTTCTCTGACAATATCCAAGCACATTATATCCCTTAGAATTCTTTCACTTGAATTTCCTTTATCTCTTAGGGCATCCATAGTTTTCCTTATGTCCCTTCATAGGGATCATGGCGAAACTGGACCTAGTCCCATTAAATCAGTCACTTCCCTAGTGATTTTTCCTCATGCCCCTTAGATGGTATACATGGGTGCAACGAATAATTCTAAGTATATGTGCTTTTATGATACATCCACCTAATCTCTCAAGATTTTAAGTGATATGTATGTTACCTCAATTTAAAGTAATTTATGAACGCACTCTTTTAGGAGGGGCCTTATCCTAAGACAAGATAAAACTAATACTTAACAGTACCAAGTATCACAAAAACATACTTGAATCCCAAGTTTATATCATTATGAGAGGACATATCTCTTAGGCATCTTTCCTATTATTTCATCCATACATGTTCTACCTGGGAGCTATATCATTATACCATGTGAGTTACAATTCAAGAATTGGATCGCTATCAAATGCTTCATTTCTAAGTTGGCTACACAAAACCTAATACATCATGCTTCACATGCTTAGATCTATATTATGTCATTAATCCATATGGCATTTAATACAATGTGTACTACAAAATTTTATGGATGTCCTAGAAGTTGGTTTGCTTTGGCCTGAGCTTCCTTGCCATTAGTGGCAAAAACTTGAACCTTTCGACATTCTTCATCTAGTGGGACTGTTCCTTGCGATGATGTAGTCACTGTCTAAGTTACTACTAGAGTTAGTCCTCGAGGGTCAGGGAGAGGACAATCAACCTGAAGGTTCCTTCTTACAAGCAGTGATAGCACACTTTATTCTCATAGTGACAACTTTTGTAATGCCTCCTTATGCAGGTATGATGAGAGGGTTTGGAATTCTCACGTCGTGGTTTTCCTTTCTTATCATTCCAATTCCTTCTATGATTACGTCCTTTCCCTTTTCCATTCATTCCTCATGAAAAAAATGCCTTCTGCAAACCCTAGATATCCTTCTGGTGGGTTCTAAATAGGTATAACATTTTTCTCCATGTCCTGGATGAAGTAATGAAGTAAGTGGAGAGAATGGTGTAGAAGTCCTTCTAGGCCGTCAGTTCTATGATTAGATCTCAGTTGGTGATGTAATCTTCCCACTAAAGTTTTGTTATTCCCTTGAGCAGGTGAGCAGCAAAGAGAACCTTCATGTTAGGTTGCACTACCAGAATATAAAAACCATTTCCCATAGCACAAAGTCAGACTTTTACCTCAGAGTTGACTTCAATCCTGAACTTTTCGATACCCAACTTGACGAAGTCGAGGATGGTGATGATGCATTGGTTTTTAGTCGCTTTTATAGGCATATTTTTTGTGGTTTTGTGTACCTATTTGTCATTTACATGATTAATATGCACAAAATATTATCATTAGCATGTTTCACTTAAATGCATCAAACTTACGCAATTTGACTATTTTGAATGGTTTGAGTTCATCTCAAGTACTTATGTACATTTTTTGTTGTTGCCTTTCAGGTACCACAAGAGTCCCACACACTCGATACTACTGAGTATACAGGTCTGTAGTATCAAATCACATCAGTAGAAGACTCAAGGAATCACACAGACTCATTACTACTAACTCTACCAGTCGGTAGTACCAAAATCATGTCAAAGAGGCGCATGAAAGGAAGCGAGCAATCTTGATAGTATCGAGTACCTTGAGTTGGTACTACTGAAATTACATCAGAGAGACAGAGTTGTCTTGAAATAACAGTACTATTGATACTATTCAGTAGTACTGACAGTGCGGATCATGTGTGACCACCCTAAAGACTCGGTACTACCGACTTCACACTCGGTACTATCGAGTCTCCCCGATCACGCAATCCGAAAGTAGCACTCTAATCTGATGGCTGGCATTATTTTGCACCCTAAGTGGCTCTTATAACTTAATGAGAGTGTGGCCAGACCTAATGATTGAGCCATCTTCCATAGCACGACACTAGAGAGCAAGGAGAGGAGAGAACGGTGCCGAAGGCTACGTCCGAGATTATTCGAGCACCTCCGGTGGGTGATTCTGCAGCCAAAAGACAGCAGATCACACATATGTTGAAGGGGATTATCCAGACCAGCTATTCTCCAAGAATTACTTTAGATTTCTAATGCTCCCTGCATTTTTCTCCTTCCTTGCTATGTATTAATCTATAGAAACCATGCGAGTCTAATCCCCTTAATTCCTTAGGATTTGGGAGTAGTCTGGATATGCATTGTACCTAACTTTTATGCATTAAGATAGCTTTTGCTCCTAATTTCTGGATATAAACCTGTGAGATTGACATTTTCTTATTTTGCTTGATCACCATAGATAGATAATTAAATCCTTAATCATTTGAAAGAAGGGTTAAGGGTTGGAAAAGCATAGGTTTACCCATTTATCATGGGCCTCATGAAAACATACTTGTTACCTCCTAACCATATGGTCTTGTACATTTAGGGAACAATCAACTCCTACTCCCATCTGTGTCATCCCTTCTTGACCTTAGAATTGACTTAGGGTCCTATTGAGATGTCATAATTTTATTTCAACCCACATTTTGCATGTGGTTTCTCTGACAATATCCAAGCACATTATATCCCTTAGAATTCTTTCACTTGAATTTCCTTTATCTCTTAGGGCATCCATAGTTTTCCTTATGTCCCTTCATAGGGATCATGGCGAAACTGGACCTAGTCCCATTAAATCAGTCACTTCCCTAGTGATTTTTCCTCATGCCCCTTAGATGGTATACATGGGTGCAACGAATAATTCTAAGTATATGTGCTTTTATGATACATCCACCTAATCTCTCAAGATTTTAAGTGATCTGTATGTTACCTCAATTTAAAGTAATTTATGAACGCACTCTTTTAGGAGGGGCCTTATCCTAAGACAAGATAAAACTAATACTTAACAGTACCAAGTATCACAAAAACATACTTGAATCCCAAGTTTATATCATTATGAGAGGACATATCTCTTAGGCATCTTTCCTATTATTTCATCCATACATGTTCTACCTGGGAGCTATATCATTATACCATGTGAGTTACAATTCAAGAATTGGATCGCTATCAAATGCTTCATTTCTAAGTTGGCTACACAAAACCTAATACATCATGCTTCACATGCTTAGATCTATATTATGTCATTAATCCATATGGCATTTAATACAATGTGTACTACAAAATTTTATGGATGTCCTAGAAGTTGGTTTGCTTTGGCCTGAGCTTCCTTGCCATTAGTGGCAAAAACTTGAACCTTTCGACATTCTTCATCTAGTGGGATTGTTCCTTGCGATGATGTAGTCACTGTCTAAGTTACTACTAGAGTTAGTCCTCGAGGGTCAGGGAGAGGACAATCAACCCGAAGGTTCCTTCTTACAAGCAGTGATAGCACACTTTATTCTCATAGTGACAACTTTTGTAATGCCTCCTTACGCAGGTATGATGAGAGGGTTTGGAATTCTCACGTCGTGGTTTTCCTTTCTTATCATTCCAATTCCTTCTATGATTACGTCCTTTCCCTTTTCCATTCATTCCTCATGAAAAAAATGCCTTCTGCAAACCCTAGATATCCTTCTGGTGGGTTCTAAATAGGTATAACATTTTTCTCCATGTCCTGGATGAAGTAATGAAGTAAGTGGAGAGAATGGTGTAGAAGTCCTTCTAGGCCGTCAGTTCTATGATTAGATCTCGGTTGGTGATGTAATCTTCCCACTAAAGTTTTGTTATTCCCTTGAGCAGGTGAGCAGCAAAGAGAACCTTCATGTTAGGTTGCACTACCAGAATATAAAAACCATTTCCCATAGCACAAAGTCAGACTTTTACCTCAGAGTTGACTTCAATCCTGAACTTTTCGATACCCAACTTGACGAAGTCGAGGATGGTGATGATGCATTGGTTTTTAGTCGCTTTTATAGGCATATTTTTTGTGGTTTTGTGTACCTATTTGTCATTTACATGATTAATATGCACAAAATATTATCATTAGCATGTTTCACTTAAATGCATCAAACTTACGCAATTTGACTATTTTGAATGGTTTGAGTTCATCTCAAGTACTTATGTACATTTTTTGTTGTTGCCTTTCAGGTACCACAAGAGTCCCACACACTCGATACTACTGAGTATACAGGTCTGTAGTATCAAATCACATCAGTAGAAGACTCAAGGAATCACACAGACTCATTACTACTAACTCTACCAGTCGGTAGTACCAAAATCATGTCAAAGAGGCGCATGAAAGGAAGCGAGCAATCTTGATAGTATCGAGTACCTTGAGTTGGTACTACTGAAATTACATCAGAGAGACAGAGTTGTCTTGAAATAACAGTACTATTGATACTATTCAGTAGTACTGACAGTGCGGATCATGTGTGACCACCTTAAAGACTCGGTACTACCGACTTCACACTCGGTACTATCGAGTCTCCCCGATCACGCAATCCGAAAGTAGCACTCTAATCTGATGGCTGGCATTATTTTGCACCCTAAGTGGCTCTTATAACTTAATGAGAGTGTGGCCAGACCTAATGATTGAGCCATCTTCCATAGCACGACACTAGAGAGCAAGGAGAGGAGAGAACGGTGCCGAAGGCTACGTCCGAGATTATTCTAGCACCTCCGGTGGGTGATTCTGCAGCCAAAAGACAGCAGATCACACATATGTTGAAGGGGATTATCCAGACCAGCTATTCTCTAAGAATTACTTTAGATTTCTAATGCTCCCTGCATTTTTCTCCTTCCTTGCTATGTATTAATCTATAGAAACCATGCGAGTCTAATCCCCTTAATTCCTTAGGATTTGGGAGTAGTCTGGATATGCATTGTACCTAACTTTTATGCATTAAGATAGCTTTTGCTCCTAATTTCTGGATATAAACCTGTGAGATTGACATTTTCTTATTGTGCTTGATCACCATAGATAGATAATTAAATCCTTAATCATTTGAAAGAAGGGTTAAGGGTTGGAAAAGCATAGGTTTACCCATTTATCATGGGCCTCATGAAAACATACTTGTTACCTCCTAACCATATGGTCTTGTACATTTAGGGAACAATCAACTCCTACTCCCATCTGTGTCATCCCTTCTTGACCTTAGAATTGACTTAGGGTCCTATTGAGATGTCATAATTTTATTTCAACCCACATTTTGCATGTGGTTTCTCTGACAATATCCAAGCACATTATATCCCTTAGAATTCTTTCACTTGAATTTCCTTTATCTCTTAGGGCATCCATAGTTTTCCTTATGTCCCTTCATAGGGATCATGGCGAAACTGGACCTAGTCCCATTAAATCAGTCACTTCCCTAGTGATTTTTCCTCATGCCCCTTAGATGGTATACATGGGTGCAACGAATAATTCTAAGTATATGTGCTTTTATGATACATCCACCTAATCTCTCAAGATTTTAAGTGATCTGTATGTTACCTCAATTTAAAGTAATTTATGAACGCACTCTTTTAGGAGGGGCCTTATCCTAAGACAAGATAAAACTAATACTTAACAGTACCAAGTATCACAAAAACATACTTGAATCCCAAGTTTATATCATTATGAGAGGACATATCTCTTAGGCATCTTTCCTATTATTTCATCCATACATGTTCTACCTGGGAGCTATATCATTATACCATGTGAGTTACAATTCAAGAATTGGATCGCTATCAAATGCTTCATTTCTAAGTTGGCTACACAAAACCTAATACATCATGCTTCACATGCTTAGATCTATATTATGTCATTAATCCATATGGCATTTAATACAATGTGTACTACAAAATTTTATGGATGTCCTAGAAGTTGGTTTGCTTTGGCCTGAGCTTCCTTGCCATTAGTGGCAAAAACTTGAACCTTTCGACATTCTTCATCTAGTGGGACTGTTCCTTGCGATGATGTAGTCACTGTCTAAGTTACTACTAGAGTTAGTCCTCGAGGGTCAGGGAGAGGACAATCAACCTGAAGGTTCCTTCTTACAAGCAGTGATAGCACACTTTATTCTCATAGTGACAACTTTTGTAATGCCTCCTTACGCAGGTATGATGAGAGGGTTTGGAATTCTCACGTCGTGGTTTTCCTTTCTTATCATTCCAATTCCTTCTATGATTACGTCCTTTCCCTTTTCCATTCATTCCTCATGAAAAAAATGCCTTCTGCAAACCCTAGATATCCTTCTGGTGGGTTCTAAATAGGTATAACATTTTTCTCCATGTCCTGGATGAAGTAATGAAGTAAGTGGAGAGAATGGTGTAGAAGTCCTTCTAGGCCGTCAGTTCTATGATTAGATCTCGGTTGGTGATGTAATCTTCCCACTAAAGTTTTGTTATTCCCTTGAGCAGGTGAGCAGCAAAGAGAACCTTCATGTTAGGTTGCACTACCAGAATATAAAAACCATTTCCCATAGCACAAAGTCAGACTTTTACCTCAGAGTTGACTTCAATCCTGAACTTTTCGATACCCAACTTGACGAAGTCGAGGATGGTGATGATGCATTGGTTTTTAGTCGCTTTTATAGGCATATTTTTTGTGGTTTTGTGTACCTATTTGTCATTTACATGATTAATATGCACAAAATATTATCATTAGCATGTTTCACTTGAATGCATCAAACTTACGCAATTTGACTATTTTGAATGGTTTGAGTTCATCTCAAGTACTTATGTACATTTTTTGTTGTTGCCTTTCAGGTACCACAAGAGTCCCACACACTCGATACTACTGAGTATACAGGTCTGTAGTATCAAATCACATCAGTAGAAGACTCAAGGAATCACACAGACTCATTACTACTAACTCTACCAGTCGGTAGTACCAAAATCATGTCAAAGAGGCGCATGAAAGGAAGTGAGCAATCTTGATAGTATCGAGTACCTTGAGTTGGTACTACTGAAATTACATCAGAGAGACAGAGTTGTCTTGAAATAACAGTACTATTGATACTATTCAGTAGTACTGACAGTGCGGATCATGTGTGACCACCCTAAAGACTCGGTACTACCGACTTCACACTCGGTACTATCGAGTCTCCCCGATCACGCAATCCGAAAGTAGCACTCTAATCTGATGGCTGGCATTATTTTGCACCCTAAGTGGCTCTTATAACTTAATGAGAGTGTGGCCAGACCTAATGATTGAGCCATCTTCCATAGCACGACACTAGAGAGCAAGGAGAGGAGAGAACGGTGCCGAAGGCTACGTCCGAGATTATTCGAGCACCTCCGGTGGGTGATTCTGCAGCCAAAAGACAGCAGATCACACATATGTTGAAGGGGATTATCCAGACCAGCTATTCTCCAAGAATTACTTTAGATTTCTAATGCTCCCTGCATTTTTCTCCTTCCTTGCTATGTATTAATCTATAGAAACCATGCGAGTCTAATCCCCTTAATTCCTTAGGATTTGGGAGTAGTCTAGATATGCATTGTACCTAACTTTTATGCATTAAGATAGCTTTTGCTCCTAATTTCTGGATATAAACCTGTGAGATTGACATTTTCTTATTTTGCTTGATCACCATAGATAGATAATTAAATCCTTAATCATTTGAAAGAAGGGTTAAGGGTTGGAAAAGCATAGGTTTACCCATTTATCATGGGCCTCATGAAAACATACTTGTTACCTCCTAACCATATGGTCTTGTACATTTAGGGAACAATCAACTCCTACTCCCATCTGTGTCATCCCTTCTTGACCTTAGAATTGACTTAGGGTCCTATTGAGATGTCATAATTTTATTTCAACCCACATTTTGCATGTGGTTTCTCTGACAATATCCAAGCACATTATATCCCTTAGAATTCTTTCACTTGAATTTCCTTTATCTCTTAGGGCATCCATAGTTTTCCTTATGTCCCTTCATAGGGATCATGGCGAAACTGGACCTAGTCCCATTAAATCAGTCACTTCCCTAGTGATTTTTCCTCATGCCCCTTAGATGGTATACATGGGTGCAACGAATAATTCTAAGTATATGTGCTTTTATGATACATCCACCTAATCTCTCAAGATTTTAAGTGATCTGTATGTTACCTCAATTTAAAGTAATTTATGAACGCACTCTTTTAGGAGGGGCCTTATCCTAAGACAAGATAAAACTAATACTTAACAGTACCAAGTATCACAAAAACATACTTGAATCCCAAGTTTATATCATTATGAGAGGACATATCTCTTAGGCATCTTTCCTATTATTTCATCCATACATGTTCTACCTGGGAGCTATATCATTATACCATGTGAGTTACAATTCAAGAATTGGATCGCTATCAAATGCTTCATTTCTAAGTTGGCTACACAAAACCTAATACATCATGCTTCACATGCTTAGATCTATATTATGTCATTAATCCATATGGCATTTAATACAATGTGTACTACAAAATTTTATGGATGTCCTAGAAGTTGGTTTGCTTTGGCCTGAGCTTCCTTGCCATTAGTGGCAAAAACTTGAACCTTTCGACATTCTTCATCTAGTGGGACTGTTCCTTGCGATGATGTAGTCACTGTCTAAGTTACTACTAGAGTTAGTCCTCGAGGGTCAGGGAGAGGACAATCAACCTGAAGGTTCCTTCTTACAAGCAGTGATAGCACACTTTATTCTCATAGTGACAACTTTTGTAATGCCTCCTTACGCAGGTATGATGAGAGGGTTTGGAATTCTCACGTCGTGGTTTTCCTTTCTTATCATTCCAATTCCTTCTATGATTACGTCCTTTCCCTTTTCCATTCATTCCTCATGAAAAAAATGCCTTCTGCAAACCCTAGATATCCTTCTGGTGGGTTCTAAATAGGTATAACATTTTTCTCCATGTCCTGGATGAAGTAATGAAGTAAGTGGAGAGAATGGTGTAGAAGTCCTTCTAGGCCGTCAGTTCTATGATTAGATCTCAGTTGGTGATGTAATCTTCCCACTAAAGTTTTGTTATTCCCTTGAGCAGGTGAGCAGCAAAGAGAACCTTCATGTTAGGTTGCACTACCAGAATATAAAAACCATTTCCCATAGCACAAAGTCAGACTTTTACCTCAGAGTTGACTTCAATCCTGAACTTTTCGATACCCAACTTGACGAAGTCGAGGATGGTGATGATGCATTGGTTTTTAGTCGCTTTTATAGGCATATTTTTTGTGGTTTTGTGTACCTATTTGTCATTTACATGATTAATATGCACAAAATATTATCATTAGCATGTTTCACTTAAATGCATCAAACTTACGCAATTTGACTATTTTGAATGGTTTGAGTTCATCTCAAGTACTTATGTACATTTTTTGTTGTTGCCTTTCAGGTACCACAAGAGTCCCACACACTCGATACTACTGAGTATACAGGTCTGTAGTATCAAATCACATCAGTAGAAGACTCAAGGAATCACACAGACTCATTACTACTAACTCTACCAGTCGGTAGTACCAAAATCATGTCAAAGAGGCGCATGAAAGGAAGCGAGCAATCTTGATAGTATCGAGTACCTTGAGTTGGTACTACTGAAATTACATCAGAGAGACAGAGTTGTCTTGAAATAACAGTACTATTGATACTATTCAGTAGTACTGACAGTGCGGATCATGTGTGACCACCCTAAAGACTCAGTACTACCGACTTCACACTCGGTACTATCGAGTCTCCCCGATCACGCAATCCGAAAGTAGCACTCTAATCTGATGGCTGGCATTATTTTGCACCCTAAGTGGCTCTTATAACTTAATGAGAGTGTGGCCAGACCTAATGATTGAGCCATCTTCCATAGCACGACACTAGAGAGCAAGGAGAGGAGAGAACGGTGCCGAAGGCTACGTCCGAGATTATTCGAGCACCTCCGGTGGGTGATTCTGCAGCCAAAAGACAGCAGATCACACATATGTTGAAGGGGATTATCCAGACCAGCTATTCTCCAAGAATTACTTTAGATTTCTAATGCTCCCTGCATTTTTCTCCTTCCTTGCTATGTATTAATCTATAGAAACCATGCGAGTCTAATCCCCTTAATTCCTTAGGATTTGGGAGTAGTCTGGATATGCATTGTACCTAACTTTTATGCATTAAGATAGCTTTTGCTCCTAATTTCTGGATATAAACCTGTGAGATTGACATTTTCTTATTTTGCTTGATCACCATAGATAGATAATTAAATCCTTAATCATTTGAAAGAAGGGTTAAGGGTTGGAAAAGCATAGGTTTACCCATTTATCATGGGCCTCATGAAAACATACTTGTTACCTCCTAACCATATGGTCTTGTACATTTAGGGAACAATCAACTCCTACTCCCATCTGTGTCATCCCTTCTTGACCTTAGAATTGACTTAGGGTCCTATTGAGATGTCATAATTTTATTTCAACCCACATTTTGCATGTGGTTTCTCTGACAATATCCAAGCACATTATATCCCTTAGAATTCTTTCACTTGAATTTCCTTTATCTCTTAGGGCATCCATAGTTTTCCTTATGTCCCTTCATAGGGATCATGGCGAAACTGGACCTAGTCCCATTAAATCAGTCACTTCCCTAGTGATTTTTCCTCATGCCCCTTAGATGGTATACATGGGTGCAACGAATAATTCTAAGTATATGTGCTTTTATGATACATCCACCTAATCTCTCAAGATTTTAAGTGATCTGTATGTTACCTCAATTTAAAGTAATTTATGAACGCACTCTTTTAGGAGGGGCCTTATCCTAAGACAAGATAAAACTAATACTTAACAGTACCAAGTATCACAAAAACATACTTGAATCCCAAGTTTATATCATTATGAGAGGACATATCTCTTAGGCATCTTTCCTATTATTTCATCCATACATGTTCTACCTGGGAGCTATATCATTATACCATGTGAGTTACAATTCAAGAATTGGATCGCTATCAAATGCTTCATTTCTAAGTTGGCTACACAAAACCTAATACATCATGCTTCACATGCTTAGATCTATATTATGTCATTAATCCATATGGCATTTAATACAATGTGTACTACAAAATTTTATGGATGTCCTAGAAGTTGGTTTGCTTTGGCCTGAGCTTCCTTGCCATTAGTGGCAAAAACTTGAACCTTTCGACATTCTTCATCTAGTGGGACTGTTCCTTGCGATGATGTAGTCACTGTCTAAGTTACTACTAGAGTTAGTCCTCGAGGGTCAGGGAGAGGACAATCAACCTGAAGGTTCCTTCTTACAAGCAGTGATAGCACACTTTATTCTCATAGTGACAACTTTTGTAATGCCTCCTTACGCAGGTATGATGAGAGGGTTTGGAATTCTCACGTCGTGGTTTTCCTTTCTTATCATTCCAATTCCTTCTATGATTACGTCCTTTCCCTTTTCCATTCATTCCTCATGAAAAAAATGCCTTCTGCAAACCCTAGATATCCTTCTGGTGGGTTCTAAATAGGTATAACATTTTTCTCCATGTCCTGGATGAAGTAATGAAGTAAGTGGAGAGAATGGTGTAGAAGTCCTTCTAGGCCGTCAGTTCTATGATTAGATCTCAGTTGGTGATGTAATCTTCCCACTAAAGTTTTGTTATTCCCTTGAGCAGGTGAGCAGCAAAGAGAACCTTCATGTTAGGTTGCACTACCAGAATATAAAAACCATTTCCCATAGCACAAAGTCAGACTTTTACCTCAGAGTTGACTTCAATCCTGAACTTTTCGATACCCAACTTGACGAAGTCGAGGATGGTGATGATGCATTGGTTTTTAGTCGCTTTTATAGGCATATTTTTTGTGGTTTTGTGTACCTATTTGTCATTTACATGATTAATATGCACAAAATATTATCATTAGCATGTTTCACTTAAATGCATCAAACTTACGCAATTTGACTATTTTGAATGGTTTGAGTTCATCTCAAGTACTTATGTACATTTTTTGTTGTTGCCTTTCAGGTACCACAAGAGTCCCACACACTCGATACTACTGAGTATACAGGTCTGTAGTATCAAATCACATCAGTAGAAGACTCAAGGAATCACACAGACTCATTACTACTAACTCTACCAGTCGGTAGTACCAAAATCATGTCAAAGAGGCGCATGAAAGGAAGCGAGCAATCTTGATAGTATCGAGTACCTTGAGTTGGTACTACTGAAATTACATCAGAGAGACAGAGTTGTCTTGAAATAACAGTACTATTGATACTATTCAGTAGTACTGACAGTGCGGATCATGTGTGACCACCCTAAAGACTCAGTACTACCGACTTCACACTCAGTACTATCGAGTCTCCCCGATCACGCAATCCGAAAGTAGCACTCTAATTTGATGGCTGGCATTATTTTGCACCCTAAGTGGCTCTTATAACTTAATGAGAGTGTGGCCAGACCTAATGATTGAGCCATCTTCCATAGCACGACACTAGAGAGCAAGGAGAGGAGAGAACGGTGCCGAAGGCTACGTCCGAGATTATTCGAGCACCTCCGGTGGGTGATTCTGCAGCCAAAAGACAGCAGATCACACATATGTTGAAGGGGATTATCCAGACCAGCTATTCTCCAAGAATTACTTTAGATTTCTAATGCTCCCTGCATTTTTCTCCTTCCTTGCTATGTATTAATCTATAGAAACCATGCGAGTCTAATCCCCTTAATTCCTTAGGATTTGGGAGTAGTCTGGATATGCATTGTACCTAACTTTTATGCATTAAGATAGCTTTTGCTCCTAATTTCTGGATATAAACCTGTGAGATTGACATTTTCTTATTTTGCTTGATCACCATAGATAGATAATTAAATCCTTAATCATTTGAAAGAAGGGTTAAGGGTTGGAAAAGCATAGGTTTACCCATTTATCATGGGCCTCATGAAAACATACTTGTTACCTCCTAACCATATGGTCTTGTACATTTAGGGAACAATCAACTCCTACTCCCATCTGTGTCATCCCTTCTTGACCTTAGAATTGACTTAGGGTCCTATTGAGATGTCATAATTTTATTTCAACCCACATTTTGCATGTGGTTTCTCTGACAATATCCAAGCACATTATATCCCTTAGAATTCTTTCACTTGAATTTCCTTTATCTCTTAGGGCATCCATAGTTTTCCTTATGTCCCTTCATAGGGATCATGGCGAAACTGGACCTAGTCCCATTAAATCAGTCACTTCCCTAGTGATTTTTCCTCATGCCCCTTAGATGGTATACATGGGTGCAACGAATAATTCTAAGTATATGTGCTTTTATGATACATCCACCTAATCTCTCAAGATTTTAAGTGATCTGTATGTTACCTCAATTTAAAGTAATTTATGAACGCACTCTTTTAGGAGGGGCCTTATCCTAAGACAAGATAAAACTAATACTTAACAGTACCAAGTATCACAAAAACATACTTGAATCCCAAGTTTATATCATTATGAGAGGACATATCTCTTAGGCATCTTTCCTATTATTTCATCCATACATGTTCTACCTGGGAGCTATATCATTATACCATGTGAGTTACAATTCAAGAATTGGATCGCTATCAAATGCTTCATTTCTAAGTTGGCTACACAAAACCTAATACATCATGCTTCACATGCTTAGATCTATATTATGTCATTAATCCATATGGCATTTAATACAATGTGTACTACAAAATTTTATGGATGTCCTAGAAGTTGGTTTGCTTTGGCCTGAGCTTCCTTGCCATTAGTGGCAAAAACTTGAACCTTTCGACATTCTTCATCTAGTGGGACTGTTCCTTGCGATGATGTAGTCACTGTCTAAGTTACTACTAGAGTTAGTCCTCGAGGGTCAGGGAGAGGACAATCAACCTGAAGGTTCCTTCTTACAAGCAGTGATAGCACACTTTATTCTCATAGTGACAACTTTTGTAATGCCTCCTTACGCAGGTATGATGAGAGGGTTTGGAATTCTCACGTCGTGGTTTTCCTTTCTTATCATTCCAATTCCTTCTATGATTACGTCCTTTCCCTTTTCCATTCATTCCTCATGAAAAAAATGCCTTCTGCAAACCCTAGATATCCTTCTGGTGGGTTCTAAATAGGTATAACATTTTTCTCCATGTCCTGGATGAAGTAATGAAGTAAGTGGAGAGAATGGTGTAGAAGTCCTTCTAGGCCGTCAGTTCTATGATTAGATCTCAGTTGGTGATGTAATCTTCCCACTAAAGTTTTGTTATTCCCTTGAGCAGGTGAGCAGCAAAGAGAACCTTCATGTTAGGTTGCACTACCAGAATATAAAAACCATTTCCCATAGCACAAAGTCAGACTTTTACCTCAGAGTTGACTTCAATCCTGAACTTTTCGATACCCAACTTGACGAAGTCGAGGATGGTGATGATGCATTGGTTTTTAGTCGCTTTTATAGGCATATTTTTTGTGGTTTTGTGTACCTATTTGTCATTTACATGATTAATATGCACAAAATATTATCATTAGCATGTTTCACTTAAATGCATCAAACTTACGCAATTTGACTATTTTGAATGGTTTGAGTTCATCTCAAGTACTTATGTACATTTTTTGTTGTTGCCTTTCAGGTACCACAAGAGTCCCACACACTCGATACTACTGAGTATACAGGTCTGTAGTATCAAATCACATCAGTAGAAGACTCAAGGAATCACACAGACTCATTACTACTAACTCTACCAGTCGGTAGTACCAAAATCATGTCAAAGAGGCGCATGAAAGGAAGCGAGCAATCTTGATAGTATCGAGTACCTTGAGTTGGTACTACTGAAATTACATCAGAGAGACAGAGTTGTCTTGAAATAACAGTACTATTGATACTATTCAGTAGTACTGACAGTGCGGATCATGTGTGACCACCCTAAAGACTCAGTACTACCGACTTCACACTCGGTACTATCGAGTCTCCCCGATCACGCAATCCGAAAGTAGCACTCTAATCTGATGGATGGCATTATTTTGCACCCTAAGTGGCTCTTATAACTTAATGAGAGTGTGGCCAGACCTAATGATTGAGCCATCTTCCATAGCACGACACTAGAGAGCAAGGAGAGGAGAGAACGGTGCCGAAGGCTACGTCCGAGATTATTCGAGCACCTCCGGTGGGTGATTCTGCAGCCAAAAGACAGCAGATCACACATATGTTGAAGGGGATTATCCAGACCAGCTATTCTCCAAGAATTACTTTAGATTTCTAATGCTCCCTGCATTTTTCTCCTTCCTTGCTATGTATTAATCTATAGAAACCATGCGAGTCTAATCCCCTTAATTCCTTAGGATTTGGGAGTAGTCTGGATATGCATTGTACCTAACTTTTATGCATTAAGATAGCTTTTGCTCCTAATTTCTGGATATAAACCTGTGAGATTGACATTTTCTTATTTTGCTTGATCACCATAGATAGATAATTAAATCCTTAATCATTTGAAAGAAGGGTTAAGGGTTGGAAAAGCATAGGTTTACCCATTTATCATGGGCCTCATGAAAACATACTTGTTACCTCCTAACCATATGGTCTTGTACATTTAGGGAACAATCAACTCCTACTCCCATCTGTGTCATCCCTTCTTGACCTTAGAATTGACTTAGGGTCCTATTGAGATGTCATAATTTTATTTCAACCCACATTTTGCATGTGGTTTCTCTGACAATATCCAAGCACATTATATCCCTTAGAATTCTTTCACTTGAATTTCCTTTATCTCTTAGGGCATCCATAGTTTTCCTTATGTCCCTTCATAGGGATCATGGCGAAACTGGACCTAGTCCCATTAAATCAGTCACTTCCCTAGTGATTTTTCCTCATGCCCCTTAGATGGTATACATGGGTGCAACGAATAATTCTAAGTATATGTGCTTTTATGATACATCCACCTAATCTCTCAAGATTTTAAGTGATCTGTATGTTACCTCAATTTAAAGTAATTTATGAACGCACTCTTTTAGGAGGGGCCTTATCCTAAGACAAGATAAAACTAATACTTAACAGTACCAAGTATCACAAAAACATACTTGAATCCCAAGTTTATATCATTATGAGAGGACATATCTCTTAGGCATCTTTCCTATTATTTCATCCATACATGTTCTACCTGGGAGCTATATCATTATACCATGTGAGTTACAATTCAAGAATTGGATCGCTATCAAATGCTTCATTTCTAAGTTGGCTACACAAAACCTAATACATCATGCTTCACATGCTTAGATCTATATTATGTCATTAATCCATATGGCATTTAATACAATGTGTACTACAAAATTTTATGGATGTCCTAGAAGTTGGTTTGCTTTGGCCTGAGCTTCCTTGCCATTAGTGGCAAAAACTTGAACCTTTCGACATTCTTCATCTAGTGGGACTGTTCCTTGCGATGATGTAGTCACTGTCTAAGTTACTACTAGAGTTAGTCCTCGAGGGTCAGGGAGAGGACAATCAACCTGAAGGTTCCTTCTTACAAGCAGTGATAGCACACTTTATTCTCATAGTGACAACTTTTGTAATGCCTCCTTACGCAGGTATGATGAGAGGGTTTGGAATTCTCACGTCGTGGTTTTCCTTTCTTATCATTCCAATTCCTTCTATGATTACGTCCTTTCCCTTTTCCATTCATTCCTCATGAAAAAAATGCCTTCTGCAAACCCTAGATATCCTTCTGGTGGGTTCTAAATAGGTATAACATTTTTCTCCATGTCCTGGATGAAGTAATGAAGTAAGTGGAGAGAATGGTGTAGAAGTCCTTCTAGGCCGTCAGTTCTATGATTAGATCTCAGTTGGTGATGTAATCTTCCCACTAAAGTTTTGTTATTCCCTTGAGCAGGTGAGCAGCAAAGAGAACCTTCATGTTAGGTTGCACTACCAGAATATAAAAACCATTTCCCATAGCACAAAGTCAGACTTTTACCTCAGAGTTGACTTCAATCCTGAACTTTTCGATACCCAACTTGACGAAGTCGAGGATGGTGATGATGCATTGGTTTTTAGTCGCTTTTATAGGCATATTTTTTGTGGTTTTGTGTACCTATTTGTCATTTACATGATTAATATGCACAAAATATTATCATTAGCATGTTTCACTTAAATGCATCAAACTTACGCAATTTGACTATTTTGAATGGTTTGAGTTCATCTCAAGTACTTATGTACATTTTTTGTTGTTGCCTTTCAGGTACCACAAGAGTCCCACACACTCGATACTACTGAGTATACAGGTCTGTAGTATCAAATCACATCAGTAGAAGACTCAAGGAATCACACAGACTCATTACTACTAACTCTACCAGTCGGTAGTACCAAAATCATGTCAAAGAGGCGCATGAAAGGAAGCGAGCAATCTTGATAGTATCGAGTACCTTGAGTTGGTACTACTGAAATTACATCAGAGAGACAGAGTTGTCTTGAAATAACAGTACTATTGATACTATTCAGTAGTACTGACAGTGCGGATCATGTGTGACCACCCTAAAGACTCAGTACTACCGACTTCACACTCGGTACTATCGAGTCTCCCCGATCACGCAATCCGAAAGTAGCACTCTAATCTGATGGCTGGCATTATTTTGCACCCTAAGTGGCTCTTATAACTTAATGAGAGTGTGGCCAGACCTAATGATTGAGCCATCTTCCATAGCACGACACTAGAGAGCAAGGAGAGGAGAGAACGGTGCCGAAGGCTACGTTCGAGATTATTCGAGCACCTCCGGTGGGTGATTCTGCAGCCAAAAGACAGCAGATCACACATATGTTGAAGGGGATTATCCAGACCAGCTATTCTCCAAGAATTACTTTAGATTTCTAATGCTCCCTACATTTTTCTCCTTCCTTGCTATGTATTAATCTATAGAAACCATGCGAGTCTAATCCCCTTAATTCCTTAGGATTTGGGAGTAGTCTGGATATGCATTGTACCTAACTTTTATGCATTAAGATAGCTTTTGCTCCTAATTTCTGGATATAAACCTGTGAGATTGACATTTTCTTATTTTGCTTGATCACCATAGATAGATAATTAAATCCTTAATCATTTGAAAGAAGGGTTAAGGGTTGGAAAAGCATAGGTTTACCCATTTATCATGGGCCTCATGAAAACATACTTGTTACCTCCTAACCATATGGTCTTGTACATTTAGGGAACAATCAACTCCTACTCCCATCTGTGTCATCCCTTCTTGACCTTAGAATTGACTTAGGGTCCTATTGAGATGTCATAATTTTATTTCAACCCACATTTTGCATGTGGTTTCTCTGACAATATCCAAGCACATTATATCCCTTAGAATTCTTTCACTTGAATTTCCTTTATCTCTTAGGGCATCCATAGTTTTCCTTATGTCCCTTCATAGGGATCATGGCGAAACTGGACCTAGTCCCATTAAATCAGTCACTTCCCTAGTGATTTTTCCTCATGCCCCTTAGATGGTATACATGGGTGCAACGAATAATTCTAAGTATATGTGCTTTTATGATACATCCACCTAATCTCTCAAGATTTTAAGTGATCTGTATGTTACCTCAATTTAAAGTAATTTATGAACGCACTCTTTTAGGAGGGGCCTTATCCTAAGACAAGATAAAACTAATACTTAACAGTACCAAGTATCACAAAAACATACTTGAATCCCAAGTTTATATCATTATGAGAGGACATATCTCTTAGGCATCTTTCCTATTATTTCATCCATACATGTTCTACCTGGGAGCTATATCATTATACCATGTGAGTTACAATTCAAGAATTGGATCGCTATCAAATGCTTCATTTCTAAGTTGGCTACACAAAACCTAATACATCATGCTTCACATGCTTAGATCTATATTATGTCATTAATCCATATGGCATTTAATACAATGTGTACTACAAAATTTTATGGATGTCCTAGAAGTTGGTTTGCTTTGGCCTGAGCTTCCTTGCCATTAGTGGCAAAAACTTGAACCTTTCGACATTCTTCATCTAGTGGGACTGTTCCTTGCGATGATGTAGTCACTGTCTAAGTTACTACTAGAGTTAGTCCTCGAGGGTCAGGGAGAGGACAATCAACCTGAAGGTTCCTTCTTACAAGCAGTGATAGCACACTTTATTCTCATAGTGACAACTTTTGTAATGCCTCCTTACGCAGGTATGATGAGAGGGTTTGGAATTCTCACGTCGTGGTTTTCCTTTCTTATCATTCCAATTCCTTCTATGATTACGTCCTTTCCCTTTTCCATTCATTCCTCATGAAAAAAATGCCTTCTGCAAACCCTAGATATCCTTCTGGTGGGTTCTAAATAGGTATAACATTTTTCTCCATGTCCTGGATGAAGTAATGAAGTAAGTGGAGAGAATGGTGTAGAAGTCCTTCTAGGCCGTCAGTTCTATGATTAGATCTCGGTTGGTGATGTAATCTTCCCACTAAAGTTTTGTTATTCCCTTGAGCAGGTGAGCAGCAAAGAGAACCTTCATGTTAGGTTGCACTACCAGAATATAAAAACCATTTCCCATAGCACAAAGTCAGACTTTTACCTCAGAGTTGACTTCAATCCTGAACTTTTCGATACCCAACTTGACGAAGTCGAGGATGGTGATGATGCATTGGTTTTTAGTCGCTTTTATAGGCATATTTTTTGTGGTTTTGTGTACCTATTTGTCATTTACATGATTAATATGCACAAAATATTATCATTAGCATGTTTCACTTAAATGCATCAAACTTACGCAATTTGACTATTTTGAATGGTTTGAGTTCATCTCAAGTACTTATGTACATTTTTTGTTGTTGCCTTTCAGGTACCACAAGAGTCCCACACACTCGATACTACTGAGTATACAGGTCTGTAGTATCAAATCACATCAGTAGAAGACTCAAGGAATCACACAGACTCATTACTACTAACTCTACCAGTCGGTAGTACCAAAATCATGTCAAAGAGGCGCATGAAAGGAAGCGAGCAATCTTGATAGTATCGAGTACCTTGAGTTGGTACTACTGAAATTACATCAGAGAGACAGAGTTGTCTTGAAATAACAGTACTATTGATACTATTCAGTAGTACTGACAGTGCGGATCATGTGTGACCACCTTAAAGACTCGGTACTACCGACTTCACACTCGGTACTATCGAGTCTCCCCGATCACGCAATCCGAAAGTAGCACTCTAATCTGATGGCTGGCATTATTTTGCACCCTAAGTGGCTCTTATAACTTAATGAGAGTGTGGCCAGACCTAATGATTGAGCCATCTTCCATAGCACGACACTAGAGAGCAAGGAGAGGAGAGAACGGTGCCGAAGGCTACGTCTGAGATTATTCGAGCACCTCCGGTGGGTGATTCTGCAGCCAAAAGACAGCAGATCACACATATGTTGAAGGGGATTATCCAGACCAGCTATTCTCTAAGAATTACTTTAGATTTCTAATGCTCCCTGCATTTTTCTCCTTCCTTGCTATGTATTAATCTATAGAAACCATGCGAGTCTAATCCCCTTAATTCCTTAGGATTTGGGAGTAGTCTGGATATGCATTGTACCTAACTTTTATGCATTAAGATAGCTTTTGCTCCTAATTTCTGGATATAAACCTGTGAGATTGACATTTTCTTATTGTGCTTGATCACCATAGATAGATAATTAAATCCTTAATCATTTGAAAGAAGGGTTAAGGGTTGGAAAAGCATAGGTTTACCCATTTATCATGGGCCTCATGAAAACATACTTGTTACCTCCTAACCATATGGTCTTGTACATTTAGGGAACAATCAACTCCTACTCCCATCTGTGTCATCCCTTCTTGACCTTAGAATTGACTTAGGGTCCTATTGAGATGTCATAATTTTATTTCAACCCACATTTTGCATGTGGTTTCTCTGACAATATCCAAGCACATTATATCCCTTAGAATTCTTTCACTTGAATTTCCTTTATCTCTTAGGGCATCCATAGTTTTCCTTATGTCCCTTCATAGGGATCATGGCGAAACTGGACCTAGTCCCATTAAATCAGTCACTTCCCTAGTGATTTTTCCTCATGCCCCTTAGATGGTATACATGGGTGCAACGAATAATTCTAAGTATATGTGCTTTTATGATACATCCACCTAATCTCTCAAGATTTTAAGTGATCTGTATGTTACCTCAATTTAAAGTAATTTATGAACGCACTCTTTTAGGAGGGGCCTTATCCTAAGACAAGATAAAACTAATACTTAACAGTACCAAGTATCACAAAAACATACTTGAATCCCAAGTTTATATCATTATGAGAGGACATATCTCTTAGGCATCTTTCCTATTATTTCATCCATACATGTTCTACCTGGGAGCTATATCATTATACCATGTGAGTTACAATTCAAGAATTGGATCGCTATCAAATGCTTCATTTCTAAGTTGGCTACACAAAACCTAATACATCATGCTTCACATGCTTAGATCTATAATGTCATTAATCCATATGGCATTTAATACAATGTGTACTACACAATTTTATGGATGTCCTAGAAGTTGGTTTGCTTTGGCCTGAGCTTCCTTGCCATTAGTGGCAAAAACTTGAACCTTTCGACATTCTTCATCTAGTGGGACTGTTCCTTGCGATGATGTAGTCACTGTCTAAGTTACTACTAGAGTTAGTCCTCGAGGGTCAGGGAGAGGACAATCAACCTGAAGGTTCCTTCTTACAAGCAGTGATAGCACACTTTATTCTCATAGTGACAACTTTTGTAATGCCTCCTTACGCAGGTATGATGAGAGGGTTTGGAATTCTCACGTCGTGGTTTTCCTTTCTTATCATTCCAATTCCTTCTATGATTACGTCCTTTCCCTTTTCCATTCATTCCTCATGAAAAAAATGCCTTCTGCAAACCCTAGATATCCTTCTGGTGGGTTCTAAATAGGTATAACATTTTTCTCCATGTCCTGGATGAAGTAATGAAGTAAGTGGAGAGAATGGTGTAGAAGTCCTTCTAGGCCGTCAGTTCTATGATTAGATCTCGGTTGGTGATGTAATCTTCCCACTAAAGTTTTGTTATTCCCTTGAGCAGGTGAGCAGCAAAGAGAACCTTCATGTTAGGTTGCACTACCAGAATATAAAAACCATTTCCCATAGCACAAAGTCAAACTTTTACCTCAGAGTTGACTTCAATCCTGAACTTTTCGATACCCAACTTGACGAAGTCGAGGATGGTGATGATGCATTGGTTTTTAGTCGCTTTTATAGGCATATTTTTTGTGGTTTTGTGTACCTATTTGTCATTTACATGATTAATATGCACAAAATATTATCATTAGCATGTTTCACTTAAATGCATCAAACTTACGCAATTTGACTATTTTGAATGGTTTGAGTTCATCTCAAGTACTTATGTACATTTTTTGTTGTTGCCTTTCAGGTACCACAAGAGTCCCACACACTCGATACTACTGAGTATACAGGTCTGTAGTATCAAATCACATCAGTAGAAGACTCAAGGAATCACACAGACTCATTACTACTAACTCTACCAGTCGGTAGTACCAAAATCATGTCAAAGAGGCGCATGAAAGGAAGCGAGCAATCTTGATAGTATCGAGTACCTTGAGTTGGTACTACTGAAATTACATCAGAGAGACAGAGTTGTCTTGAAATAACAGTACTATTGATACTATTCAGTAGTACTGACAGTGCAGATCATGTGTGACCACCCTAAAGACTCGGTACTACCGACTTCACACTCGGTACTATCGAGTCTCCCCGATCACGCAATCCGAAAGTAGCACTCTAATCTGATGGCTGGCATTATTTTGCACCCTAAGTGGCTCTTATAACTTAATGAGAGTGTGGCCAGACCTAATGATTGAGCCATCTTCCATAGCACGACACTAGAGAGTAAGGAGAGGAGAGAACGGTGCCGAAGGCTACGTCCGAGATTATTCGAGCACCTCCGGTGGGTGATTCTGCAGCCAAAAGACAGCAGATCACACATATGTTGAAGGGGATTATCCAGACCAGCTATTCTCCAAGAATTACTTTAGATTTCTAATGCTCCCTGCATTTTTCTCCTTCCTTGCTATGTATTAATCTATAGAAACCATGCGAGTCTAATCCCCTTAATTCCTTAGGATTTGGGAGTAGTCTGGATATGCATTGTACCTAACTTTTATGCATTAAGATAGCTTTTGCTCCTAATTTCTGGATATAAACCTGTGAGATTGACATTTTCTTATTTTGCTTGATCACCATAGATAGATAATTAAATCCTTAATCATTTGAAAGAAGGGTTAAGGGTTGGAAAAGCATAGGTTTACCCATTTATCATGGGCCTCATGAAAACATACTTGTTACCTCCTAACCATATGGTCTTGTACATTTAGGGAACAATCAACTCCTACTCCCATCTGTGTCATCCCTTCTTGACCTTAGAATTGACTTAGGGTCCTATTGAGATGTCATAATTTTATTTCAACCCACATTTTGCATGTGGTTTCTCTGACAATATCCAAGCACATTATATCCCTTAGAATTCTTTCACTTGAATTTCCTTTATCTCTTAGGGCATCCATAGTTTTCCTTATGTCCCTTCATAGGGATCATGGCGAAACTGGACCTAGTCCCATTAAATCAGTCACTTCCCTAGTGATTTTTCCTCATGCCCCTTAGATGGTATACATGGGTGCAACGAATAATTCTAAGTATATGTGCTTTTATGATACATCCACCTAATCTCTCAAGATTTTAAGTGATCTGTATGTTACCTCAATTTAAAGTAATTTATGAACGCACTCTTTTAGGAGGGGCCTTATCCTAAGACAAGATAAAACTAATACTTAACAGTACCAAGTATCACAAAAACATACTTGAATCCCAAGTTTATATCATTATGAGAGGACATATCTCTTAGGCATCTTTCCTATTATTTCATCCATACATGTTCTACCTGGGAGCTATATCATTATACCATGTGAGTTACAATTCAAGAATTGGATCGCTATCAAATGCTTCATTTCTAAGTTGGCTACACAAAACCTAATACATCATGCTTCACATGCTTAGATCTATATTATGTCATTAATCCATATGGCATTTAATACAATGTGTACTACAAAATTTTATGGATGTCCTAGAAGTTGGTTTGCTTTGGCCTGAGCTTCCTTGCCATTAGTGGCAAAAACTTGAACCTTTCGACATTCTTCATCTAGTGGGACTGTTCCTTGCGATGATGTAGTCACTGTCTAAGTTACTACTAGAGTTAGTCCTCGAGGGTCAGGGAGAGGACAATCAACCTGAAGGTTCCTTCTTACAAGCAGTGATAGCACACTTTATTCTCATAGTGACAACTTTTGTAATGCCTCCTTACGCAGGTATGATGAGAGGGTTTGGAATTCTCACGTCGTGGTTTTCCTTTCTTATCATTCCAATTCCTTCTATGATTACGTCCTTTCCCTTTTCCATTCATTCCTCATGAAAAAAATGCCTTCTGCAAACCCTAGATATCCTTCTGGTGGGTTCTAAATAGGTATAACATTTTTCTCCATGTCCTGGATGAAGTAATGAAGTAAGTGGAGAGAATGGTGTAGAAGTCCTTCTAGGCCGTCAGTTCTATGATTAGATCTCAGTTGGTGATGTAATCTTCCCACTAAAGTTTTGTTATTCCCTTGAGCAGGTGAGCAGCAAAGAGAACCTTCATGTTAGGTTGCACTACCAGAATATAAAAACCATTTCCCATAGCACAAAGTCAGACTTTTACCTCAGAGTTGACTTCAATCCTGAACTTTTCGATACCCAACTTGACGAAGTCGAGGATGGTGATGATGCATTGGTTTTTAGTCGCTTTTATAGGCATATTTTTTGTGGTTTTGTGTACCTATTTGTCATTTACATGATTAATATGCACAAAATATTATCATTAGCATGTTTCACTTAAATGCATCAAACTTACGCAATTTGACTATTTTGAATGGTTTGAGTTCATCTCAAGTACTTATGTACATTTTTTGTTGTTGCCTTTCAGGTACCACAAGAGTCCCACACACTCGATACTACTGAGTATACAGGTCTGTAGTATCAAATCACATCAGTAGAAGACTCAAGGAATCACACAGACTCATTACTACTAACTCTACCAGTCGGTAGTACCAAAATCATGTCAAAGAGGCGCATGAAAGGAAGCGAGCAATCTCGATAGTATCGAGTACCTTGAGTTGGTACTACTGAAATTACATCAGAGAGACAGAGTTGTCTTGAAATAACAGTACTATTGATACTATTCAGTAGTACTGACAGTGCGGATCATGTGTGACCACCCTAAAGACTCGGTACTACCGACTTCACACTCGGTACTATCGAGTCTCCCCGATCACGCAATCCGAAAGTAGCACTCTAATCTGATGGCTGGCATTATTTTGCACCCTAAGTGGCTCTTATAACTTAATGAGAGTGTGGCCAGACCTAATGATTGAGCCATCTTCCATAGCACGACACTAGAGAGCAAGGAGAGGAGAGAACGGTGCCGAAGGCTACGTCCGAGATTATTCGAGCACCTCCGGTGGGTGATTCTGCAGCCAAAAGACAGCAGATCACACATATGTTGAAGGGGATTATCCAGACCAGCTATTCTCCAAGAATTACTTTAGATTTCTAATGCTCCCTGCATTTTTCTCCTTCCTTGCTATGTATTAATCTATAGAAACCATGCGAGTCTATTCCCCTTAATTCCTTAGGATTTGGGAGTAGTCTGGATATGCATTGTACCTAACTTTTATGCATTAAGATAGCTTTTGCTCCTAATTTCTGGATATAAACCTGTGAGATTGACATTTTCTTATTGTGCTTGATCACCATAGATAGATAATTAAATCCTTAATCATTTGAAAGAAGGGTTAAGGGTTGGAAAAGCATAGGTTTACCCATTTATTACGCCTTTTGAGAAAAGTGGAGCATAAACGAGAGGAGAAACCATGAATTTATCATAAGGCACCTAACTAATCAACCAATTCAGATGAAAATAGAATTGGCATTAGATTAGGTAGTGAACTACGTTGTGACAGTGGGTAGTTCTTGCTACAGGCTCTTTATCTAGGGGTAAGAGTGATGTATGTTAGTGTTTAGAGGGCAGTTGTCATGTTGTCATGGTGAAACCACCATCCTGAGGAATTCACTCTTCTCTGATTCACTCGTTCGTTAATCTTTTTTTGCTTTTACATTTTCTTTTATTTAATTAAAATCAGTTTCAACCATTTTTACTAGCCTAGCTGGTTAGATCATAGCTAGTAGTAGTCTCTAGATTTTGTTTCCCTATGTTCGACTCGAGCCTCACAAGGCCTTATATTACTTGATATGTTCACTTGTGTTTGACGCATGGTATTTTTGTGTCAAGTGTTTGGTGTCGTTGCTGGGGGAACAACAACATCCAGTACTACGAGTGATGTGGTCGACCATTCTAGGACAAACCTTTTTTATTTTTTTTATTTATTATTTCATTCAAAGTTGAATTATAATACCTTTATTGTCTCTAAAATTAGTATCATACTCTTATATCTATTTTTACTACTTTCAGGTACTAGTGCATGGTGCACACCCTAGCCCATGATTGTAGAGAGTCATCTTCATTGGGTTTAGGTCAAGCAGAATTCCTTCACAGAGAACGAGAGTATGGAAGATCTATAGATAGATTCAACCGAACCCCACCACTAACATCTCCGCCTGAAGGACTTGATCCACCTAAGGAACTTGAACCAGCAGAAATGGGTGACCAATCACAAGAATAGATGAACTGAGAAAGGATTAAGGATTCTTGTTCTACTGCTCAAAAAGGTCCTATTAAAAGACAAGCAATCAATGTCGGTGGCTACAAGATCGATCCAGGATTGGTCTCATTAGTCAAATCATAGGTCTTCCATGGCCACAGTTCTGAAGACCCTATGATGTACATCACTAACTTTGTCGAGAGTTGTGATATGATCAAGATAGATAGGATATCGACATCTGTCATATACTTGAAGATGTTCTCATCATCTTTGGTAGACAGTGCTAAGTCTTGGTTTCACAACCTTGATGATGAGTGCATTGAGACGTGGGAGCAAATGATTGATGCTTTCTTCGAGCGTTGCTTTCCTCCACAAAAGACAAATGACTTGGTAAAGAAGATCCATAATTTTAGACAGCAGACTAACGAGTCATATTCTAAAGCATGGGAGAGATTCCAAAATATGTTGTGGGAGGTCCCCCACCACAACATTGACTTGTTAGGACAGACAAAGATTTTCTACTACGGTCTACACAAGGGAGAGAAGACTACGCTTGATAGAGCGGGAGCAGGTTTCTTCCTCAACAACAAATCTGCCCACTGTCATGAGCTCTTAAAGAACATGTCCAAGAATCATACATGGGGAGATGAGAGAGAGATCGGCAACCCTCAAAAGTGTTAGGGATTCTAAGGTCATATCTGCGTTGAATGAAAAGTTGGACTTAATTACTAAAAAGTTGTGTGCTGAAGATGGACACTCTTCAGAAGGAGAAGAAGAGGAATGCAAATTTGCACGCCAACAACAATAGTACAGGAACAATGACTATTCCTAAAGGAAGGATCTTAGGTTCTCCTGGAAGGATCCCAACAATTTTCAACAAGACCCATCTCAGGCACAACAATCCAAGCCATAGTAGGTTAGTGGCCAATCGCAATATCAACAGGACAGGGGTCCTAGTAAGATTGACTGTATTGAAGAAATGCTTGGGAAGCTAGTTAGCCAAAATGAAGTGCTTATCAGCCAGACTCAAATAGAACTCCAGAAGCAAGGGGCACAGATCTGCAGTATTGAAACATAGATTTCTCAAATAGCAATAGAAGTGGTCACATTGAAGTAGCCAAGTCAGCAGGGGTTCCCAGCCAACACCAATGTGCCTTCTAAAAATCAACAAGTCAAGCCATTTTTACTCTACAGTGGCAGGAAATTGTTGAATGGTACACCATCTAGTTCGGATACAGATGAAACTACAGGAGCTACAGACAAGGTAGTGACAGTGGATGCAGATAAACCAGATGTTACTTAAGAGGAAAAGACAATTGAGAAATAGGTGGATGATGTAGAAGAAATAAGAAAAAAAACATATATCCCACCTCACCAGAGGACACCAGTGACCCTGGTGCCTTTTCTAAATATCTTAAAGGAAAAGAAAGTGGATGAGTGGTTCAATAAGTTCTTAGATGGTTTCAGAAAATTATCTGTCAACATTCCACTCATTGATACGATTGATCCAGTCCATTTCAATGAATAAGTAATTGTAGGATTGAATGAAGTTTTGATATAATTTGAAGAATCAAATGTCAAGTCATTTTAGTTAATAAATATATATATATATATATATGACAAGTTCTTGAAAGACATAATTACCAAGAAGACGAGGATACATGATATTGATGTAGTAGTGTTGAAGGAACTGATGAGTGTGTTCATTCTTGGAACGCTACTGTCGAAAAGACAAGATCCAGGTCATTTCAACATTACTTGCTTCATAGGGAAGACCAAGTTTGGAGAAGCTCTTTGTGATTTTGGGGCAAGCATCAATCTTAGGCCCTTGTCAACTTTCAAGAAGCTAGGTCTCGAGGAGTCCAGGAAAAGTAGTATTACTATTCAACTAGCAGAAAATTTTGTGGTCAAGCCATATGACATTTGTGAAGATGTTCTGGTAAAGGTAGACAGATTTTTTTTCCCTATAGACTTCATGGTGATGGAAATGTAGGATGATCATGGCAATGAACTCTTTCTTGGAAGGCCATTCCAAGCTCCAACTAATATGATTTTGGAGATGGGTAGAGAATGTTTGACTATGGGTATCAAGGATGATCGGTTTGACATTAAGATGCATGAGTACTCAAAAGCTATAGGAACAAAGCACAGTGCAACATGCTGCAACAAGTGGAGGGAAAGATGTATTTGCTTCTAAGGAAGTCATTTCTTGGGCCCATGTGATGACTAAGGTAGATTAGGGCACACTGGCAATCGACATCATGGAAAACACCATGGTGGTTTCAGTAGCAAAATTAGTGCACTACCCAAAGGACGATGAAGAAGATTATTGCCCAACCACTATAGAAGAGGATGTTATTGAATCTCTTGTGCAGTCATATCCATAGTTACCTTTGGAGGCATGTTTGGTGAATCTAGTGGATGACTATACACACAGCCGCTCTTTGGAAGAGTGTGTACTATTGCTGAAAGTGCTATCGTGCTACTATACAAAGCATTTTGAGGATCTTGGACCACCTCCTCTGCCATTGGTCCCATCCCTGTTTAGCCCACCTGATTTGGATTTGTAGCCACTGCCACCACATTTAAAGTATGTCTTTCTGGTCACAGAAGAGAAGCTTCTCATCATTATATCATCATCCTTGAGCAGTAAGGAGGAGAAGCAGATACTAGTTGTTCTGAAGAACCACCAAGTCACATTTGGATGGTCGGTAGCAGACATCAAGGGAATCTCTCTTAGTTTATGTCAGCATAAAATTTGGCTAGAACATGGATCCAAGGCGATATTTCAACCTTAAAGGTAACTCAACCCCATCATGACTGAGGTGGTGAAGAAATAGGTAGTCAAGCTCCTATGGACAGGTATAATTTATGCTATTTCTGATTCTATGTGGGTGAGCCCAGCTCAAGTAGTTCCAAAGAAAGAGGGGATCACCATCACAACCAATTCTGCGAGTGAGTTAGTTTCAACTAGGTTAGTGACAGGGTGGCATGTATGCATTGATTATAGACGTTTGAATGTCGTCACTTTAAAGGATCATTTTCCCCCTCCATTCATTGACCAAACTTTGGAGCAACTCGCCAGTCACTCACATTTTTGTTTCCTCGATGGGAATTCTAGTTATAATCAGATTTTGATTGAGCCAAAGGATCAGGAGAAGTCTACTTTCACCTGCCCTTATGGCACATTTGCATATAGACGGATGTCATTTGGCTTTGTAACGCACCCGCCACCTTGCAATACTTTATGTTTATCATTTGCCTGATATGGTAGAGCGATGCTTGGCAATGTTCATGGATGATTTCTCAGTGTATTGATAGTCATTCGATGATTGTTTGTATAATCTAGATAGGTTTTTAAAAAGGTGTGAGGACACCCACTTAGTCTTGAACTAGGAGAAATTACATATGATGGTGAGTGAGGGCATAGTGCTTTGACACAAGGTGTCCAATCAGGGCATGGAAGTCGATCTGGTTAAGATAGAGGTCATCTCCAAGATACCTCCACCGACATCAGTGAAGGGAGTGAGGAGCATTTTAGGACATGTCGGGTTTTATCATCAGTTTATAAAAGACTTATCAAAAATTGCAAAACCTCTTTCAAAATTGCTAGAAAAGGATGTCAAGTTTTGTTTTGATGAAAGATGCTTGAAAGCTTTTGGGGTGTTAAAGGAGAAGTTGATCTCTACTCTCATTGTGTAGGCTCCATATTGGAGCCAACCATTTGAACTGATGTGTGATGCATAAGATTATGTGGTGGGAGTTGTGTTGGGTCAACATCAAGACAAGGCTCCTACAGTCATATACTATGTGTCTAAAACTTTAAATGATGCTCAACTTAATTATACAACCATGGAGAAGGAACTCTTGTATGTTGTTTTTGCATTTTTAAATTTTCACCAATATCTAGTGGGGGCAAGGTGATTGTATGGACAAATCACGCTGCTATCAAGTACCTGTTACAGAAAAAAAATGAAAAACCTATACTTATTAGGTTGATATTGTTGTTATAGGAATTTTAAATAGAGATTAAGGACAAGACAGGAGTGGAGAATTTTATAGCAAACCACATATCTAGGATTCTAAGGGTTGATGAGAAAGATTTAGATATCCTGATTGTGAAGGAGTTCCCTGATAGAAACTTTTTTCTCTAAAAATCAAGGATCCTTGGTTTGCAAACATTGTCAATTATTTAGCATGTAAAGAGATTCCTGAGGATTGGGGATACCAAGAGAATAAGAGATTCTTCTATTCTTTGAGATTTTACACCTAGGATTACCCTATACTGCTTAATTAGTGTAGGGGTAGAATGTTGAGGAAATGTGTACCAGAATGTGAGTTTGAGAGCATTTTGTCACGTTGTCATTCTCTACCTACAGGGGGCATAACGCTAGCTCTAGGACTGCGGCTAAGGTCTTAGAGAGTGGTTTTTATTGGCCAAAGCTCTTTAAGGATGCATACAACTTTGTTCTTCATTGTGATGCATGTCAACGTGCAGGAAATATATCTAAACAAAATGAAATGTCATTAAATGTTTTTTAGGAGATTGAAGTGTTTGATTTGTGGGGCATTGATTTTATGGGCCCTTTCGTGTCTTTGAATTCTAATCTATATATATATTACTTGTTGTTGATTATGTATCAAAGTGGCTGGAAGCAATTTCAACCTGCATCAATGATGTACAGGTTGTGTGTCATTTTGTTAATCATATCTTCTAGCGATTTGGTGTCCCTCAATTTATCATTAGTGATGGTGGATCTCATTTCACCAATAGAAAGTTTGGAGCTTTGTTGAGTAAGTATGGGGTGAAACACCGAGTGGGTACTCCCTACCACCAACAGACACAGGGACAAGTTGAGGTGTCAAATAGAGAGGTGAAGAAGATTTGGAAGAGGACAGTCTCAACTAACAGGACAAACTGGAGTATGTTGTTGAATGATGCTCTTTGCGCATATAGGACAACCTACAAATCACCTATAGGAACTACATCATTTAGGTTGGTTTGTGGGTGTGCTAGCCATTTACCAGTGGAACTTGAGCATAAGGCAAAGTGGGATTTGAGGAAGTTAGATTTCAAATTGGATGAAGCATGTAGTAAAAGATTGTTAGAGTTGAATGAGTTGGATGAATTGAGGATGGATGCCTATGAGAGTTCTAGGATCTATAAGGAGAGAACCAAGAAGATTCACAATCATCACATCTTGCATAGGGTGTTTAATCTGGGATGAAAAATTCTTCTATCCAACTCTAGGCTTAAGCTACATCCAGGAAAGTTAAGGTCCAAATGGAGTGGACCATTTCAGGTTTTGCAGGTCTTTCCCCATGGGGTTGTAAAGATAGGATACGGGGTTGGGTCATTCCTTGTTAATGGCCAGTGATTGAAACATTATTTTGGTGGTGAAGTGGAGAGGAGAATAGAAGAGGTGAAGCTCATTGATCTCTCTTATATTCTCACACTTAACCATGCCTAGCCTAGGATGTAAAACAAGGGCGCTTGTTGGGAGGCAACCCAACCTTTATTTCTTTTCGGTTATGCTTTATTTTAAGTTTCATAGTTGTTGTTTTCATTTCTTATGTAAAAAGGTACCTTGATCTATTTGTTTGAGTGTGCATAAGCCTACAGGGTCGTACTACCAAATCCATACTAGGTAGTACCAAAATTACATCAGAGTTGACATCTATAAAAGAAATGACAACTCAATACTACCGACATCATAGTCGGTACTACCGGTTCTTTGGAGATTTCAATGCCTACTGATAAGTGTTTGGTAGTATCGACAAACCAGTTGGTACTACCAACTTTTTGGCACTCCCAATTTTGATACACTGAGACACTTCTCATACCTATTGAGAAAAATGACCAGCTCAGTACTACCGACTGCCAAGTCGGTAGTACCGACTCATGACATCAGTGATCCGCGTGCACCAACATCAACGTTAGAGATGATCTTCATTGAGCGGTCGGTATTAATGATCCAGACCATAAGTGGATACTGCATACTCGGAGTCGCTACTACTAACGCTGGAGAAATCCACACCCACACCATCAGCAAATGTCAGCCGTCGATACTTCCGAGCCACAGATTCATGGAGAAATCTTGGTACTACCAACTTCAACTCAGTAGTACCGAGTTTTTCATTGCTGGGAAGCTACGGGCTATATAAGTAGGAGTGGTAAGATCATTTTCTTCACACCTTCATCCCCACATCCTCCAGTAACTCTAAGCAAATAGCACCAGACACTGACGATCTTCTCTGAGCTCCAATTTCTCCATCCCTCTTCTCACATCCTCACCATGTCACCAAGGAGGGGTGCATATTCTTTGGTGGAGCAAGGTGAGTTGGTCCCTCAACCAAACCACATTCAACACCCCACCCCAGAGATCAAGAAGGTCTATGAGGAGCTGATGAAGAGGAAAATTATATCGACGTGATACTGAGATCGCGACCTCATAGAGAGATTAGGCTTCGCTGACAACATACGTTGGGTATGTGAGCATTAGTTGATGGAGGTGCATGACCCATTCTTTAGTGATAGAACTACCTACCAAGAACTTGTTTGTGAGTTCCTAGCATCTTTGTTGTCCTCGTCGCCCCCAAGCAACAATTGGGAGGAGAATGGAGAGAAGGAAGAGTCAGATTCTGCCTCTTCAACAACAACTACTCCATCACATTGCGAGAATTCAACTGCATCTTCAACTGGCCGCATGTTCCGGAATGCTCCTCTCCCACGGACTTCAACCAGGACCTTGCATGGGAGCTTTATACTAAAGTGCTAGAAGTATCAGCTGGCATGTCAACTCCATCATCGACATCGAGCATCTGTTTGCTCAAATTCTGCATCGCCTCCTCACAACACCATCTTTACTTGCTCCGGCCAAGGCCAAGGGAAGGTCCAAAAAATAGACCTCTTCTTCCTTTATAGGTTGTTAGAGGGTTAACTCATTAACTTTGGTTCTTTCTCCTCCACATGGTCATAGTCCAGAGAATGTACAGAGAAAAGCACCAATCCTTTTTGGGGGTATGATTACCCCCATTGCAATGTACCTCTGTCTTGACCTATCCTCCCTCATGCCTTTGGTGACCATGAAGATTTTGGATCTCAAGCATTTCAAGAAGGTGGGTCTCCTCAGCACGCACTTCGACACAGTGTATGTGTGATGAACAGTGGGAGGATGGTACTGGGAGCGTCAACTCCCTGATCCCGTCTCCCTGATCCCATCTTCAATCTATGAGTAGTTGAGCATCTCAAGTGGTCGGTTGACACCAAGGAAGAACATGAAGCAGAAGAGGAAGTGGCCCATGTCAACCCTTAGCAGTAACATGACGATGATGACATTGTGGAGGTGGAGCCTAATATCCCCGTAACCTAGAGATTGGTCCCGCGCAAGCATGCGTGCACCTATGGTGCCATGAGATCGTCTGCCCCGCCACCTGTGCAGGAGGTGCATGATCTGTATGACATGGAAGGCATATATGGCAAGCTACAAGATATTCAAAATGGGAAACAACAACATCAAGCAGTGCTAGAAGGAATATAGGATGTCCATAGACATTTTTACCAGAACCAACAGGCGATCTACGACAACAAATGACTTCTCTTGGCCAACCAAGAGAATATGCATTTACACTTGCAGCGGATGGAGCAGTACCATCAGTCGTTCTTTCACTACTATTGGAACCAAGGGTATTTTGTAGGATACCCGCATCCACCACCGATGTTGTCATTTGATCTGACCTTTTAGGGGATGTTTCCTCCCCATGACCCCACAATGACATCTCAGTCACCTCCTTCATTCTGATCATGGTATTGTTGTTCCACCTCATAAGTGAGAATGTTGACTATGTGGACATAATCATATTCAAGCTTAGTGGCGTATTGGAATAGCCATCTATCTTAGTTTTTCTCTTGCATTTTTATTCTAGTTGCTTTCTATTTTCTAGGTTTATGAAATTATAGGATCAACATCTAGTGTTAACATGGAGCATTAAATTCATGGGTTTCTATTCCACATAGAGTGTACTTGTAGGTGTGTCTTTGCAATGAAATTTTAAAAAAAAAGTCACATATTTATAAGCTGAATTGTAATATCTTTGAGTCACACAACTTGAGGAAGTGTATGGGTTAGTCATATTTAGGACATGGGATATGAATTAACATCTCAATTATCCATGGAATGTGAATGAATATGATGTTGAGCCTAAACTGGTCAAACCTTTAACGAGATCTTAAATTGAAGTTTAACTCCTAAGGTTACCCTGTACACAGGTCATTGGAGAGGGACATATGATAGTCTTTAAAAACTTTATCTCTTAGTTATGTGATTTTATCCACCTCACATCCACATAAATCACCACTTAAATATGATCAAGTGCATTGAATCATTTCCTTTTGATTGCATAGCATAGCATAATAGAGTGCATGATAGTTAGTTTATTTTCTCATTGCATTAGTAAAAAATGAAGAAGAAAAAATATGAACATGCATAAACACACTCTTGTGAACATCATGCAGTTGCATAACAACAATTTTACATATAGATTGCATCCACATATCATTTCTTTATAAATGCATAGTATGATTGTTTCCTTCTCTCTAAAATAAGAATGCAAAGTTATCATCCATACCCTCGACCAAAGGAAAAAAATTTTGCAATGAATGTGCACAATAAGTAAATCCCAAGAATAAACTTTGTCATGCTGGTTAATGGGCTTACAAAAAAAAGAAGTAGAAAAAGCATTCTGTGAAATAGAGGGAGAAAGGATGTGCTCACTTCTTCATAATTGGATAGGAACACTCATATTATGGAAATTCCTTTATTTATTTCACTCTCGTCTTGTTGATGAGATGTTGAATGCATGCATCATTCCACTCATAATGTTAGGCATTAGGATTCATTTTTCATTACCATTGTCATATAGGTTCATCATGTTTTTATGATTGCATAAATGATTTAGTTGTTTGTTGTGATTCTTCATCAGCCACCCAGTCCATGCCACCCATTGATGTTATTGGTAGGCTACTTGCATGATTATTCTCTTCATTCATTTTTATCAAGAGAACAACTTCCACATAGATTGGTAGTTAGGAAAAAGAGCAATGTAGATAGGAAATCACATAATGTACCAAGTGAAGGCCTGATTTGACTATCATATTAACTGCTCTTCTGATAGTGTTTCATTGATCTAAGGACGAAAGTTTTTTATTGATATTTTTGGTCGCTTCATAGCAGTTATTGGTTCAATGGTCAGTAAAGGTCAATTTGGGATTGTTATATGGGGATGATTGAGATGTGAATTCATGTATTGTGTCCTTTTGCTGACTTTTTCTCAAACAAATCCAAGAGTGTGTTGCTCAAGGACGAGCAATATTCAAGCTTAGGGGAGTTTGATGCATTGGTTTTTAGTCGCTTTTACAGGTGTATTTTCTGTGGTTTTGTGTACCTATTCGTCATTTACATGATTAATTATGCACAAAATATTATCATTAGCCTATTTCACTTAAATGTATCAAACTTACACAATTATACTATTTTTCAATAGTCTGAGATCATCTCAAGTACTTGTGTACATTTTTTGTTGCCTTTCATGTACCACAAGAGTCCCATAGACTCGGTACTACCAAGTACACAAGTCAGTAGTATCGAAATCACTTCAGTAGAAAACCCAAGGAATTGCACAGAGTCAGTACTACTGACTCTTCCAGTCGGTAGTACTGAAATCATGTCAAAGAGGTGCATGAAAGGAAGCAAGCAATCTCGGTAGTACCGAGTACCTTGAGTTGGTACTACCGAAATTACATTAGAGAGATAGAGTTGGCTCAAAATAGAGACTCGGTACTATCGACACTGTTCACTAGTACTGATAGTGCGGATCATGCATGAGCACCCTAAGGACTTAGACTACCGACTTCACAGTCAGTACTACCAAGTTTTCCCCATCAGGCAATCCCACGACAGTGCTCTAATCTGATGGTTGGCATTATTTCACACCCTAAGTCGCTCTTATGACTTAATGAGAGTGCATCCAGACCTAATAATTGAGCCATTTTCCATTACATGACACCATAGAGTGAGGAGAGGAGAGAACGACACTGAAGGCTACATCTGGGATGATTTGAGCACCTCTGGTGGGTGATTCTATAGTCAAAAGATAGTAGATCACAATACGTCAAGTGGGATCATTCGGACCAGCTATTTTCCAGGGATTACTTTAGATTTCCAATGCTCCCCACGTTTTTCTCCTTCTTTGCTATGTATTTGTCTATGGAAACCATGTGGGGCTAATCTCCTTAATTCATTAGGATCCGGAAGTAGCCTGGATATGTATTGTACCTAACTTTTATGCATTAATATAGCTTTTGCACCTAATTTATGGATATAAACGTATGAGATTGCCATGGTCTATTTTTGCTTGATCACCATAGATAGATAATTAGATCCTTAATCATTTGAAAGAAGGGTTAAGGGTTGGAAAAGCACAGGTTTACCCATTTACTGTGCCCTTTGAGAAAGGTGGAGTATAAACAGGAGGAGAAACCCATAGTTTATTGTAAGGCACCTAACTAATCAACCAATTCATATGAAAATAGAAATGGCATTAAATTAGGTAGTGAGACTACGCTACAAGAGTGGGTAGTTCTTGATACATGCTCTTTATCCAGGGATTGTTGTTCGTGGTAAAACCATTATCCTGAGAAATTTGCTCTTCTCTGATTCACTCATTTGTTAATCTTATTTTGCTTTTGTGTTTTCTTTTATTTAATTAAAACCAATTTCAACCATTTTTACCGGCCTAGATTATTAGATCATAGCTAGTAGTAGTCTCTGGATTTCATTTTCATGTGTTTGATACGTTCACTTGCATTTAACACACGATATTTTTGTGTTGGGTGACTTCACGATGATGGTGGACAGGTAGGGGTTCACCATTCTTGTCTCTAGAAACATTCTTGGGTGCAAAGGTACTAACCACTACTACAGATCCGACCTTTGGCATCAGTTATTTAAGCCCTTTTCGCGACGGTTTCCAAGCGATGCTTATGTGGGCGCCGCTAAAAGTCAAACCCTTTCGGCGTCGGTTTTTCAACCGATGCCAAAACACTTCGCGCCACCAAAAACGTGCCAGCAAGGCCCCATCAGCGTCGGTTATAGGTAACAAAACCGATGCTATAATCATCTGCGCCACAAAAAGGGCGCCATCTAGGACTCTATCAGTGTCAGTTTTCTACTCGTAATCGATGTCATATCATCTGCCGCCACGGCCGTGTTGGCCAGGACGGCCGTGTTGGCCAGAATGGCGTGTTGTCCAGTACGGCCGTGGTGGCCAGAATGGTGTCGGTTTTCTACTAATAACTGACGCCATATCACTACCAAGCTTGCCCCATCAGGCAATCCCACTACAGTGCTCTAATCCGATGGCTAGCATTATTTCACACCCTAAGTGGCTCTTATAACTTAATGAGAGTGCAGCCAGACCTAATGATTGAGCCATTTTCCATTACATGACACCATAGAGTGAGGAGAGAAGAGAACGGCACTGAAGGCTACATCTGGGATGATTTGAGCACCTCCGGTGGGTGAATCTATAGTCAAAAGATAGTAGATCACACGTACGTCGAGTGGGATCATTCGGACCAGCTATTTTCCAGGGATTACTTTAGATTTCTAATGCTCCCCACGTTTTTCTCCTTCCTTGCTATATATTCGTCTATGGAAACCATGCGGGGCTATTCCTCTTAATTCCTTAGGATCCGGGAGTAGCCCGGATATGCATTGTACCTAACTTTTATGCATTAATATAGATTTTACTCCTAATTTTTGGATATAAACCTATGAGATTGCCATGGTCTATTTGTGATTGATCACCATAGATAGATAATTAGATCCTTAATCATTTGAAAGAAGGGTTAAGGGTTGGAAAAGCATAGGTTTACCCGTTTACTGCGCCCTTTGAGAAAGGTGGAGCATAAATAGGAGGAGAAACTCATAGTTTATCGTAAGGTACCTAACTAATCAACCAATTCATATGAAAATAGAAATGGCATTAAATTAGGTAGTGAGACTACGTTGTGAGAGTGGGTAGTTCTTGATACATGCTCTTTATCCAGGGGTTGTTGTTCGTGGTAAAACCACTATCCTGAGAAATTTGCTCTTCTCTGATTCACTCATTTGTTAATCTTATTATGCTTTTGTGTTTTCTTTTATTTAATTAAAACCAATATCAACCATTTTTATCGGCCTAGATTATTAGATCATAGCTAGTAGTAGTATCTGGATTTCATTTTCATGTGTTCGACACGTTCACTTGCATTTAACACGATATTTTGTGTCGGGTGACTTCACGATGAGGGTGGACAGGTAGGGGTTCACCATTCTCATCTCTAGAAACATTCTTGGGTGCAAAGGCACTAACCACTACTACAGATCTGGCCTTTGGCGTCGGTTATTTAAGCCCTTTTTGCGACAGTTTCCAAGAGACGCCTATGTGGGCGCCGCTAAAAGTCAAACCCTTTCGGCGTCATTTTTCCAACTGATGCCAAAATGCTTCGCGCCACCGAAAACCCGCCAGCAGGGCCCCATCAGCGTCGGTTATAAGTAACAAAACTAACGCTATAATCATCTGCGCCACAAAAAGGGCGCCATCTAGGACTCTATCGGTGTTGGTTTTCTATTCATAACCGACGCCATATCATCTGTCTCCACGACCGTGCTGGCCAAAATGGCGTGATGTCTAGTATGGTCGTGCTGGCCAGAATGGCGGCAGTTTTCTACTAATAACTGACGCCATATCACTACCAAGTTTGCCCCATCAAGCAATCCCACGACAGTGCTCAAATCTGATGACTGGCATTATTTCACACCCTAAGTGGCTCTTATGACTTAATGAGAGTGCAACCAGACCCAATGATTGAGCCATTTTCCATTACATGACACCATAGAGTGAGGACAGGAGAGAACGACACTGAAGGCTACATCTGGGATGATTTGAGCACCTCCGGTGGGTGATTCTATAGTCAAAAGATAGTAGATCACACACACATCGAGTGGGATCATTCGAACCAGCTATTTTCCAGGGATTACTTTAGATTTCTAATGCTCCCCACGTTTTTCTCCTTCCTTGCTATGTATTCGTCTATGGAAACCATGCGGGGCTAATCCCCTTAATTCCTTAGGATCCGGGAGTAGCCCGGATATGCATTGTACCTAACTTTTATGCATTAATATAGCTTTTGCTCCTAATTTCTGGATATAAACCTATGACATTGCCATGGTCTATTTGTGCTTGATCACCATAGATAGATAATTAGATCCTTAATCATTTGAAAGAAGGGTTAAGGGTTGGAAAAGCATAGGTTTACCCGTTTACTGCGCCCTTTGAGAAAGGTGGAGCATAAACAGGAGGAGAAACCCATAGTTTATCGTAAGGTACCTAACTAATCATCCAATTCATATGAAAATAGAAATGACATTAAATTAGGTAGTGAGACTACGCTGCGAGAGTGGGTAGTTCTTGATACATGCTCTTTATCCAGGGGTTGTTGTTCGTGGTAAAACCACTATCCAGAGAAATTTGCTCTTCTCTGATTCACTCATTTGTTAATCTTGTTATGCTTTTGTGTTTTCTTTTATTTAATTAAAACCAATTTCAACCATTTTTACCTGCCTACATTATTAGATCATAGCTAGTAGTAGTCTCTGGATTTCATTTTCATGTGTTCGATACGTTCACTTGCATTTAACATGATATTTTTGTGTCGGGTGACTTCACAATGAGGGTGAATCTAACGTGCTACTTAAGTGTTGCAGGAATTAGGTGGATGACAAACTACTTGGAAGATCTATATGCTCAAAAATTGCTTTAATTCATTATTGTAATCAAATGTAAAATCTTGTACAAGATATAATGTACAAGTACTTAGACATCATGTAAATGAAGTGTTAGATCTTCCCTAACAAATCACAACACTTAGATAGGTCATCCCCTACAATAGTGTCATAATTGCACACTCATACACACACTCAGTACTTAGTTTAAAAAATGAACCAGGGTCAATCTCGGTCGACAAACTTCTCGACCGAGACACTCTCGGTTGACAAACTCTTCGACCGAGAAAGACCCAAGTAGTCGTTACACATAGCAGATAAGGTAGTTGGGAGTTGAATCAGAATGTTATACACACTTGCTTTAGACAGTCTCTCGGTCGTCAAGACTTCAACCGAGAAGGACTCTCGGTCAATAAGTCTTCGACCGAGAATGTCTATGTCTGCACTTTTCAGAGTTAATTAACTAGCCATTACTAAAGCAACTAATGTGTACCTAATGGCTAGTTAAGCACTTAGAACCCCTAGAAAGTATCTAGAACGTCCTTAAGCACTTGTAGGTCATTCCTATAAATAGGACATGCCTTAGGACACCCTAACACACACTTGTGCAACACTTGAGCATATACTTGTAATTAGCTATTCATTCTTGTGAGCAATAGAGAAATTCCAACAATTGGCTATTCATTCCCATTGCTCTAATTTCGTGTCCTATAGGCTTGCATCTCCTACCCACTACACCTACACTTTCATACACATTGGTTAGGAGATCAAAACGCTTGATATAGGAAATCAAGCCTTGTGTTACAACGGTATTGTAATTTCTATTTTTCCTTCTTGTTCCTTTATA